>CM038678.1:8042344-8378655 GCA_021605205.1 Aegilops longissima | reverse complement strand
TATATCTTTTTGGAGTGGTTTGTCATTTACTCGTGTGCTTCACTTATATCCTATGAGTAAATTGTTGAATGAGTTGATTGTCATAAATCTGAAATTATATATGTCTCATTTTCTTATCCCATGGGGATTAATGACTTCACATCTAAGAAGTAGAGGTTGTAAATTTATTGAAGGTTAGCAAGCATTGTATTGGTCATTTGAACAATTCATGAAAGAATATTGAAAGAAGAGAGATTTCACATATAAATACACTATCCTGGACATCTTTTATAATTGGGAGCACTCATTAAGTATGACATGCTAAAGAGTTGATGTTGGACAAGGAAGACAACGTAATGGTTTATGTTTTTCGACATCTCAGTTAAAGTATATTGTCATGGATCATTCAAACATGTTGAGCTTGCCTTTCCCCCTCATGCTTGCCAAAATTCCTTGCACCAAGTAGAGATACTACTTGTGCTTCCAAATATCCTTAAACCCAGTTTTGCCATGAGAGTCCACCATACCTACCTATGGATTGAGTAAGATCCTTCAAGTAAGTTGTCATCGGTGGAAGCAATAAAAATTGCTCTCTAAATATGCATGACTTATTAGTGCGGAGAAAATAAGCTTTGTACGAACTTGTTATGGAAGCAATAAAAGCGACGGACTGCATAATAAAGGTCCATATACAAGGGGCAATATAAAGTGACGTTCTTTCGCATTAAGATTTTGTGTATCCAACCCTAAAAGCGCATGACAACCTCTGCTTCCCTCTGCGAAGGGCCTATCTTTTACCTTATTTCTTTTACTTTATGCAAGAGTCAAGGTGATCTTCACCTTTCCCTTTTTCATTTTATCCTTTGGCAAGCACTCTGTGTTGGGGTGATCCTGATATATATATCCAATTGGATGTAAGTTAGCATGAACTATTATTGTTGACATCACCCAAAGGTGAATACGTTAGGAGGCAACACTATAAGCCCCTATCTTTCTCAGTGTTCGATTGAAACTCCATAACCATTAGTATTGCGTGAGTGTTAGCAATTGTAGAAGACTATATGATAGTTGAGTATGTGGAGTTTGTTATTCCTGAAAATAAGATGAATTGCAATTGTTTGATGACTGAGAATGAAGTTTGCTAGTTTTCAAGAAAGTTTATGGTCTATGCTTTGACATGTGAATTGCTTGTTACTTTATCGTGAGAAGTTTTATGAGATGAACTACTGTTATGACATATTATCATGCTAGAAAAGGTGATTGAAATTATCATTGATCAAACTTGTGCACCTTCTAGCATTCACACTTCATAAATTCTTTCTTTTATCATTTACCTACTCGAGGACGAGTGGGAATTAAGCTTGGGGATGCTGATACGTCTCCAACGTATCTATAATTTATGAAGCATTCATGCCATTTTATTATGTGTTTTGAATGATTAAGGGCTTTATTATTCACTTTTATATTACTTTTCAGACTAACCTATTAACCGGAGGCCCAGCCCATATTGCTGTTTTATTGCCTGTTTCAGTATTTCGAAGAAAAGGAATATCAAACGGAGTCCAAACGGAACGAAACCTTCGGCATCGTGATTTTTTTGGAAGAATATCATCCTGGAGGCTTGGAGATCAGGTCAGAAGATACTCAAGGAGCCCAGGAGGTAGGGGGGCGCCCCCCCTACAGGGCGCGGCCCCCTGTCTCGTGGACCCCTCGAGCAGCCCCCGACTGACTTCTTTCGCCTATATAAGCCTACGTACCCTAAAACCATCGAATATCAAGATAGATCAGGAGTTCCGCCGCCGCAAGCCTCTGTAGCCACCAAAAACCTCTCGGGAGCCCGTTCCGGCACCCTGCCGGAGGGGGAACCCATCACCGGTGGCCATCTTCATCATCCCGACGCTCTTCATGACGAGGAGGGAGTAGTTCACCCTCGGGGCTGAGGGTATGTACCAGTAGCTATGTGTTTGATCTCTCTCTCTCTCTCTCTCTCTCTCTCTCTCTCTCTCTCTCGTGTTCTCTCTATGGCACGATCTTGATGTATCGCGAGCTTTGCTATTATAGTTGGATCTTATGATGTTTCTCCCCCTCTACTCTCTTGTGATGAATTGAGTTTCCCCTTTGAAGTTATCTTATCGGATTGAGTCTTTTATGAGAACACTTGATGTATGTCTTGCCGTGTTTATCTGTGGTGACATTGGGATATCACGTGCCACTTGATGTATGTTTTGGTGACCAACTTGCGGGTTCCGCCCATGAACCTATGCATAGGGGTTGGCACACGTTTTCTTGACTCTCCGGTAGAAACTTTGGGGCACTCTTTGAAGTACTTTGTGTTGGTTGGATGAATCTGAGATTGTGTGATGCATATCGTATAATCATGCCCACGGATACTTGAGGTGACAATGGAGTATCTAGGTGACATTAGGGTTTTGGTTGATTTGTGTCTTAAGGTGTCACTACTAGGGAAAAGCCTATACACAGAATCTTAGCAGCAGCGCGGCTCAAAAAGGAGCGCTGCTGCTAATTAGTAGTAGCGCGTGTGCGGGAAACTCGCTACTGACAAGTCTTTAGCAGTAGCGCGCTCAGTGTAAACCGCGCTTCTACAAATATCGACCGGCGGTGTCCCCCAAACTCCACTTAGCAGCAGCGCGGTGCCGCGAGCCGCGCTACTGCTATGGATGTAGTAGTAGCGCGCTTTTTCTGAGGTCGCTGCTGCTAAATTTCAAATTGGCACACTTTTTGGTCCCGATTAGCAGTAGCGTCGTTGCCCAAAGCGCGCTGCTGCTACTTCCTTAGCAGCAGCACTTTTTAACTCCCGCGCTACTGCTAATCCGCACCAACCCACCACCTTTTTCCTACCTGTCCCTCCCCCTCCCCCTCCTCTCTTCCCTTTCCCCTACCTCCCACATGCTCCCCTCTCACTCTTCTTCTTCCTCAATACTTCTCCCCCATTACTCTCCCTCTTCTATCTACCTTTCTCTCTCTTCATTACTCCTACCTAACTACACCACCTCCATTAATGCATCTCCTTTCTCTTTTCCTTCCCCTCCACTAGTTGAAGTTGTCTCCTCCCAAATTAGGTAGCTAGGTAGATGTAGGATTTAGTTAAGTGACCTATTTGCCCCCTAACTAGATCTATCTTTGTCAAGAAGAGCTTTGTGCACTTTTGATCTCCCTACAACATCATCTCCACCGTGTGTTCGATCTCGAGATAGAGGTGATTAAAATTTCATGCTTTTGCAAAATGGAAATATGTTTATGTGTGTGTGATATGTTTATGGAAATTGTGTGTGTGGCATGAATTGACGCCAAATTGTGCTTTTGAGTTGCCTATTTTTTGCCGAAATGTCGATTTATTTCCGTTTCGGCGAATTCCGGGCAAACTCTAGATCCATATATGTCCTATTTTTAGGGAAGGTCATGCCGAAATTTTGTATGACTTTGATGCATGCATGCATTTTTATAATCAATTTGTTTTATTATTACCGTGCAGACGTTCATGATGGTCAGTGGAACGATGGTGGACAGGTGGTTGCGGTCGGCGGTGCAGGACATGAAAGAAAATAACCTGACAGAGGTTTTATGTCCGTGTCGAAAATTCAATGGAATAGTTTGGCTCGACCCCTATGACGATGGTCGTGTCGAAGCGCACCTGCTCATGACTGATTTCATGGATGGCTATACTCGGTGGATAACTGAAGATGAGGATGACGATGTTGAGGATGCCGACGGGCAGGCAATGATGACACGGGCAAGGCGAAGAGATGATCGATAATGGCGGCGGGGAAGAGGCGGACATGGCGGCGGAGAAGGGGCGGACATGGCGGCGGAGAAGGGTCGGACATGGCGGCGGAGAGAACGACATGGACTCCACGCATCGAGTTCGCTCGGTACTAAGTTCAATCATGCGGGACCCTCATGTTCAAGCATTGCCCATGCAAGGAGACGATCTTGAGAGAGCTGCTTCTAGAGAGGAGGCTAAGCTGGAGCAACGGTGGTGACTCGAACACTCCATTGTATGATGGTTGCAATCCTGAGGTGACCCGCTTGAGTTTCACGCTCCAACTCCTGAAGGCGAAGGCTAAAACAAATGGACCGACACTAGCCTCGATGAGCATCTCAAGTACCTAAAGGATGTTCTTCCCGGGGTAATCTATGTCCTACTAGTGTTGATGATGCCAAGAAGATCGTGTGCCCTCTTGATCTGCCACACATTAGATACCATGCATGCATCAATGATTGCATAATTTATCGGAAGGAGCACGCGGAAAAAACAAGCTGTCCGGTGTGCAATGCTTCTCGATACAAGAAGGCCAGGAAGAAATGTCCCCAGAAAGTTGTATGGTACTTACCGATCACTCCCCGTCTCGAGAGGTATTTTGTAGATCCCAAGGAAGGAAAGCTAATGCGCTGGCACGCGGAGAGGAAGAAGCCCAACGATGGAGATGATCCAAAGGTGAGACATGTGAAGGATGGAAGCCAGTGGAGAGCATTGAACAGCTTCTATCGGTATTTTGAATGTGATGCAAGGAACATCGTGCTCGGTGCGTGTACCAATGGCATGAATCCGTTTGGCAACCAGAACACCAACCATAGCACATGGCCCGTGTTTGTATGGATGTACAACCTCCCCCCTGGTTGTGCATGAAATCGAAGTACATTCACGTGAGCATGCTTATTCAAGGGCCGAAACAACCAGGAAATAATATTAATTTGTATCTGGGGCTACTTCAAGAGGAGTTAGACACGTTATGGAAAACACCGGCCAAGACATGGGACGCCATCAAAGGCGAGTATTTCAACATGAGAGCCGCGCTGATCACGACAGTGCACGACTATCTCGGTTATGGATATGTGGCAGGCCAGGTGTGCCATGGATATTGCGGATGCACGCGGTGCATGGATGATACGACATCTCAGCAGCTAACGTCAAGGAAAGATGGCGGGTCTGGGAAAATCGTGTACATGGGGCATCGAAGATGGCTTGAACAGGACGACCCATGGAGAAACCGTGGAGATCTATTCAATGGTCACGCTGAGCATCGAGGACCTCCACGTAAGCGGAGCGGTGCCGAAATCGATGAGCTGTTGAAAAACTGGAAGGAGTGCTCCGCGTCGGGAAAGATGATGAGAAAGGCACCGGAGCCGCTGCTGAAGGTATGGAAGACGAGGTCTGTGTTCTGGGACTTGGAGTACTGGCACAAACTCGATACACCTCATTCCCTTGATCAAATGCATATCTGTAAGAATGTCCTTGAGAGCTTGCTCGCAACACTGATGAACATGCCGGATAAGACCAAGGATGGGATGAAGGCAAGAAAAGACTTCCAAGATTTGAAAATCAGGGAAGATCTGCACATGCCGCCCCGTAAAATGTCAGACGAGACAGAGACGGAGACAGAGGCACGGGAGAAGAAGGGCAAGAAACTAAAGAAAGAGGATTATTGCCCCCTTCTTGCTTCACCTTATGTCAGGCTGAGATCAATCAATTCTTTAAGTGTCTTACTGGAGTCAAAGTTAGTTCCGGTTACTGTGGCAAGATAAGCAGATATCTAGACACGGACAAGAAAAGGTTCAGCGGGATGAAGTCTCATGACTGTCATGTAGCGAAGGTAGTAGCAGCGCGTTTTGTCTAAACCGCTACAGCTACTGAAGGTAGTAGTAGCGCATTTAGTGTAAACCGCTACAACTACTGAAGGTAGTAGCAGCGCGTTTTGTCCAAACGCGCTGCTGCTACGTCCACTAACAAAATTCTCACTCTCCCTGCTTCATCCGCCTTTTCCCCCAAATCCCCACTCTTTCTTCCCCGTTGCTCGCCCCGACCCAGCGCTCGCCCAGAGCAGCCCTCGCCCGACCCGGTGCGGCGCTCGCCCGAGCCGCCCTCGCCTCGACCCGTGCAGCGCTCGCCCCGACTCAGGCACTCGCCCCGACCCCGGCGCGCTCGCCCCCGACCCATCGGCCCTCGCCTCCCTCCTCTGCTTCCTCCCCTCCCAACCTCGGCCGTCGTCGGGCCTGCCTCCTCGCCACTGCACCCTCTGTAAACCCCCCTCTCTATGCTAGGGTTCTTCGGTTAATTTACTTAGGTTTTAGTTAGGGCAGTGTGTTAATTAGGTTATCTATTTAGTTATGAATTTAGCTAGGTTTTAAAATTAGCTGAATTTATATGCAAATTTGAACTGGACATGTGATATGTGGATATGTCATGTTTTGGACATGTCATGTTTGGAAAATGAGCCGAGTGGCCTATGTTACGCCGGAATGTTGATTCATTTCCGTTCCGGTGAATTTCAGGCGCTCGATATGTCCATTTTTTAGCAAAGGTCATGCCGAAATTTTCCGTGAATAAAGGCATGATTTGTGCTACATAGTTGGTATATCGAGTGCTGGACGAAGGAAAATCCAGACAAGACGGTACATGATTTCCCGTTGCCCAGTTTCGTCGGGAGCAACTCCATGAACAATAACACCATCGCACCATCACTTGCTCACGCAACCGGGCCTCCTCTCGCAGCCGCCCCGCTCATAGCAGCCCGTCCTCGGTCTCTGGCGCTAGGTGGGCCTTCGTCTTTAGCTGAGCTCGGCGCCGTCACGGTAATTACATGTCGCACCAACATATATATATATATATATATATATATATATATATATATATATATATATATATATTCCATTTTGTTGCCTTTCGGTTGTTTTACGCCACGACGTATGTGTTTGCAGCGAAAAGAAATCCCGTGCACCATACTCTACTTGATCAAAGGCGGAAGGTGGGCGTGGGAAGGGGATGATTATGGACCCCTCACAAACCACGTTCCACAACCAGCCGATCCCACTGGGCACTTCAGGGTTAGCTTGACCAGTGTGAAATCGGGCACGAGTTTGCCTCCTCGATCAAACATGTGGGAGCGGACGACGAGACCCCGCCGCGGATTGGAAGCTGCAAGGGTTGGGTGCTGCTATGGCTGAAGAATCTTATTCGTCTGGAGCCGACAGAGAGCACACCAATAACCACACAACAAGCATGTGCGGAGACCACTGTCGTGGTTCTAAGTCTGACAGTAGAATGGGGGGTAGGTATGGAGAGGCGAGGTACTAGCTATGGAGTAGTTGGTATGCACGAGTTTACGAGTTCAGGCCCTTCTCGGAGGAAGTAACAGCCCTATGTCTCGAAGCCCGGAGGCGGTCGACTGGATTATATGCGTATGAATTACAGGGGTGCGAACCCTTCTACCTGTGGAGGGGGGTGGCTTATATAGAGTGCGCCAGGACCCCAGCCAGCCCACGTAGAGGAGGGTTAAAGGTACATTAAGGCCAGGCGTTACTGGTAACGCCTTACATAAAGTGTCATCATGACCATAAAGACTACTTAACTACAGACCGTTTGGACACCGAGTGGCTCTTGAACTCCTGGTGGTCGAGTGGGTCTTCATGGTCGAGTGTCTTTGAATATGTCGAGTGGAAACCTACCAGGTCGACTGGAAGGCAGTTTATTCTAAGGATGCCCTTGGGGAGGGTATCTTGGATAGGTCCATGACCCTACCCTAGGTATATGACTTCATCATTAGCCCCCGAATGGATCGAGGTTTGAGTGAGGAAGGAGTTGATAATCTTTCCGACCTGTTTCTCGTGCTGCGAGTGTGTTTTACTCTGGATTAGTGACCTTTTAGTGTTGGTGTCAACTTTTCTTTCAGTCGCCTTGATCCATTCTCTATATCTGTCGAGTGGACTTTATGAACTTGGAGATTTCCGAGTGATGGATCGGAGGAAATCTGCCGTCTAACAAGTTGCTCTGCTGTTAGTGGATTTAGTGGGATCCGAATTTCGGGAAGCGCGCGAAGCGGAGAAGGCCGCAGCACTCGGATGGGATAAGGCAAGGACGCCTCGATCTCTGCGCCACCTTTTTCGCCACGTATCGTGCGTGACTATTGCGGGATTTGACAGGATTGCCCGGGCCTACCAGTCAGCCACTCGGAAGCGACTTCATATAAGGCACCGGGCGGGGGTCTTTTGAACAGTGCGTCCTCATTTTCCCCTCCTCCGTCCTCAGATTCATCCGCCGCGCCCGTAACCTGCTCAGCGCTGCTGCTCCGTTCCTACCCCACCGGCGACAATGGTGAAGGAGAAGACGGCGGCCTTGGAGCGGGCGAAGAAGGCGACGGCGAAGGCGAAGGGGAGAGCGCCCAGTCGGGGCGGATCCTCGTCGCGGTCCAGCCTTCCGCAAGGTTGGGTCCAGGGAGATTGGATCCGCTCGACCATCACCCAGAAAGACCTCAACGACCTGGCCAACGAGGGATTGATTCCCCACGGGTCAGCAAGGCTTCCGGGGACAGAGTGGCAGCAGCAGCCTCAGGAGGGTGAGTGCGTCCTCTTAGCCACCCATGTTGATCGCGGATTTTCTCTACCGCCGAATCTTTTCTTTTGGGGTTTTCTGAACTTCTTTGGAGCACAACTCCATCACTTCACACCCAATTCCATTGCCTACCTCACCGCTTTCGTGTCTTTGTGCGAAAACTTCTTGGGTTGTCGGCCACACTGGGGCCTCTTCAAACACATATTCACTTGTCGCTCTCAGACGGTGAAAAAGGCTAGTCCGAATGATGAAAGAACCCAAGTAATCCAGATGTGTGGGGGTCTTGGGGTCCAGATGAGGGGTAAAAGTGCCTTTCCGCCATGATTCTTCTGATTCATCGAGGGTGGCGATCGACCTGGTTCTCTTGCCAAGACCGGTCGGCCTTGAGCGATCATTGGACTCCTCCTTTCTCCATGGATCGAGTGAACAAGCCGTCCTCTCTGAAGGTGCTTCCGGAGGAGAAGGCCCATGTTAAGTTGTTGATGGAGCGTGTAGTCCAGCTCATTCGCGACGGAGTGACAGGCATGGATCTTCTGGAGGTTTTCCTTCGACGGTGCATTCAGCCGCTCCAATATCGAGGTCACCCGATGTGGATGTACTCTGGTACCGAAGACACCACCCGGGTCCACCCAGAGGAGGTCGACGACGCCACATTGGAGAGGTGGATGACTGCCATCACAGGGAACAAGGATAACCCTCGCGGAGCTAGGAGGATCCCACCACTCGACCAATCTTACGAACCAGGCCAGGTATGAACACTTATCTCCGACTGTGATCCTGTTGCATTCGCTCTGTTCCGTTGTGACTCGGCCGACTGACTTTCGTCTTGTTTTGTTATCTTCTAGGCCACCACTGAGATGTACTCGATGCCCAACGGGGCGCAAGAGCAAGTCGAAGAAGAAGAAGGAAGCGGAGGCGAAAGCCAGGAGGAATGGGAGTCTGACGGTGAGGAGGGCGAGGAGAACGACAACTCTGATGAAGAGGAGGAGGCGGAGGAAGAGGAGGAAGATGTGAATCCTCCCCACTCGGAAGGGCGGTCCAAGCTGACGCATGATCCGGCGGTCAGGCGCGGTAAGGCTATCGCGCCCGTTGGGCGGTCGACGAAGCGCCCTCGGACGACTTCCCCAGTGCTGACTGAGAAACCGCCAAAGCAACCCTGAGCAACGTCATCAAAGCCGACGAAGGCCCTGCCCAAGATGAGGATGGTCATTCCCACCATTTCCGGGTAATCAGCAGAACTTGTGTTTTCCTGTTTATCATGGTTGTACTTTTGGTCGACTCGTTCGACTGATCAACTGATTTCTGAAAACTGCAGTGCTGCCACCTCTGAGACCTCAGCTAAGCACGAAGACCAGGACATGGAAGATGCCACCACCTCCAACCTTGGTATGATCTCTGCAGTTTCGCTTTATGGTCGATTGGATTTCTGTTTTTACCTTTGAATCTTTCTTGTAGTTCCACCTCATGTCATTGGTCTCCACGACGGCATTTATGAAACACCCACGAGGAAGAGGAAGGACAAAAAGGTGCTGCTTGGCAAGGCTACTCAAGTTGTATCGCTGCACGAGACTACGGTTCACGAGGGAGGCGACACCACTCGGGCTTCATGACCTTTCTTGTGCCCCGACAAGTGTCCGCCTTCGTAAATCGATTGCTGACCCGCCTTCCTTTTTGCCACACACCACGTCCCGGAAGACCAAGTGAGTGCTGCTAAGGAGGCCATCGCCAAAGGGGATCATGATGGAGCAAGTGAAGGTAGTCCGGGAGGCTAGCCAGCGGCTTATGATGCAAGCTCAGCTCTTCAGAGCAATGTCCAAGTAAGTTGATCGCTGCTTGTCCTGTTAGGATATGCTACCTGAAATTTCTTGTTTCTGAAGATTTCCATATATGTATCTGTACACCCACCGGGTGGGTGTGTCGATTAATTTTGTATTGGTGGGGCACGCTGAGTGCACCCACCGGTGAAGTCCCGAGACTATGGTGGATCATGGGCGATCGACTATAGTCTTTATACTTTGAACTTCTTCACTCGGTCTGGTTAGGCCATGTCGAATGGATCTTTCGAACCGGTGGGGGCACGCTTAGTGCACCCACTGGGTGTAGTCCCCGAGACTATGGTGGACTGCTGGCAGTCGACTATAGTCTTAGGAACTGTTTTTTTTTGCCTCTTTCGGTCGACTGGTCGAACCGAATTGGTAAAACCAGTGGGGGCACGCTGAGTGCACCCACTGGGTGTAGTCCCCGAGACTACTGTCGAATGTTTTGATTCGACTGTAGTCTTAGAAATGCTACAATTTTTTCTTTAGTCACTCGGAAGTGACCTTTCTTTGATGTTTTTTCGATTGACTCTTCGCAGAAATCTTGCGATCTCGTGGCCCGCTATACCGAATTGGAGAACAAACAGATCCAGCTCAACCTTGATTTGAAGCTTGCTCAGGAGAACTTGCAAAAGGCGAGAGACGAAGCAAAAGGTATGGCTGGTGAGAACTTTGACGACTGTCTTTGTCTTTCTACCCATTCTCAACTCTGGGCTTATTGTTATTTTGCAGACAAACTGGAGGAGGCTCTGAAGAAGAAAGACCACGACCTTGCAGAGGCACGTATATGCGGCTTTGGAGAAAACAAGGCTCATGAAGAGAAACTGGTCTCAGTCGGCAAACTCGAAGAGGAGAATACCAAACTAAAGGCTGCTCTCGACGTGGCCAACAAGGAGGTTAGCCGACTGAAGAATGACAAAGTTGCTCTGACTGACCAGGCCGGCGAATTGGCGGGGAGGAGGAATGATCTGGAAGCTTATCTGGGAGGGCTTGCTAAGAAGCTATTCCTCATGCTTGAAGGTAATTCCTCTTATCCGACTGACTTGTCATCATCGACTTATCATAGAACCATTAGCTTGAACTCGAGTCGTATTTGCAGAATTCATCGAACTTGAAGAGGAGACCAATCAGTGGAGACAAGCTGGACCCCATCAACTCTCGTGAAGGATGAAGCCGCTATGAGCGTGCTCACCGAGTCTCACATTGCTGGTGTGGTGGACTATCTCGCTCACCGTAAGCTGCGGTGTCGCGGATCGATTCAACCCTCCGCCGCACAGGCGCTTCAGAATGACCTTGAGTCATAATGACTCGATGAATGAGGTTCCAAGTCGAGTGCAAGAATGGAAAAAGTCTTCTGCCAGGTGCGGTGCTGATGTTGCTCTGTCTCTGGTTCGTGTCCACTGCAAGGAGGCGTGGGAGGACAAGCTGTCGTCCATCAAAGTTGCCAATACTAAGAAGTATGACTTTCAATCATTCATGGAGACTTTCATCGCCGCTGCCACCCGGATTGCCGATGGGATCGACCTTGACCAGTTTGTGGCTCCTTCCAGTCCTCCACCTGAGGAGTAAAAAACTTTTATGCTCTACCTTAAATTTGCCTCAGAATGCCGAGTGGTTTTGTAACCGATAAACTTTAACAGGCTTGAGGCCTGGGTACTTCTGCATCCTTAGGATGTTATCCGAACTTTATTTATCGTCGAAATATGCTTTTGTTTGCCTTCGAGTGAACTTTGCTCTTCACTCGGATTATGCTTCAATGCTTGAGATGCAGCTCTGAGGTGGATCCAGTCGACCTACACTTTGTGGCTCTTGCAGGTGCAGGAGAAGGAAGCAGTCGACCTGTACCTCGTCGTCCTTGTGGATCGGGATGGATCACACGTTGTACTTGTGGCGCAGCTCCGAAGGAGAAGGTAGCAGTCGACCTGCACCTCGTCGTCCTTGCGGATCGGTATGTTTTCAAACTTAGGCGAGTCCTGGACTGCAGCTAAGCCCCCGAGTGGGAGGTTTGCTCTCCACTCGGTAGGATTTTCAAAACTTAGGCGAGTACTGGACTGCAGCTAAGCCCCTGAGTGGGAGGTTTGCTCTCCACTCGGTAGGATTTTCAAAACTTAGGCGAGTACTGGACTGCAGCTAAGCCCCCGAGTGGAAGGTTTGCTTTCCACTCGGTAGGATTTTCAAAACTTAGGCGAGTACTGGACTGCAGCTAAGCCCCCTAGTGGGAGGTTTGCTCTCCACTCGGTAGGATTTTTCAACACTTAGGCGAGTACTGGACTGCAGCTAAGCCCCCGAGTGGGAGGTTTGCTCTCCACTCGGTAGGATTTTTCGATACTTAGGCGAGTACTAGACTGCAGCTAAGCCTCCGAGGAGGATTTTTGTGTCATAGCTTTGAAGGGGAAGGCAACAATCGACCTGTACCTCGTCATCCTTGCAAAGTGCACATTGTATTAAATACTTAGGCGAGTACTTGGACTGCAGCTAAGCCTCCGAGTGGGAGGCTGGCTCCTCACTCGGTAGGATTTTCAAATACTTAGGCGAGTACTGGACTGCAGCTAAGCCTCCGAGTGGGAGGCTGGCTCCTCATTCGGTAGGATTTTCAAATACTTAGGCGAGTACTTGGACTGCAGCTAAGCCTCCGAATGGGAGGTTGGCCCCTCACTCGGTAGGATTTTCAAATACTTAGGCGAGTACTTGGACTGCAGCTAAGCTTCCGAGTGGGAGGCTGGTTCACCACTCGGTAGGATTTAAAACACTTAGGCGAAATGGATTCGCAGCTAAGCCCCCGAGTGAGAGGCTGGCTCATCACTCGGTAAGGATTTTTTTTTTACAAACTTAGGCAAAACGGATTCGCAGCTAAGTCACCCTCTAGGTGGGAATTTTAACATAAAGTAATAACAATCACTGGGAAAATTATAATCTTCTTGATTTAGATAAACAAACTACAGAGGTACTTTTATTACATCTCACCCGAGTGAGCTCTTAAGTGTAAAAGGGGTGGAGCAGCTCCGCATTCCATGCCCGAGGCTCATCGATCTGGCGTTCGATGTTGTAAAGATGGTAAGCCCCATTGTGAAGAACTCTGGTGACGATGAAGGGACCTTCCCAAGTGGGAGCGAGCTTGTGTGGTTTCTGTTGATCCACTCGGAGGACCAGATCTCCTTCCTGAAAGGCTTGGCTCTTCACATTTCTGGCGTGGAATCGACGCAAGTCCTGCTGATAGATGGTCGAGCGGATCAGGGCCATCTCTCTCCTCTTCAAGGAGGTCGATTGCATCTTGACGGGCTTGCTCCGCTTCACTTCGAGTAGAGTTCGACTCGGGGGCATTGTGAAGCAGGTCACTTGGCGAACTGCTTCAGCTCCATAGACCATAAAGAATGGAGTTCTCCCAGTCGACCGATTAGGAGTGGTCCTCAATCCCCAAAGAACCGACGGAAGTTCGTCAACCCACGCTCCTGCTGCGTGCTTGAGATCACGCATCAGTCGAGGTTTCAGTCCTTTGAGAATTAGACCATTTGCTCGCTTACTTGTCCATTCGACCGGGGTGAGCGATCAAAGCATAGTCGACTCGCGTGCCCTGAGAGGCGCAAAAGGCTTTGAACTTGTCGGAATCGAAATTTGACCCATTGTCCGTGATGATGCTGTGCGGAACTCCATATCTGAATATCAATTCTCTGACGAAACTGACAGCAGTGCATGCATCAAGGTTCTTGATAGGTTTAGCTTCGATCCACTTCGTGAACTTGTCGACTGCCGAAAGCAAATGAGTGAAACCACTCCTGCCAGTTCTCAGTGGTCCAATCATATCCAATCCCCAAACAGCGAAAGGCCAGACGAGTGGAATGTTCTTCAATGCTGAGGCGGGTTTGTGTGACATATTGGAGTAGAACTGACATCCTTCACACTTGTCGACTATTTCCTTTGCCATTTCCGACCAGTAAAATCCCGCTCGGTATGCTTTAGCCACGATGGTCCGAGAGGACGCATGGTGACCACAGGTTCCCGAGTGGATATCATCAAGAATTATCTGACCTTCTTCTGCCGTTATGCACATCTGGCTGACTCCAATCATGCTTTCTCTGAACAACTGTCCCTTGATCACAGTAAAGGCCTTGGATCGGCGGACGATCTGTCTAGCCTCTTCTTCATTCTCTGGGAGCTCTTTCCTCAGGATATACGCGATGTACGGTACTGTCCAATCGGGAGTGATGACCACGACTTCCATGACCAGGTTGACCACCGCTGGGACCTCGACTTCAGTCGGATCAGTGGCACTTTTTGGCTGTGGAGCTTCTTCGGTGAAAGGATCCTCTTGAATCGACGGTGTGCGGATGTGCTCCAAAAACACATCACTGGGAATGGCTTCCCTCTTGGACCCTATTTTCGCCAAATCATTAGCAGCTTGATTTTTCAGTCGGGGTATATGATGGAGCTCTAACCCCTCAAACTTCTTTTCTAGCTTCCTCACTACATTACAGTAGCCAGTCATGGCTGGACTTCTAACGTCCCACTCTTTCATCACCTGATTAACCACCAGATCTGAGTCGCCATAGACCATGAGGCGACGGACGCCGAGTGAAATGGCCATACGCAACCCATACAACAGTGCTTCGTATTCTGCTTCATTGTTGGAAGAATCAAAGTGAATCTGGAGCACATATCTGAGCTTATCTCCTCCGGGGGAAACCGACACTACCCCAGCACCGGAACCATTCAGCATCTTGGAACCATCAAAGAACATAGTCCAGTGCTCTGAGTGAACTTGGGTCGGTAACTGTTGTTCAATCCACTCGGTGATGAAATCTGCTATTGCTTGGGACTTGATGGCTTTCTTTGCCTCAAACTTGATATCAAGGGGAAGAAGTTCAATCGCCCATTTCGCCACTCGACCAGTTGCGTCTCAGTTCTGCATAATCTCTGATAATGGCGTCGGATTTAATCGTAATGGAATGATCGAGAAGTAATGAGCAACCTTCTTGCGGTCATATAAATCCCGTACACAAGCTTCTGATAATGAGGGTATCTTTGCTTTGACGGGGTTAATACTTCATAAAGATAATATACTGGGCGCTGAACTTTGAAGGCCTTTCCTTCCTCTTCCCGCCGACCGTAAATCTTTATCTCGACGACTTGTCCTGTGGCTGCAATGTAAAGCAGCAACGACTCCTTACTGATTGGAGCAGCAAGCACCAGCTGGGTGGAGAGCAGAGCTTTGAGCTCTGCAAACGCTGCATCAGCTTCAGGAGTCCACTCGAACTTGTCTGACTTCTTCATCGATCGGTAAAGAGGCAATGCCTTTTCACCGAGGCGAGATGAATCGACTTAAAGCGCCAAGCATCCAAAGAAGCTTCGGACATCGTGCACACGCACAGGGCGTTTCATTCGGAGAATAGTGCCAACTTTTTCTGGGTTAGCATCGATTCCTCGTTCAGAAACGAGAAAACCAAGTAACTTTCCACCAGGAACTCCGAATGTGCACTTTGATGGATTAAGCTTGATATCATACCTCCTGAGATTGGCAAATGTTTCAGCAAGGTCAGTCAACAGGTTGGAACCTTTCCGTGACTTGACCACAATGTCATCCATGTATGCTTCCACATTCCGACTGATTTGAGTGAGTAAACACTTCTGAATCATCCTCATGAACTTGGCTCCGGCATTCTTGAGGCCGAATGGCATGGTGACATAACAGAAGCACCCGAATGGAGTGATGAAAGTTGTTTTGATCTCGTCGGGTCCATACAGACGGATCTGATGGTACCCGAATATGCGCCTAAAAAGACAACCGCCACATCCCGCAATGAGTCGACTATTTGGTCGATGCGGGGAGAGGAATGATCTTTCGGGCAGGCCCGATTGATATGTTTGAAGTCGATGCACATGCGCAGTGAATTGTCCTTCTTAGGGACCCTCGACCACATTGGCGAGCCACTCGGACTGGTAAATTTCTCGGATAAACTCTGCTGCTAAGAGTCGAGCCACCTCCTCGCCTATGGCCTTTCTCTTACGGACGGCGGACCGTCAAGATGTTCTTTGACAGGTTTGACTTTTGAGTCGACTTCAGACGGTGCTCAGCCAGCTCCACAGAACACCCGCATGTCGCCAGGCTTCCATGCAAAGATGTCCCGCTTCTCACGGAGGAACCGGATGAGCGCTTCTTCCTATTTGGAGTCGAGTGTTGTTGAGATGTTGGTCGGAGCAGCATTGGGGTCGGTCGGGTGAATATGAACCTGCTTCGCCTCACCGGACGATCAAATGCTGACCAGAAGCGGCTTCTTGGCTCGCAACAAATCACTCGGATCTGCAGCCTTCGATATTCTTGCAATTCTACCACTCGCCATCGAGCATCAGCAATCTTAGAGCCTTTCGAAACACTCTTCCGCTTTCTTCCGATTGCCGCGATGGTGATCACACCCTTGGGGCCGGGCATCTTCAGCTTAAGGTACACATAACATGGTCGAGCCATGGAACGGGCATACGCCGGCCTTCCCAAAATAGCATGATAAGCGCTCTGGAAATCCACGACCTCGAAGGTCAACTTTTCTTTGCGGAAATGCTTCGAATCACCAAAAACCACATCAAGAGCAATTTGACCGAGTGACTCAGCCTTCTTTCCAGGAATGACTCCGTGGAAACTCATGTTGCTGGTGCTGAGTCTGGACATCGGAATGCCATCCCTTTCAACGTCTCTGCATACAAAATGTTCAAACCACTGCCACCATCCATCAAAACTTTGGTCAGTCGAGTGCCTTCGACCACTGGATCGACCACCAACGCTTGCCTCCCAGGGGTGGCAATGTGTGTCGGGTGATCAGACTGGTCGAATGTGATGGCGGTCTGGGACCATTTCAGATAATTTGGCGTCGCCGGAGCGACCATGTTCACTTCTCGGTTGATAACTTTCAATCGACTTTTGCTTTCAATGTCAGCAAAAATCATCAGGGTGGAATTGACCTGGGGGTATCCACCGTCACTATCGTCCTTGTCTTCAACTTTATCCGACCCCTTTCCTTATCCTTGGGTTGCTTCCTTGAACTACTGGATCAAGAGCCGACACTTTGTCGAGTGGTATGCTTTGGGTAAATGAGTTTACCCTCTTCATCTTTCTTCGTGTGAATGTGACATGGCAAGTCCAACACATCATTCCCATCTTGGTCTTTCACCTTCTTGGGGTTCCACGGGCCCTTGGGTTTCCCCTTGAACTTTCACAGGGTCACAGACCAAGGCTTCTCCGGAGCGGGCTCGACTTTAACTTTGCGCTTCCACCGAATTTCCTCCGCCGGCACTACAAGAAATATGTCAACTAGTGACCTTTTGTCGGTGACCTGGAAGAATTGGTCATAGATCTATGACCATTTCAGACCAATTGGTCAAAGCTGTTCGAGGGCTCCAACCCTAAACTATTGCGACCATTTTGGTCGAAGGTCGTAATTTCCTTACGAAAAGGTCATAAAGCAAACAGCGCTAGTCCGCTGCCTTATTTCTAGTTGTTAACGACCAATATAGATGGTCATAGCCTTGTAAATTGTGGTGGGTTGCTATGACTAGGCGCCACCTCATCGGTTTGCCCATGTGTCATGTCCATGTGGCGTTTTTGCCCTAGGTTGTGAAGCAACCTATATTTCTGTCATTCCCAAAATTCCCAAAAAATCTCATAAATTCTTTGGGTCATATCTTCGTCAAATATGTAAAAACATTCCTTACCTAGTTCAAAAATAATTCTAAAATATTCATTTTCCTATTCTGTTCAGAGCATCACTTTGTGAAGGAAGTACCACTTTGGCATGTCCAAATGGTATCCATTTTCTACAGTGCTTTCCTATGCCCAAATAACCATCGTCCACCAAATGCCAGCTCAATCCATTCATTATTTTGAGCCCAGCTTCAACATTCAGATTTATGTCCAAGTGTGGTAGTTTGTAAAGCAAGTACCACCTAGGCTCCTCTTTTGAGGTGAAAATTTGTGAAGACGGTCTTCTTAGTAACTGATCATCCTCAGCCAAAACTCACGCCCATTAGCCATGTGCATCTCCGTGCATGCAAATCAAACACTTGGCTGCTTATTCATGTTTGAGCATCGATCGGTCTCCTCGTGAGAATCTTATATTGTGATTTTCTTCCTAGCACCTACCTGGGAGTGCCCAACCCACTAGACATGCCTAGGCCGCCTGAACACATGGCAACGCCACGGTCACGCTGGTGACCACGCCAAGGCATGCGAGCCACGCGCTCTAGAGTTGGGGCCCTCGGCCACCGTCCAAACCTCGATGTCTCGCCATCAAACCATGTATTTCTGATTAAATAGATACTTATTTACCTAGAAATAATTTTTGGAAAAAATAAAGAGCAAACTATGAGGCAGTTGCAGTTCAAATTTGACCCGCTTCCAACTGAATCGACAGCAATTTGTCTTTTTCACCAGAGGTGGATCGAAATTTTTTATACTCAACCATTTGGTCAGTTGTGCATTATATATGGCCTAGTATTTTATAAAATTGATTTGGTCCATTTTTGCAACAATTATCTGGTAGTTCCTTCACAAAAAAACCTCCTTTTGGGCACTCGGAAAATGAAAAATGAATTTTCCGTGCAAAGAAAATGAAAACTTCCTTAGGCAACATTGTTTGGAATTCCAAGATGTACCCTTGTGCACAATATGAGATCATTTGAACAAACTATGCCATGAATGTGGCCATAAGATTGATCATTTGGCTTGAAAGCCATGAATCTTCACGCATGATAGCTCATTTTTGAGAACACTTTTTTAAAATAATTGCCGTATTACAAGTTTATTATTTTTTCTGGAAACTTGGTCACATATAATGACACAATGCGAAAGTTTCTCAATTTTTTGTTTTTTTTTTGAATTTTTTATGCCCGTTTCAAAATGCGGTCAAAACGGCGGGAATGACCGTTCCTAGCTAGTGGTTGAATCTTGGAATTTTTTTGGTGTTACTCTGATTAAATAGGTACTTATGTACCTAGAAATGATTTTTGGAAAAAATAAATAGCAAACTATGAGGCAGCTGCAGTTCAAATTTGACCCGCTTCTAAATTGAATCGGTGGAATTTGTCTTTTTCACCGAGGTGGATCAAAACTTTTTACACCCAACCATTTGGTCAATTGTGCATTAAATATGGCCTAGTATTTTATAAAAATGATTTGGTCCAATTTTGCAACAATTATTTGGGAGGTCCTTCACAAAAACCTCCTTTCGGGCACTCAAAAATGGAAAATGGTTTTTCGTCCAAAGAAAATGAAAACTTCCTTAGGCAACATTGTTTGCCATTCCAATATGCATCCTTGTGCACAATATGAGATCATTTGAACAAACTATGCCATGAATGTGGCCATAAGATTGATCATTTGGCTTGAAAGCCATTGATCTCCACACGTGATAGCTCGCTTCGAGAACACTTTTTAAAATAATTGCCGACACAAGTTTGTTATTTTTCCTGTGAACTTGGCCAAATATAATGACACAATGCGAAGGTTTCCCAATTTTTGATTTTTTTGAATTTTTATGCCCGTTTCAAAATGCGGTCAAAACGTATGGAATGACCATTCCTAGCTAGTGGTTGAATCTTGGAATTTTTTTGGTGTTTCTCTGATTAAATAGGTACTTATGTACCTAGAAATGATTTTTGGAAAAACAAATAGCAAACTATGAGGCAGCTGCAGTTCAAATTTGACCCGCTTCCACCTGAATCGATGGGAATTTGTCTTTTTCACCAGAGGTGGATCAAAACTTTTTACACCCAACCATTTGGTCAATTGTGCATTATATATGGCCTAGTATTTTATAAAATTGATTTGGTCCAATTTTGCAACAATTATTTGGTAGTTCCTTCACAAAAAAAACCTCCTTTTGGGCACTCGGAAAATGAAAAATGAATTTTCCGTGCAAAGAAAATGAAAACTTCCTTAGGCAACATTGTTTGGAATTCCAAGATGTACCCTTGTGCACAATAGGAGATCATTTGAACAAACTATGCCATGAATGTGGCCATAAGATTGATCATTTGGCTTGAAAGCCATGAATCTTCAGAGATGATAGCTCATTTCTGAGAACACTTTTTTAAAATAATTTCTGTATTACAAGTTTGTTATTTTTCCTGGGAACTTGGCCACATATAATGACACAATGCGAAGGTTTCCCAATTTTTTGATTTTTTTGAATTTTTTATGCCCGTTTCAAAATGCGGTCAAAACGGCGGGCTTGACCGTTCCTATCTAGTGGTTGAATCTTGTAATTCTTTTTGGTGTTTCTCTGATTAAATAGATACTTATTTACCTAGAAATGATTTTTGGAAAAAATAAAGAGCAAACTACGAGGTAGCTACAGTTCAAATTTGACCCGCTTCTAGCTGAATCGACGGGAATTTGTGTTTTTCACCAGAGGTGGATCAAAATTTTTGACACCAAACCATTTGGTCAATTGTGCATTAAATATGGCCTAGTATTTTATAAAATTGATTATCTCCAATTTTGCAAAAAATATATGGTAGGACCTTCACAAAAAAACTCATTTTGGGCACTCGAAAAAATGGAAAATGAATTTTTCGTGGATCAAAAGTATTTTACATAAAATCATTTGGTCAATTATACATAAAATTTTGTCTAATACATAGAGTTGGTAGGTTCGTCACAACAAAACTATTTTTTATACTTCAACCACGAAAAATGCTTTTCTCCTGCGAAAGAACTTATTTTTAATCATTTACGACCTATTTATATGGTCATAAAATCATCAAGGCCTTTATTGCATTCTGATTGGTCCATGAGCACCTCACGCGGATCATGCCCGACCACCGTTGGATAGGCCCGGATCCGACGGCAGCCCTCTTCCCCCACCCCCTCTACCCCTCATCCCTCTCACCCCCTCCCGAATCAGCACAGCTCCCTCTCACCCCTCGTCCAAACCCTAGCCGCGCCCTCCTCCGTGCGCCGCCGCCCCCATCGATTCCGCCCAACACTGCCGATCCCCACCTCCTCCGCTCCCTTCCACTCACTCTCCCGTGAAGGCCTCGGCTTCCGGATTCCGCACACCCCTCTCCCTCCCTCAGATCTCGATCCGATCCAGATCGACGCCACACCCCTCTCCTCCCTCAGATCTCCTTCCCGTCGCATGGCAGGCGCCTCCCTCCATGGTCGACCCGGAGCTCGAGATCTCCTCCGCCGAAACAATACAGCAAAGAAAAGAAAAACCCCACCCACCCGATTCTCCATCCCTCAGACCTCCTCCGCCGCCGCCACTCCCACATCTTCGCCGCCGCTGCCCCACGTCGGCGTCGCGTCGCGTCTCCCTCGGGCCCCGCCGCTCCCACCCTCTCCCCTTCCCTCCTCTCTCACGAGAAGAGAAGAGAAGATACGAGACGAGGGAGATGGAGCGAGCAGCCCAGATCCGCCACGGTCGCCCATGGCCTCCAACTGGAGCTCGAATCCCACAACCGCCAGCCCCCTCCCCCCATCAGACGAGATAAGGGAGACGACCGAGCGGCGGCCATGGCGCTTCGACCTGCAGCTCCATGGCGTCCCACAGCCGCGAGCACCTCAAGCGGCGCCAGATGGAGCGGACTCGCCACGGAGCTCTAGACGCCGCGCTCCCCCTGCTCCGACGCGACGCCATCAATCATCAGCAACTCACCTCGATGCAGGGGGAGGCTTCTTCTCGGGACGCCGCGACGCCATGGAAGGTCTCTCTTTTCCTCCCTCTCCCTCCCTCCCGTTTCAATTTTGATTTGGTACGGTGCCTGACTTGGTTCCCCTCCCCTGATCTCCATGGTTGACCCGGAGCTCGAGGCGCTCGACCAGGCCGGCCCCGCACTCCCCATCCGCGGCAACAACGAGTTCAAGCCCTTCATCCGCCACCTCCCCGAGTTCAAGTTCTGGTATATCCATCTCTTCTGCTGCCCCCTTCTTCTGATTTGATTGCGTGAGATTGAGTTTTTGGTAGTATGGCACCATTAAATCTTGAAGGTGCCACAAACTGCCAATAATGATGCTGATTATTCTCCAGTGAATGTGAATGAGAATGTATCGTTTGTCTAGAGATGGAGTCTGTGGAGATAGAGTTCATTATTTTTGGTGTATTCGTCTAGAGTTCATTTAGCAAAGTTCAGAAATGCAAACAACATCAGTTCATTAGTTACACTAAGAATTTGCCTGCCTAAGTTGTATTTAGACCAAAGTTTTCTAATAGGCACCCCCCTTCACAGATCTGCTATTTTTTGGCGTGCACATAATATGTATGTCTTAACAGTTTCCAGCAGTTTTGTTCTTGGTGTATAGTTAGGTGCAATCTTCTGCCCTGAAATCATCACGAAATGCCTTTGCTGGAACTCACCTATGGCATTGTTTGTCCTGCAGGTTAGTGAGCACCATCAGGAGGAGGAGCTTCCTCACTCCGCCCCGGATCTGCGGCTGCCCCCCCCCCCCCACTGGCCATGGACTCTGTCCTAGGGTTTCCGCCGCCGCCGCCGGAGAGGGAGGGGAGGAGTGTAGAAGGACCAGAGCGAGATGGTACGTGCGCTGTCCTCTCAATCCTTTTCTGGATCTGATCCATACTCGACCTTTGTTATTAATCGCGTGGCTGATGGTCTGATTCGATGGTTAGGCAGGGATGCGTGGCAGGAATTCTATTGTTTGATTAAATGAATCAAAACCTGAAGGAGATCTAGATTAACAGAGAATCACATAGTTGTAATTACCAAGAAATTTTAATGAAGCTCACTGTTATGTCCTCCATCGGGCGATCTTGTTTGTTATCGCAGTAGAATTTGGTGTGCTTGAATAAAATGACGCTCATTTGCATCATTGTATTTCTGCAGAGTTTTAAGAAGAAACCGACATCAAAATCAATTCCTCTTTAGAGTGCGTTGCTTGTATCTACTAGCTGGTTCTGTTGCTTACTACTTGTTGACTCTGGTTAAGTACTAGTGGTATTGTCTGGCTAGATGGGAATTGCTGAATGATTACCAAAGCCCTGTTAGTTCTTTGGTTGTAACAAACCGAACTTGTGTTTTTCTTTTGGTAAACCGACATATCAAAAGTAGTGATTCATTTCAGCTGTGATCTGTGCCATGTGATTGTGCTTTTGTAGCAATGTAATTTTGCAGAATCCACTTGATTCTCGTGCAGAATTCAATGTTGTCCAATCGCTTGGGCTTATTTCCTGTTGTGATTATCGTCAATAAGAGCAACCCAGTGGTTTGCTTGCCATGTCTGGTTCTTATTTTGGTAGTAGTTTGCTTTGCTTATCTAGTAGTATCAGTCAATTGGCCAGCTTGGAGCAGCTTGGTGTTTTACATTATGGTGTTAACTGTGAAAATGCCAAGTGTGAGAAAATTAGACCAACTGTCCATTTCTTGCCTGAATGCATTCTTTAAACAAGATGATGTGCTAGAGACATGCTACTATATTGCCTTGCTATAAACAAGATGGTGTTTACTATATTGTCTTTCATGCACATTTGGTGTATTATCTTCTGACCTTCAAGAACTATCTTCACTGTCTCTCCTCGCTGCATTGTCTCACTGGTTCTCCTTCTATTTACTCTGGGCAGGCATGATGTACATCTGGTGGTCTTCAAGTCAAGGAACCTTCTCTTCTTGCTGCGGCAGTCCTCCTCCCGCTGCTCTGCTCTGCTCAACAGCTAGCGTGCATGGCTAAAACAAAGGTAAGACTCTGGCCGGTCGGTGTGTTGAGCCATGGTGGTCTGTTTGTGGGGGTCATCAACATTGGTATAGGTTAGCATGTGCCCTCCAATCAGTGCACGGTGATGAAACGCTTCATTTGATGATGACGACTGGTTCCAGATCTGCACCTCTTGTTTGTTAATTTGGCTCATGTATGTTGTCGTGTCTGCGAAAGATGCAACCTGAGTGCTTTTCTTGTCCTTCAGTTTAATAAATGAGGAATAACATTCAGATCGTGCTCCATGGCGCGCATCAGCTGTTTGTAATGTTTGAGTCCGCTCCATCATCGATCTGTAGGCCTACTTGACAGTCATAAAGTTGCATTATTTAGCCACTGGTAGGGTAGGATATGCCCAAATGTGGTCAGTATAGGAACCAGGGTCCCCTAATTGCTAGCAAAACTTGTGTAATGAGCTCTTGTTACCTTCTACTGATTTTTAGTCTTGTTTTTTTAGTACTTCTGTATTGGTATTCAGAAATAAAATTCATATGTTTCTGTATATGTTCTTTTAGATAAGTATGTCAATACATAACTAGTAATGTAAATGGTGTGACACAGTTCTTAATAAAAATGAAAATAACTTGTGAATGTCAATCTCATGTATCAGGGTCCTGTTCTTATAAACCTTATGTAAAGCTAAAATTCTTGTGTGCAGGGCGACTAGTGATGCGGCACAGCAAGCAGTAGCAGGCACCCGAAGCAGCAGGGGGAGGGGGTCTCTCGAACGTCGCTACTGTCACTGATTGATGATGGATGATCTCTCTCCCTCTCCTCTCTTGCAAGCGCCTAAAATGCTGGTAGAAATAGAAATGGTAGCTCTAGTCCCATGTTGTTGTAGTCCCATGTAGTTCCTTTTCTCGGACCGCCTTTGTTGCTTCATTTCTATGTTAATTCAGTCTCAGTCGAATGTATCTACTATCTATTATCGTGGCTGTGTAATGAATCCTTTTGTGCTGAAAGAAATAAAATGGTTTGGATACATTTGTACATGCTGAGATGTCAAGCTTCTAAATGTATGTTGTGGAGGCCCAAAATAGATTGGACTGTAAAAGGGCCGACGCCCAAAAAAGAAATGAATTATAGAAGGCCACGGCCTAGAAAATAAAATGGGCTAGGCCCATGTAGCTAGTGAAAATTAACAGAAATAAATATACTAAATGGGCTGAATTGTTGGGCTCGACCCATGTAAAGCACCAAATCGGACTGGGCTGAATCTTGTCAGTGACCTTTTCAATTGGTCGCAATTTTGCCACGTCAGATTGCCACGTCGGATCCGACGTGGCCTGGGCAGATAGCCAGTGACCAAAACAAAAGGTCATGGGTTCAACGACCTTCTGCTTTGGTCAGAACGCGTCACGACCTTCTCACAGAGAAGGTCGCTATAGTTAATTAACGACCCCCAGCTTTTGACCTTATGTTTTTGGTCACAAAAAGGTCAGAAATGAAAAACAATGACCTTTCAGTGACCAATAGTGGAGGTCACTAGTTGACATATTTCTTGTAGTGCGGCTTCATTAGCGGCTGACTTGTACTTACCACTCCGGAGCCGATCCTCTTCTTCACCATTAGCATACTTGGTGGCAATCTCCATCATCCGACTCAGAGTCATATCTCCCGTCCGACCAATTTCAAACTCAACTCTCTCGTTTTGACACCTTCCTTGAAAGCACAGATCGCTGGTGATCGTACACATTCTCAACTGTGTGGTGCAAGGTTATCCATCTCTGGATGTAATCTCTCAAAGTCTCATTCGATTTACACACACGATCGCAGCTCACAACCCTCTGCTGGTCGCTTGCAAGTCCCTTCAAATGTCCCGACAAACACTGGGCCAGATCTTCCCAAGTGTAAATATCATTGGTGCTAACTGATTCAACCATGCTCGCCGAACCCTCCAACATAAGGGCAAATGCTTCATAGCTACCTCATCGCTTGCCGCCGCCAATCTGAACAGCCACTCGGTAGTCCTCAAGCCAAGTGTCGCTTGACTCACCGTGAACTTATCGACTCCATCGCCAACCTGAAGTTGGGAGGAATCACTACGGCTCGATGGCCCTGCTAAAACACTCGCCCCGAGACATGAACTCTGCTGCTGGAGGGAACATCTCTGCTCATCTCCTTCTCGGTGAGCTCTGTTCTCCGACCAAGCCTTGAACGATGATGGATCTCGCATCAAAGCCTGGCTCTCGGGGTCGACTGAACCTTCGCCAAAGACTGGTCAAGGCGTCATCATCTTGTTGCCTAGGGCGTATGATCCACCCCTTGGGGGAGGGGTGGGCACTCGACGTCGATCATTGCGATCGAATCGGTGCTCATACGGCTCGCGATTCCTGTACTGATCATCACGCCGGCCTCCACGTTCCTCACGCCTCGGGGGCGATCTTGGACTATGGGCCGACAGGACTGAATTCGCAGCGACGGATCTGCTGTAAATCCTGTTCCGTGACTGTGATACGACTGAGTTTTGATCTCCTACTGCCCGGAGTAAATCTCTGATCTGTTGCAAACCTCTACCCGCCTCCGACTGGGAAGGCTGAATTGATTCTGCTATTCGGGTTGCAGCTGCTAAATTCTGAATCGGAGTTCGATATACCTGAGTTGGCTGTGGAAAGAGCTGACATCGACTGGATTCTGGAACCCGTGGTCGCGTGCGCTCGTCGAGAACTCGCTGGAGGTTCTCCAGTCGAGTGCGCTCGGCCAGGTTGGCCAAGCGCGCATCCTCCAAGGCACGAGCCTCGGGGGTTTCTCCAATGATAGGAGTGTGAAGCGCATCCATGTTTCGGCGGCGAAGTTCCTCCCTCTGCAGCGAAGTGAGGGGCTCGGGTTGGTACTCTTCGTGATCTTGCGCCAGATCACCTCCACCTTCGCCTTTGTCGATGCGGGGATATCCAGGAGGACTGCGTGGTCCGTCGACCATCAGAACCTCTGCCGCCGGATCGCTGCTATCGCACTCGGATGCAGTCTCTGCGGAGCCAGTCGACAGATCGAACAGGCCGAGAGATTCGCTCGTTCGATTGCCGCAACTTGGGAAGTGGCCGACCGGTGAGCCACCGCATGCCTCACCCACCGCTGAAGCCTCGACCGACCGGAGCGCTTGCGCCGACGGGAGACTGGGAGTAAGGACGGCAGAAGAACCGACCCATACTGGGTTGACGGTTGCCGCAGGAGGACGCAGCGGACGACGCGCAGCGAAGTCGCCGTTGCCCATGGACGGGAGCGCGTCGACGCCGAGAGGAGCCTCCGGCCAAGCGGAGTCGTCGGCGATGAACGTGAGCGCACCGAGACGGATCTCGCGCCCTCACCAAAACTCCACCAAACCATGATTTAGGAGATAGAAAGAATCCCAACTTCTCCAACAAATCGCTAGAACACCTGCCCCACGGTGGGCGCCAACCGTCGTGGTTCTAAGTCCGACAAGAGAATGGGGGTAGGTACGAGAGGCGAGGTACTAGCTATGGAGTAGTTGGTACGCACGAAGTTTACGAGTTCAGACCTTCTCGGAGGAAGTAACAGCCCCACGCCTCGGAGCCGTGGAGGCGGCCGATCGGATTATATGCGTATGAATTACAGGTGCGAACCCTTCTACCGTGGAGGGGGTGGCTTATATAGAGTGCGCCAGATTCCCAGCCAACCCACGAGACGAGGGTTAAAGGTACATTAAGGCCAAAGCATCGGTAATGCCTTACATAAAGTGTCATCATGACCATAAAGACTACTTAACTACAGACCGCTTGGACACCGAGTGGCTCTTGAACTCCTGGTGGTCGAGTGGGTCTTCATGGTCGAGTGTCTTTGAATCATCAGTGGAAACCTACCAGTCGATCGAAGGCGTTTATTCTAAGGATGCCCTTGGGAGGGTATCTTGGACAGGTCCATGACCCTAGCCTAGGTATATGACTTCATCAACCACCACCCCGCCTACGCAATTACCAGCTCCTGTAGTGCCGGCTGAGAGCGGCGGATGACATGATGAAGGGGTGCAATAGTATCGGCTGATGTAATTTCTCCCAGAGAATGAGAATGGATGATGAGACGGAGGTCGACCCTATGGATTTCCTCAATACAAACGCTGTATGACTGTGACATAGATATGATGAGTCAACCATATGACTAATCGGGCTATCAGCTTGCTAATGAGGATATGGATGATATGCCCGGCAGGGTCGTAGCAGGGATTGCAAAAGTCTCTCTTCATGAAATCCTCACAGACACGCTCAAGATGCCGCCAACACAGACTCAACTAGCCGGGCGCGAGGGTCGTGAAAGATTTAGCCCGGGAACACTGGGGCAGGGGTTAAGGAAGGGTCTGAAGGTGTGCCCAAGAAAAAGGAGAGGAAGAGATCGGGGAAGATAACTGCCTCCAAACAAGCCAGAGCACATAGCAGCCAAACGATGCATTCTGAAGAGCGTGTACCCGTGAAAGGTGCGGTCATGTTCCATCTCACGGGCGAGCCGACGCTACCGCCAAAACCGCTGGAGGCACTATCAGGGGATCTCAGGAGACTGCACGACCATGTGTTGTCGACTGAGAAAAGCCTACTAGTCTCAAAGGATCCAGGATATCCGACATACGCGGCTCGTGTGCCTGAGGGGAAGTGCTACGTCGAGACACGGCCCGCAGAGGTGTTCTTCCTGCGGTTTGACCATATCTTTGAGATGTTTCTAACAAGGCGGCTCGATTTTACAATCGTCCGCTTTTTTATGCTTACATATGAGCTCCGTCATGAAGAGTGAAGAAGTCTCACAAATCTGTGTGGCGGATCCGCATTACATGCACGAGTCTTTCTTGAGTCTCGCGACTTTGAGCGTGAAACTGCTAGGGAGTACCTCCAAAACTTCATGGTACAGAATAAGGACCGGGAAATTGTCCTCGTGCCTTATCATCCAAAGTAAGTCAGTTCCGGACGACCCTTCCGTACATTTCAATCATTCCTTCTCTCTCATATGGGGAATAATTTGAGGTGTCTTTTCCCCGCAGCAACGGGCGCGCCGTCCTTATCGTTCTTTACCCGCAAGTCTCCCACGCCGTGTATTTTGACCCTTCCAGAGACTACGAGAAAAAAGACTACACCCACATAATGAATATTCTAGATGATGCTCTCCAAGGCTTCAAATTAGAGGTGGCCACGCAGCAGATCAGAAACAAAGGAACAAGAAGATGGGTTTCACGCATAAAACTAACTTCTCCTACATCCATGTCCCAAAACCAAGCGAGAAGGATGGATTCTACATCGTCCATCTCATGATTCAGTTCAACACGGATCACCAAAAGCTTCGCATGAGAAGCAGAAATGATGATCATATCCACAAGTGGCTAGAATCTCATGGAGAAGCGGATTATAAACTTAGAGATGACTTCTTTCACATCCAAAGCGACATTGCGACGATCATCATGAAAGAAGTCGTCGATGAGAAGGGGATGTTCCACCACAGCCCTATATCGCGAGCTGACGTCCGAACTCGCATAGGCATGCAACGTCTAGACCTCACGCCGTTCAAGAAGCTAGGGTTCATCCACGATGATATGGAAGGATGGAACTTCTAGTGATTTTATGATGCCGATGATGATGATATGTGTCGGTTGAACTTTTATACTTTTTGTAGCGGTGAAACTTTGTGGTCTCCACGGTCCCTGCCGAACTTGCGTAATGCTACTTTGTTAGTTTGCATACGATGACATGGCGTACCTCTAGTTAATTAATTTGCATACGGTATGTTGCATCTAGTTGCTAACCCTTTCTTTTTCGGTGTTGCTCTAGTATATTTTGTTGCATATATATGATTGTACATCCTCTTCATGAACATGCATCTTTAACAGGTACCTAGTTTCTTGATGGCGAAATGGAATTGCTATGTTGTGTATAAAGGGAAGGTTCCGGGGGTGTACAACGAGTGGCATGAGTGTCAGGCGCAAGTGAATGGGTTCACGGGCGCCAGCCATAAAGGCTTCAAAAGCAGACAAGAAGGAGAAGCTAGTTACTTGAGGTTCACGCTAGCGCGAGAGAGGACTCGTAGCCGCCACCTCATGTACTGCATAGTTCCGCTCTCACTCATAGTGATAGCTCTTCTTGCGTATACCTTTGTTTAGATGGATGACGTTGTTGTAGTTGCAAGTATTCGAGACTTGCATGTATCGCTATTTTCAAGATGATGACAAGATACCATTTTATGTTGGATGATGATTATGATGAGACTATTTGTATGTATATGCTATGATTACATTTGTGGTCTCGCAGGCATTTGTATGTGTATCATGATGACATTTCTATGTGCTAAATATTCTTCTATAAAGCCTGTTCAAAAACAAAACAAATATGCCGAAAAAAAACAAAAAACTACTAAAATTAGCAGTAGCGAGTGTATAGAAGTTAGCAACAGCGCCGCAATAGCAGTAGCGCGTCCAGGCAAAGCGCGCTAGAGCTACTAGCAGTAGCGAGCTTCCACTAAGCGCGCTGCTGCTACACTTGTGTAGCAGTAGCGCTGGTGAGCACGCGCTACTGCTATGTGTTAGCTGTAGCGCCTTATTAGTAGTGCCACTCCCCGCGCTACTGATACACCTAAAACCCGCGTTGTTGCTAGCCTTTTCCCTAGTAGTGTGTTATTCTAGTACGAACTCTTTAATAGATCGATCCGAAAGAATAACTTTGAGGTGGTTTCGTACCCTACCATAATCTCTATGTTTGTTCTCCGCTATTAGTGGCTTTGAAGTGACTCTTTGTTGCATGTTGAGGGATTGTTATATGATCTATCTATGTTATTATTGTTGAGAGAACTTGCACTAGTGAAAGTATGAACCCTAGGCCTTGTTTCCTAGCATTGCAATAACGTTTAGGCTCACTTTTACCACTTGTTACCTTGCTGTTTTTATATTTTCAGATTACAAAAACCTATATCTACCATCCATATTGCACTTGTATCACCATCTCTTCGCCGAACTAGTGCACCTATACAATTTACCATTGTATTGGGTGTGTTGGGGACACAAGAGACTCTTTGTTATTTGGTTGCAGGGTTGTTTGAGAGAGACCATCTTCATCCTACGCCTCCCACGGATTGATAAACCTTAGGTCATCCACTTGAGGGAAATTTGCTACTGTCCTACAAACCTGTGCACTTGCAGGCCCAACAACGTCTACAAGAAGAAGGTTGTGTAGTGGACATCAATATGTTTTATGCAAGAAGATTGGAACATTACAATTAAAAGGGGCAAGCTAGGGAGAGCTAGGAAAATTGCATATGATATCATATATGGAGATGAGATTGCACAATACAACTTACTATGGGACTATGCAAATGAGCTGAGGAGATCAAACCCTGGGAGTACCTTCCTTCTTGGACTGTCAGAAGAGGGACAATTTCAGAAATGCTACTTTTCTTTTGATGCATGCAAACGGGGGTTCTTATCTTCTTGCAGGCCTATCATTTTCTTTGATGTTCGCCATTTGAAGACATAATATCACTAGTAGAAAAACGACCTAATGTTCACCTAATTAGTCCCGGTTCGATTACGGCCTGATACTAATGGTACCATTAGTCCCGGTTTACAAACGGCTATGCATTAGTCCCGGTTCATTTGTGACCTATAGTCCCGGTTTGTGTCACAAACCGGGACTAAAGGGGTGGTGGCAGGCTGGCGTCAGGCCGGGCCCCCACGAGCCACTTTAGTCCCGGTTTGTGGCACAAACCGGGACAATATGTTAGACCTTTAGTCCCAGTTGGAGCTACCAACCGGGACTAAAGGGGTCTAACCTTTTAGTCCCGGTTGGTGGCGGACTAAAGGTCCCCTAGCCCCCAGCGCGGGCTCGTGCCACATGGTGGGCCTTTGGTCCTGGGTCATGTTGAACCAGGACTAAGGGGGGGGGGACCTTTAGTCTCCACCCTTCAGTGCCGGTTCCAGAACCGGGACTAAAGCCCGATTCTGCACTAGTGTATGGAGGTGTTCTCTTAAGTGCAGTAGGAATGGACTCCAATGATTGCATTTTTCCTATTGCTCATGCAGTGGTGCAGTGTGAAGACACCAAAGCTTGGAGGCGGTTTCTAACTGCATTGAAGCAAGATCTTGGAATTGAAAACACTGAGCCGTGGACAATCATGTCTGGCAAACAAAAGGTATGTCTTTGTTCCTATAATTCTGTGGCAAAAGTCTGTTCCTATAATTTTGTGATGTGATTTTGTTTTATAATTTTGTACCTATAATTCTATGGTATAGTTATGTTATATAATTTTGTTCCTATAATTCTGTGATATAGTTCTGTTATATAATTTTGTTCCTATAATTCTGTGATATTAGTTTGTTCCTATAATTTGGTGATATAGTTATGTTCCTATAATTTGGTGGTATAATTATGTTCCTTATGTTTTATATGTTTCATGCAGGGTTTAAATAAAGGCAGTCAAAGATTTGTTTCCTCCATCACCTCACAGATTTGGTGTGAGGCATTTGTGGCAGAATTCCAACAAGAACTTTAAAGGAGAAGCTTTTAAAAATCAACTATGGAAATGTGCCAGGAGTACTACATAGAGGAGATTTAGGGAAAATATGAACTAGATGTTAGTGCTCAGCCAGGAGGCCCATGATTGGCTTGCAAAGTTAGACCCTAAAACTTGGGTTAGGGTTTACTAGAATGATTTTCCCAAGAGTGATGTCCTCCTAAATAACAACTGTGAGGTGCTCAACAGATATATATATATTGGAGGCCAGGGAGATGCCAATCATAACCATGTGCCAGAGGATCAAAGGGCAGAATATGGGAAGGAATTTTGCAAAGCAACATGAGACTTTGAAGTGGCATGGTGCTATATGTCCAAAGGTAAGAAAGAAACTGAGCAAGAGTGTAGAATTTTCTAGAACTTGTCATGCTGCACCAGCTGGCAAAGGACTGTTTGTAGTAAATGATAGAGGAGTTGATTTCGGTGTGGACACAAGGAAGGAAATGTGCAGTTGCAGAAGATGGGATTTGTCAGGTATACCTTGTTGTCATGGGGTTTCTGCTCTTAGATATGAAAAAAATTCCACCTGAGTCTAGGGTGAACTCATGTTACTCCATTGCAACTTATTGCAAAGCATATGAGCACATTATTATGCCTTGTAAAAATGTCAGTGAGTGGGCAAATATAAAAGGCAAAAAAAATCATACGACCACCATTTCAGAAGAAGAAAGGAAGAAGGGCAAAAAACATAAGACAACAACTAGAAGAGAAGCAAGGAGAAAGAGGAGTGCAAATCACAAGGGCAGGTGCTATCGACAAGGTTGAAGAAGAAGGGCGCCGCCGCCTGCCGCCATCCACAAGCCCAACTTCAAGCCACCAAAGATTTCTGGACAGGTCGACGACATCGGAGAAGATGTCGTGCGCCGACCCGCGACACCTACCCTTGCCGGATACGAAGACCGCAGAGAGACGAGAGCCAATTGCCCCCTCGCAAGCACTGATTGGAGCGTTGCTGGGATGAAGGAAGGGCAGAGGCAATTTATTCCGACGCGGCGTCATCCCCTCCATCGAATAGACGTCCCAAGGACAAACGAGGCCCTACCCTATCTAGTAGCCAAATCACTGGGGGGTCCCACCTCTGCCATCGCCGGAGCGGCAGGCGGAGGCGAGGACCTGCGGCGTTGCCGGCGTAGGAATGGGGCAGTTTATTTCAAATCGCCTTGTGCAGTTTGAGTTGGGGGCGAAGCGGTACGTCGATGGGGTTGCGGAGGGTGCTTTGAGATTGCCGCCAAGGGCCATCGAATACGCTCGATTTCTCTATTTTATATATCAAATTGAATTAAAAGGAAGAAAAAATGCCCAACACATTGTTGGACGTCTTCCCTTGGAGAAAGAACCCCCACCCAGCCCAAGGAGGGACAGCCAAAATTGAAATTCCCGCTCGGACGCAAGAACTCAACAAACCAAATTGAATCGACGGCTCCAGCTCCGTAACCGATTCCCCGCACCGCCACCGCAGCGGCTCGCCGTCGACGGGCCGCGCCCCCTCCCCGTCCTCTCGCCCCGTCTCCCCTCAGTTCAAGAGACCTCCCGCCGCGCCTCCCCTCGATTCAAGCCCCTCGCCGCGTCGACCGGCTCCCCTTCGTGTCCGTGCGCGCCGCACCGACCTCACCGCCGTCGAGCCCGGTGCCTCCGCGCCTGCTCCGAGAACCCTAACTCGTCAAACGCGCTCGTATCCCTCCGGCCCCGGTTCAAGACTTCCCGCCGCGCCGGCGCCGCACCGGCTCATCGTCGAGGAGCTCGGTGCCTCCGCGCGAACTCCAATCCGCCAAGCGCGCTCGCATCACTCCGGCGGTGTCTCCCCTCGGTCCAACACACCCCGGCGAGCGCAGGGCCTCCTGCTCGTCCTCGCGCGGTGCCTCCCCGATCCTGCGCGCACCAGTTCCGGCCAGGATCAACCCCAAGACCCTCTCCCTCACGCGCGTGGTCTTCGATCGAGGTGCTGATGAACTCCCAGGGTCAAGGTGATCTGCACGGCAGCGGCGGTGGCGGTGGCCGCAATCAGGGCCACGCTGATGGACCAGAGCAGGTATAGCCTCCCCTTCCATCTCTTGCCTCTTTTCTCTGCATTTTGCATGCTGTACCATTCTTCTAGTATCTGTATTTTTGCCATGGCGTGTACGTAGCTAACAGGAGCACGGCAGGAAGAGAAGAAGCCACACTCTGAGTTCAGAATAGGTTAGCAAGGCCATCTGTTGGATGTTGATGGTGGTGTTTGGGTATGTCACTTTGGGACTTTGGGTATTCTTGAACTGAACCTGATGAACACCATTATCTGTACTGCTGCTGAATGGTTCAGTTCAAGAATGGTGTGGCCACACCATTAGCTGAACCTGATGGTGAACACCCTTCCTGAACTGAACCTGATGGTGTGCAACTGAACCTGATGAACTTTGGGAACTGAACCTGATGATGCACACCATTCTTGAATTGAACCTGTTTGCTAGCAACACCATGAGCTGTGCTGCTGCTGGGTGTCCATTTATTAGTGCGTCACTGAATATTGCACAATGTTGAATGTGGAAGCTGCTGTGGATTGTTCTTTCTTTGTGTGTCTATTTGCCCTAAGAGGAGCACAACAGGAAGATGCGGCACTAGGTGTTCAGAATAGGTTGGTTAGCAAGGGGTGCGTTGATGGTGATTTGTGATACCATTGTCTTGTTGTCGGATAATTGCATTGAACCACGCCAGGGTCCAATTGACCATTCATAATTGTGGGGGCTTTCTTTGGTATATGTATTACTTAGTTCAAATCCAACATATCCTTAGTATGTGAATATGAAACCATAACTTGTTTTCTTGCCGGCTGTACTAAGCTTTAAATCTAAGAATCCAATAATCTTTAAGTTGTTCGCTTGCAGATTGCAAACACTTTTCTTGATGAGGAGATTAAAAACATCAACAACTCACTGGTTGACACGGAAATCAATGTTATAAGCGACAGTGCTGATGCCGGGACAGTAATTACCCTTTCCTACATGGCCGTGGCCGTTGCTCCTGACCTCAAAGCCTTATTTGCAAGATCAGAAAAGGTACACCTGTAGAGACAACTACTGTTGCTTAAAATCGCTTCAATATCACCGTAAATTAGTTAATTTTTAGTTGCTTCAGTGTCTAATTTCGTGAACAATACAGCCTCCTATCAGCGCTGCAAAACTACTTGTCCCCACGGATTACCCAAGGAGTTCTCCTGTGCTTGTTGAGGATGATGAAGATGCACAGGAGAGGTGAGTTGAAGTAGTTAGTTGATGGTGATCTCTTTAAGCTCCTGTTGGTTACAGTAAGAAAATCTGCTGTTTTTTCAGTAACGCAGTGCTATCGACTATCTGCAGGAATGAGTTCAAGGCCATGTCAAACTCGGTCCACAAGCAGTTCAAGCTTGCCCTAGCTGAGAGCATAGGTCCATCAATGATATTGCAAGGGAATGGGATTCCTGTGTGCGTGCAGCTGTGCTGAAGTTAGCGAAATCTTTTGGCGGAGGCACCTTCACCTCAAGGTATGGCAAATGGGAGAGTGTCTCGTCACTTGGATCGAATGGTGCAGCTGCTAAAGGGGAAGATCATGAGTGTGATAGAGCTGAAACAACAATCTCCGAGAAATCCACAGGAGTAAGTCTATTTGTTCGACTCAATCGTAGTCGATTCTATGTTCCAAACTCTTTATTGATAAATTTTATCTGTTGATGTGAGCGGCAGTCTTCACTATCCGCAGGTCAACACACCTTAGCTCCTTCAATGTGGTCTGTCCGTATAATGAGCGATAACATATGTGTGCCATATGGGAAGATTGGTGATTGTTCTGGGGGATATAGTGTTCTGAACACATTTTAGAGGGAAAAATACACAGCTGACATTCTTAGCCATTAACTTCTGAAGTTTTTAGTCCAAGGGAATCTGTTATATTTTGCTGCATTATTTGTTCAAGCAATTATTTGTTCTGTTTTAGAATTATTTGCTCAGTTTAGGGGTTATTTCCATCCATTTAACTTCATTGATACGCCTGTTTGCTAGGAACTTTGTGCTGTGTCTAGTGACTGACTGTAATTTTGTGGTTCAGAAATCAGAGATAACACCAGCAGACGGCCATTCTAATACCAGAGGCCACGCCTGCTCCACTCCAGCTCCCTTCCCTCCGCTCCAGCCTCAAGCTCACAGAACCACTGCTCTGAGCACTCACAGTTTTAAGGTAATGTCGTTTACACTTCTCATTGTCATGATAGACCAATGAATACAACGTCCTTTTATTTTCCTGAAATGTACTTCAGATTAAAGGATCTGTTAAGTGTCTGAAAGCCTAAACTGTCACGCACCTTCAAGCAGTTCACTACTACGTCGATCATCTTTTTATGTTTCTATATGGGGTGGAGTTGCAACTTGCATAAGTGGATTAGTGCTAGCTTATGCATACTTGAGTTGTACACAGGTTAAATGCTTGAATATTTAAACTAAGAAATGAGTCGTTTATTATCTGAATGTTGTATGTTTCTGCTGGTACACCTGGCTAACGTGTCTATGCATTGCAGCAATGGTACCTATCTTCAATACAAGGTGATTTGGCTGAGGAATTACAGAAGATGGAGGTGATCTATAATGTGATCATGGAGAGGCAGTCGACGAATGAGAGGGATGATCTGAGTGATCTGTGGCAACGCATCAATGAAGGTGTTAAGAAGTGCGAGGGTATCCGCTTAGAAATTCATGCCTTGGGAGGGTCCTGGGATCAGGAGATCGACCCGAAATTCATCTGGTGATCTCACTAGTAGTTGAACGATGTTGGAACACGAGGATGTACTTGGACTTGGTAGAGCCCACGACATCGGGTTTTTTCTTCGTACAGAGTTGAACTCACACGATGAGGTGTTGTGCTTCTGCAACAATCTGAAACTGTGGCTATGCAACATATTGAAATTCGCATACGAGTGAAGACATTGTTCAGTCGGCAGTGTATATTCAGGATAGGGCTCCTAGCAAATGGTTGTTCGTGTATTCATTTTCTTCTGCTTTCAGCAGAACATGTTGAATGTTGATGTCAAAATTCAATCAAGATGTTGAAATACTGGTCATGAGGTCACGATTAATTCAACCGTGTATACATTTCTCCAGCCGTCTGCCATCAAGAATCTCTGTTGCATTGCCAAGTGTGGCCTATCAAGTACTCCCTTCGTAAAGAAATACAAGAGCATTTAGATCACTATTCTAGTGTTCTAAATGCTCTTATAAATCTTTACAGAGGGAGTACCAACAATCATATTCATGTATCTGCAATGCAGCGGGATTTTGAACCAAGCTTAGATGAACACTGTACTTGCACATCGGTATAAACAGTCAGGTTGGTGTAGATAGTGCAACAATGTTTTTTTAAAAAACACCCCATATATTTATTAAGCCAAAGAAAAAAAATTCTTACAATCATTCGTTACAGCATACACCATGCAGGGCGGAACAGAATTAAGAATCTCATCAGACCTAGTACTAAAGCTAAACTTAGCAATCTGATGTGCCACCCCATTGGCAGTTCGACTTATCTCTGCAATATTAAAATTTTGGATCATCCTAGATATACTCAGAGCCTCATCCATCAGATCAGCCAGAGGGGACCTGTCAAACTTCTCATTTGCAAGAAATGAATGTACGAAAGCACAATCAGTCTCTAAAATAATAGATTGGTGAAGGGTGATACCTATATAAAGTCCTGCAAGGCAGGCACGAAGCTCAGCTTCATTCACACTGGTACACCGATCAATAAAGTCCCACGAAGAAACAATAATTTCTCGAGATGAATTACGAGCTATGACCCCCATACTGGCTGCATTAGTACTCTCCACAAAACTGACGTCAACGTTGATCTTGATATGATCATTAGAGGGAGGAATCCACACCACATGACCTTTTAATGGTGCGTAATCCGCTACAACTTCGCTCACCTTCTCCTTACCTTGATTGCTAGCGTCCAATTGAGCGGTGTCATGACTAGACGTGAAAGTGGACCAAAAATTGTCCACAAAATGTGCAGAGGCATTAATGAATTCGTTCCCCTTCCCAAAAATTAAATTATCTCTCAAATGCCATGCTCGCCAGAAAAGAAACATGATTTGCTCCCTCTGCCGCAAACCCAACTGCGCCAGCAAAATCAATTATCAATATGGTCCCGTGCACTTGAAGAACTCTTCATCCGGAATATTCCATCGTTCTCTCACGGCCATTCGAAGAGCACGAGCTTTAGAACAACTCACCAGAGCATGAAGGATGTCTTCATCTTGAAACCCACAAATAAAAAACATACATGAATCAGCCTGATGGTGCTTAACTCTATTCATCTGGACCACCAAGCTATTGGTATCAGGCTGCAAGTGGACACGGGCCGTCCACGGCGCCGCATAAAAACCCACTTAATTTGTGCTCGTGGACGCCCGCGTAACCTGCGCCTTAGAATGTGGGCTAAGTGGGCTGACCCACGTTTTCCACATATGACCCACTTAATTCCCTCTTCCTGTCTTCCTCGTTCCCCTCTTCGTACGAACGATGCTAGGGTAAGGCACGCCGCCGCCGCCGCTTCCCCATGGCCGGCTTAGTGCTGCCGTCCACCTTCCCAATGGCCGATCTAGTGCCGCCGTCCACCTACCCCATAGAAGCCGCAACGCCCACATCCATCATCTCCATGGACGCCGCAGCGCCGCCTTCGACCTCCATCGTACCCGCACCAGCGCCGCCGTCCACCTTTCCCACAACTGCACCAGCGCCGCGGTCCACCTCCCCCACGGCTGTACCAGCGCCGCCTTCCAACTCCCCCACTGCCGGACCAGAGCAACCATTCACCTCCTCCATATCCGCCCCAGCGGCGCCGCCGTCAGCCACCACCATGGCTGTCACCAGCGATGCTCGCAAGAAGAGACCTCCCTGCAAGAAGAAGAAGATTCTTGCTGTCCAAGAAGAACCTGCCAAGGTAGCTATCCGGTTATCCCCTTGAGATCTGGCCTTGTGAGACCGGCTGAAGATGCAATCCTTTCAATCTTAATTCTACTGTGAATCTAGTGGATCTCTGTCGCCTGTATTTGCTTCCGAAACAGTGTGGAGCTAGGTGATAGTGGATCTACGAAGCATGGTGCTCAACTTCAGCCGGTCATCATCTCAACTTCTTATCCTAAATGTCATCTTTCAGTTCTCATTTAGTTCTCGCCCTACTGACGAAACCACCAGGTTGAGGCCAATTGTATGTCCTTCAAGCAGCAGGAAACTGATGATTCATTAGATGAGAGAGGTGACCATGTCTTAGATGAGTTTGGGCTTGTAGAATGCACATGTCTTAGATGAATCCATGAATATATATCAGTGATGAATTAACAGTAGCATTCCATCTTATACATTCTGAAAGATAGAAATGACGCAGGGCACCAAACTGGAGTAATAATAATCAAAATACTTGAAACTCTTGCTGCCGAGGAGTAGGGACGGAGATGTTTCAGTAATCTGTAATGTTTTAAATATGGTGTTTAACCTTCTGGAGATTAACATATGGTGTTTGTTCTACTTCTTTTTGACATATCTAGTCATTTAACCTTCTGTCAGATTGCGCCGCCATCCATCATCTCCGTGGACGCCGCAGCGCCGCCTTCCACCTCCAACGTCGCCGCACCAACGCCGTCGTCCACTTCCCCCACAGCTGCACCAGCGCCGCCGTCCAACTCCTCCACGGCCAGACTAGCGCAGCTGTCCAACTCCACCACCGGCGAGGCTCGCAAGAAGCGACCTGGGCATGAACTCCCAAGGTCTGGCTCCAAGAAGAAGAAGAAGATAGCTGTTGTCCATGAAGCCCCTACTGAGAATGCTGTTGAAGCCGTCCTTGCTTCTGAATCTGACAAGACCAAGTGCCTCAGTGGCTCTGGAGAAAAGAAGAAGAAGTCTCTGGAGGCCTCTAAACCAGAGGAGAGGAGGGTTGTTGATGTAGATTTTGAGGGTCTCCAGCTCTTGGAGAAAAATTTGATTGAGGATGATGCTAAATTGAAGGCGGAAAATGTTCGTAAAGCAAAGGAGGTTGCTGCAAAGGAAGCTAAACCTTGCAAGGTACCAACTATGGTCTACCAACAATATTAGTAGTTAATGTTTTCTCTGATATAAATCTGGTGTTTGTTCTATTTTTATTTCACATATCCAGTCATTTAACCTGCTTTGATTCTGACCTATTATTGTTTACATTGTTCTAGAGAGCTAGTCCACGAGTTTATTCTCCAAAGATTGTGGCGAGCTCCCCAGGGGTCAATATGTTAGCAAGATCAGTTGCATTGAAGAGGGTGTCATCGGCGGTGAGGCACGCTTCCGCAAAAAGAGCAAAGTTAGCAGATCAACTAGAGACACCTGAATCACAACGGACGCTGCTACAGAACACCCCTTCGCTTCAAAATCTGTCTCCTGCAGCGAGAAGACCTAGTTCCCATGGTAAGATTTGCTTCCAGATATTCCTATGGTCGACTTTGTCGAGTAACACGAGATTCCTCTATGTTTAAACCTTTAAGGTGTTCTTTTCTCATGCATGCAGGGTCAAAGCGTAGACGCCGCAAGCTAACATCTCGCATTTGGGAGGAGGCCAAGCCAATCTATGATGGTCGAATGCTTGTGGAAGGCCAGTGTAATCATTGTGAACAAATTTTTCCGGCCACACGAGACAGTGGGACCAGCCACTTACGTCGGCACCTGAAGGTATGGCCAATGAAAATTGCTATGAATGAAATGATTGACAAGTTGGGTCCTCCTGAGGTGGTAGATCCTAATTGGAAATTTGATGCTAAAGTCTCACGGTTTGAATTAGTCAAGTTGATTGTTGTGAATGAATTGCCGTTCTCTCTCGCGGAGTAAAAACCATTTCGGGACTTTGCTGCTTCCTTAAATCCGTGGTTCAAAGTGCCCTCGAGAACAACTGTCCAAAATGATTGCATGGGAAATTTTAAGAGAAACAGACTAAAAGTGCAACAATATTTTGAGAAGTCTAATAGTAGAGTATCTTTGACAGCAGATATGTGGACGTCAAACCAAAAATTGGGTTATCTTTGCATCACCTGCCACTTGATTGATTCAGATTGGCAAATTAAAAAAATTGTCATAAGATTCTTCATGATGCAGACACCTCACAATGCTATGAACATGTATGGTGTGATACTAAAGACTATTCAAGAGTTTAATTTAGAGGATAAGCTCTTTGGTTTCACGTTAGACAACGCACCGGTGAATACCGCGATGATAAACCACTTAAGAGAGAATTTGGTTAAAAAAGGTTGTCTTCTCTTGAAAGGAAAATTATTTCATTGTCGATGTGCTCCTCATGTCTTCAACTTGATGGTTCAAGATGCTCTTCTCGCAATGAAATCTGTGGTCAACAACATTCGAGAATCTGTCCAATTCGTAAAGAGTTCGCAATCAAGAGGCCAACAATTTCAAGAGATAATCAATCAAGTGGGGTGTTGTTTTGTTAGGCAGCCTTCTGTAGATGTACAAACTCGTTGGAATTCCACATATTTGATGCTTGAATCAGCTATACCATTTAGAAGTGCATTTGATGCCTTAGGGCAGCAAGACAAGGAGTAAGAGTTTTGTCCAACACCTATTGAATGGAAAATGGCTGAATCTGCATGCAAATTGCTAAAAGGATTTTACACAGCAACCAAACTTCTCTCTGGATCTAAGTATCCGACTAGTCATCTCTACTTCCCCCAGCTATGTAAGATTAAGAAGATCTTGAAGAGAGAGTCATCAAGTAAGAACACCATCATTGCGCATATGGTGCAGCAAATGGAAATAAAGTTAGAGAAGTATTGGAAGGAGTCCTACAAGTCGATTTGTGTTCCGGTTGTATTTGATCCAAGGTTTAAGTTTGATCTACTTGAATATATGTTAAAAGACTTTGGAAGTGAAATTGAAGCCAATAAATGGATGCTTAAATTAAAGAAAGCAATCCAAAAGCTTTTCGATCAGTACTCTCTAGAGATTCCTGTTGATCACCAACAAGAAGATTGTGGGAGTCCTGGTGCCGAGGAGGATGAAGAAGACGATGATCCACTTGCAGAGTGGGATCATTATATCCGTTGCAAAAAAGGACAAGCAAATAATGAGCTGGATCAGTATTTGAAAGAGGAGTTGTATCCACGGAAGAAAGAGTTGGACATATTAGAATGGTGGAAAATCAACTCTCCCAAGTATCCGGTACTCTCTACGATTGCTCGCGACATATTGGCTATTTCGGCGTCCACAGTGCCATCCGAGTCTGCTTTTAGTTCTGGAGGACGCATTGTCAGCGACTATAGGAGCAGTCTTTCTTGCTCCACCGCCGAAGCTTTGATTTGCCTACAAGATTGGCTGAGAACTGATGGTTAGTAAGGCTTTGTTTTATTGCTCACAAAAATTGATAACCATAGTTAATCTAATAATTTATGTGTTTTGTATTTTGCAGATCCAGAAAAATACAAAGGCGTATCATTGGAGACAGATGAAGAAGATCATGGTATATGTAGTGCTTGCCTTGAATCATTTAAGCTACTGTGCAACAAGCAGCATTCTTATTACTGCAAAATGTTCATCTGCCCTCTGTTCTGAAGAAAAGTTGAATGTTTCTACTTTGCTACTTGTTTGACTTCCAATGTTTCTTGTAAAGTCCTAAGTTATCCTGTAAAATGGATTCTTATGATGCAAATGGACTGACGGACATATTTTTTGACAGGAAATATGGGTTGCTAGTTTGCTACTTGAAGAAAGGATGACATGTTGATGGTGATGGAAGATCTTGAAGAGCTGAAAAAATTCATCTTGCTGTAGCCTCTGGTCTTATTGTAATTGATTTTGTCTTTAGTCTTGCTGCAAAGAAAGGATGGCAGGTGATGGAAGATCTTGAAGAGCTGAAAAAATTCATCTTGTTTTAGCCTCTAATTTTATCGCAATTGATTTTGTCTTTAGTCTTGCTGCAAATAAAGGATGGCAGGTTGTATTAATGCAATTTATCTTGCATTCAGATTATGTACTTGTTGTATCCTGACAGGTTGTAGTCTTAATACATGGAGAGTAAACAGTATGAACTTGCTGTTTCGTGACATGTACTTTTTGTATTTTCAATTTTTGCATTCAGAATATGTGGGTATGTGACAACCCGCATAGTCCCAATTATTTTTATGTGGACATCCCACTTAATCCCACATAATTATGTGGGTTGATGCGACATTATGTGGGACTCCCGCGTCTCATCCCACTTGCAGCCTGATATTGGTAGCAGCTCGCCACGCAAAAAACTTGATTTTTTGAGGTATATTAGCCTTCCATATTATCTCCCAAATCCCCCTTCCCCCCTCTGGTTCGCCACTAGATTGTTTCTGAGGTACGACAAAAATATTTAGCCTAGTGGGTGGTTTGTTGTGCGCTTGTGCAGTTTTATTAACACTTGCAAGGTTTTGTTTCCCATCCTTATGCTTGCAGCGCACCAATGGCCACACTCCATGCTCAAACTGCTGGAACGATCTTGGCTATGATTGCGACTTGTGCGCTGAGCCTGAGACTGTAACCCACTGCTCTGCCATGGAGCGTGTCCTCCGTGTGGACCTTGTGTGGTTCTTGCGATACAGACAACATTTTTCATTTACAAAATAAGCTCCAGATGAGCCTGGTTTTAAATTGACAAAGGTATCAACCGACCAAGAATTACAACACAACAACAAGCCGCAATGGCCCGAACCGATGGAAGGGAGCTTATTCGGAAGTTTACAACACAACGACCAAGACCAGCACCTAAGAAAGGGAAAAGAGAACACAATTAGCAAAGACTCTACCCCCCACACTCGCACCAAAGAAAGTTAACCAGAAGAAGCAAAGTGAGGATCAACCTAGAGTTACAGGTGAAGTCCAGATCCAAGTGACGCCAAACTGAAGGAACACACCACATTATATTCTCAAACAGTGAAGAGGGGCCCTACCCCCTCGCCTTGGTTTGAAAGGCGGCACATTATCGGATTGTAGAGACGCTCACCTAAGAGCTAGAAGGATGTTGGCCTCGATGCCCGTGGAAATACTACTTCAAAACTGCCTATAGGTGAAAGCATATAGTAGTATAGGAAAACTTAGTACTGGCATGGGGACGACACACCACCAATATAATGCAACTGATATAACCCACATACTAGTGGCGTTCCGTTACACACACGCCACTAGCATCACACACTAGGGGCGTGTTTGATATTCTTTTTAAGAAATGATATTTTTTCCTATCGGTGACATTTGCGGGATTAGGCACGCTACTAATGACGAGGAACAATAATGGCATGGCTTTCTGGCCACATGACACTTATATAGTTTTCAGGCCTAGAAAATGTTGTCACGACAATGTTTTTCGCTTTTTCACTTCTCTTTTTTTCCCTGTCGTAGCATCAACTATAATTATATCAGTAATAGACGTTTGCACATTATAATGATATCTCAATATAGAAAGTATGAATGAATCATAAAAAGAGAAGTGAGACGAAGGGAACTTTAGATAGCTCGACACGTTTGGAAGAACATTAACACAACAACAATGTAATATATACCCACTAGTACCCCAACACCATCACTCTGCTTTGACATAGCTAGCGCTCGCTTCAGTTGTTGACGAAACTATAATGGCGAATGTTTGCTATCATGTTGAAGAAGGGCAGGAGGTCATCAACATATCCCTTTAAGCGACCCTCTACCTCCTAAGGACTAGCTGCGCCGCCATTGAACATCCCACTAGCGTCGATGGCATCATGGTTGATGGTGTTCACAAACTTCAACTAGATGCATCTGAACTGATCTCTGCAATATCCATCTGGGATTTCATGCATTCTTTTCCCCTAGTTGATGATGTCACATGATGTAATGGGTGTTGTGGCCGGCGATTTCTCCGCACCCACTAGTTAATGGAATGCATGCATGGTGTTCCAGACAAAAAAACATCCACTTGCAACGATTCATCCCAAAACAAAGCCAAACCACCACTTATGTTGTCAGACCAACACCATGAAAACTCTTCATACCTAACCCCGACTTCATCTTCTCAATCTTAGTTGAAACTTGTCTTGTCTCAGAGAAAAACCAAGTTTGGAGACAATGAATTTTGCGAGGGCCAACACCTCACGAATTGTTTGGTGTCCCCCTCCCCCCCGGTCAGTTCTAGAATAGGAGATTCATTATTCCTGGCGGCGCCCCTCTTTGGAGCCCACAAAAAAATTTGCACCATCACCGTTGTACCCATCCATTTTTGCCTTTTTGCTGCTAGAGCTTGATGTAGGAGATACATGTTGTTTGTCCTCTTCTCTGCCGTCAGTGAGAGCTAGAATTCCGTTACCAGGAAGAACTTTCTCCATACTCAGGCGTTTCCTCGCCCCTTTGCCAAGTTACATCGAAGCAACTACAAGCAGATTCTTATGGGGACTCGTGGCAGAATCCCTAACATCATCATCCACCTCCACCCACTTACTCAGCATACCACCAAGACCACTACCGCCAGCCATGTTCCTAGTATTCCCATGATAATCGAAGCCGGCACGAAGCTTGCTTGGGGCATCAGCATAAAGCGAGTCATCGAACTTCAAACCTTTAGCTTAAAAAAACCACACTCCTTGAACTCATGCCAAATTCTTTCGCAAGCCTTGCAAAATCGAGCAAGTTTCTCATATTGAACAGCGAACACATGCCACTCCTTACAACCATATAATGCTCAATCCTAACACACACATAATCACTCTTGAGGCCTTGAGTTCCCAGTCAGCCTCACATCAAGCACCTTCCCGGCGTTTTTATCAACTTTTCCACTATTTCTTTGTTGCAATAACCACCGGGGAGCTTATGGATTTGCAACCACATAGGCATAAAACTCATGTGAATCTCTTTCGCCTTGCTGACGCTGTCATATGGGTGTAGAAGAACCCCCCACTAACGGAATATCCAAGGTCCTTGGTTCATGATCCTCTCCGAATCTCCTAAGTATGGAGCCTGCACCACAAACATGTTTGCACCCAACAACCGAAAGCGGACCTCTTGGGCTTCCAGGCAGAATATTATGCCCTTATTTGATCTTTGAAACTTAAGCATACTTTGAAATTGCAGTGGTCGATGAAAAGGTGGGATGCGGGAAGAGAAACTTTAGTGTTTGTTGTGGTGTGGTGGAGGCATTTTTCACCATCTGCTTATTGCAACACACATGCATTGTCCTAGTAGTAATATCACCGATATTAATAAGAAAAACCTCCCACTAAACTTGGTCCATACTTTTTTAGGCCAAAGCTAAAACTGAAGAAAAAAGAAATGTATCCGTTGCACAAAAGAGTTGGCAGCTCCAAACGTTTTTTATGGCAAGTTTAGTAATATGAGGATGACAAACTTTAGTTGTCGAGCATGACAACTTCTTTTCGGATGGCAAGTTTCATTTTTTCTGGTATTTTCTTCGGATTGCAACTGTAGTTGTAAAAACGTCAGGTCCAGAGTGCCTCATGCCACCGGATCATGTGACACTTATCGTTTATCGTTTAGGTAAAAAAAAAGTTACCATAGCTGCCTAAGGAGAAGACAGATCATTCTCCATCGAGAAACCGCTGCTACAGAAGAGAGCTCGACGGGAACTGGATCCAGAAGCACCGCACGCAGAGCTCGGCGGGAGATCGATCGGCCGATCGTCCATCCACCATCCATCATGGCCAAGGTGATCACCTCGGACGCATTTCTCTCTGGGATCCCCGTCCAGTCTATCTTCCGGCCGCCGCCGCGATTCACCGCGTGTGCATCTGAATGGGGTTCGTAGGTCGTTGCCCGCTTAGGAGGAGGGTGACGGTGGCCTGATGGAGGTGCGGAAGGGGAGGCGGCGCCGGCACCTCCGCTCTCTCTGGGCGGCGGCGGCGCGGCCGGAGCTTTAGGGTTTAATTTGGGGGAGATTGATTGAAGCGCGTGCTCTCGCATAATTTCCCCGATTCGAAGCGACTTTGCAAATTCTATCGCGAGAATGCTGATTGCCATGGTCTGGTTCGGGTTTGCCGACTGAGCATTCCGGTGTCCCGTATCAAAATTTGGATATGGACCTCCCAAGAGCCTTGAAATCTCTGAAAGATGGATGATATACGTATTTTCTGCTTCACTGTCATATATGCCTATATGGCGGTATGGCCATCCCTTGCATTGTTACTGAACTTTGCATTTTGCTGGGAGCAATCTGCAGAAGGCTGGCGCGGATAGGACCGCGGCGGCGGTGAAGGCAGGGAGCTGCTCCAGGAAGAAGGCTAGGGTCGGGCCCGAGGCCAAGGCTGCGTCCTCCTCCAAGATCACTGTCACCTTGGACCCCAAGTTGCTGGAGTGCTCGGTTTGTTGCAGCCCACTGGCTGCTCCCCTTTCTCAGGTACTGAACAGAGCCCCGTACTCGACGAACTAGTATTATTCCCTTGTTGAATTGAATTCTTACTCCATTTTATTAGATTCTTTTTATACCCTGCAATTTAGTTTCGTGTTACGAGGTTTCGACATTTGTATCTTATATCTTGTATGTTGATGTTGATGTATAGTTTCTGATATTTCACTTGTGGCACACCTATGTCTCATTTTTTTCTTCGTCTCATTTCAGTACAGTTGATTGAATGTTACTAGGGAAGCTAACAAAATTAAGATGTGCTGCACATATTGGTCCCAACTCATTTCAGTATGTATCGGTCGGTAACTTTGCATTTAGGTAACTAAGTTTCCTTCCAGAGCAATCTGCGGACGCATATCTTCTCCTGTGGCTTGTCAATTGTCATTACCAAGAATCTATGATGCATTGGCAATCTTGGCCTATGGCAGTATAAACTCTCTGGGTGACTGAGTGGACCTAGGTTCAAGAAACTGTTACTAGCATGAAAATCATATATATGCTCAGTGACAGAGTCTGAGCCAAAGTTTTGCATCAAAATCACCGTAGATAGTATGGCACAAGTTTGGCGGCAGTGGTAATCCAGTGTTATGTTGTGCTTGTGAACTTCTGCTGTTTCAGTAACATATTCCCGTTTCTCTCTTTCTGTCTGCAGTGCGCAAATGGCCATATCACATGCTTCGAGTGCTCCTCCGATCTGAACTACAGCTGCAGCTTGTGTTCTGGGCCCGTCAACACCCACTGCAGTGCCTTGGAGCGCATCCTCGGTGGCCTGGTCGTGCCGTGCTCGTTCGAGGAGCACGGGTGCACCGAGATGATCCCGTTCACGGAGAAGCTGGCCCATGAAGAGTCCTGCCTGCACGCCCCATGCCACTGTCCCATCGCTGGCTGCTGCCCCTACCCCGGCCGGTCCCTGCGCGACCACATCAACGCGGAGCACCCTATGATCCAGTACACCCGCATCACAGCCGGCCGCCTCTACCCCCTGAACATGCGCCATGACGAGCCGGCCCGCCTTGTATCCCTTGGCAGCAAGGCGGTCTTTCTTCTTGTGGTTGACCGGAGCATCCCATCGGGGCTCACATTATCGGTGATCCACCTCATGAGCGACCCGATCGAGAGGGAGGACTTCAAGTACAAGATCCAAGTGCATACGCAGACGGGCATTCTCTCTCTGTCCGGCGAGACACAGAATGTCGGTCGACTGAGGGGGCCTTACCAGGCTGGCGCGTCACTGTTCGTCTCGGACACCATGTGGTCTCCCCCAGATTCTCCAGTGTACCTCGAGCTGAAATGCTAAATCTATACTCAATCTGGTAGTAGAAGAATTCTGAGACTCCATTCTATGTTTGCGCTCTTGTCAGCTGTGTCAATGTGGTTACTAGGAGTACATTATCTCTGTTGTTTGTCGAAGTTGGGCATTTGGATCATAACATATGGATTGGTGCAATGCTAGCTTAATTATTAAGCGAAAGGTAATTCTTGGAGAGTGCAGATTTGTGAGATGTCTGTAGCCCGGCCATTTTTCATGGTAGCACGAATAATTTTCAATATAGATATATAGAGTTCCGTTGGAGCTTTCGAGGAGTAGATACTCCCTCCGTCCCATAATGTAAGACGTTTGACGTTTTTTGAAATAGTGATTGGATCGCATCTGGGCCGCTGGAGCCAAGGGGTGTTGGCAGGACAGACAAGGGCTGTTGGATAACTGAAGAATGTAGACGCCCTGTTCTGAACTTACTGAACACTTGAACACCGCGTTGCAGTAATGTTGCAAACTACAGTACCTACCTACCATGCTCTGCATCTTGCAAAGTTGTATACTCAGAAAAACTCTTTTGCAATGTTACAGCAGTATTATGCACACCAAACCTAGCGAAGCCTTGTTAATCTCGTAGTGAATTACTAGTTTGTCAGGTACTCAGGTAATCTCAACCTGATTTCCTGATATTGTTATATGAGTTTCAGAGGAGAGAAAAGTGCACACACATATTTATTACAGTTAGAATGTGAAATATACATAATTGGGACACCAATCTGACGTTTTTGCTTCATCGGTGTCAGAAACCTTGCCCATAACCATATACATAATTGGGACACTTATTTTGAGATGGAGGCAGGGAGTACAAAAATTAGCGAGTGAGGCGTTTTGGTTCTTGGCCTCTAGGCCAAATTTTTTGAAAAAAAAATCAAAATTTGAACTTTTCAGTTTCAAAAAAATCTGGAAAAAAACTGAACAAGTAACCAAGCATGTTGTGTGTATATGTGTAAAATTTCAGGATGGAATGTCTTGAAATGCGATCCGTACAAAAAAAGACAAATTCATGTTTGGGAGGATGAATGTGTTAAAAAAGCTCTAGAATTTTTTATTTTTTGCACAACCCTCATTTCAACGTATTTCATCATGTGCATTATGCCTCCATGCATATCTATGTTTTTTTTTCAGAATTTTTTAAAATGTAAAAACATATGAATTTTGAATTTTTCAAAAACCGGCCTCCATGGAGCTCGGCCTTCAAAAGGGATTTTCGTCAAAATAGCTAAAAACATGAAGGAAAAATGACTTTTTTTTACAGCCAAAGAAAATAATGGACAGAGCGCTTACAATAAGATGCAAAATAAAGCCCGGGATTGAGCTCTTCCAAAACGGTTTTATGACTATGCTGCATATCAAATCTGAGCATCCAATTCGTGGTCCAACGGCCAGCCGCAGCCGGCAGTCATATCGTCGAGCCCACCGTCACCTACTCCGGCGACTCTCACCGCCAGCCCGCTGCCTCCCTAACCACGCCGCGCCTACCACCTTGCATTCCGGTATGCCCAAGCTCCTCCACCCGGCCTCGTCCTGCCCCAACACCTCGTTTCCCCACACGCCGCATCCCCGCCCGCGTCCTCCTTCCCACCTGCCGCCACCGCCGCGCTTCTCTCCTCCTCTTACCCCCGCCGTCCTTCCCCTGCCCATATCGACAGGGATCACTCTGAACCAATACAATGCGGCTTCCCAGATATCGTCATCTCTCTTCAAGATTCGTGAGCTCGCCCTTGCCCGTGTCCTGTTCGATGAAATGCTGCGGTATGGTGTTGGCCTGGATGAGCATGCTCTGCTTACACGGCGGGGATTAGGGCTTACTGCAAGGCCAGGGATCTTGACAGCGTGAAGGGGCTTTTGGCGAGGATGCAGGATGACGCGATCAAGATCGGCATGGTGCCCTGCAGTGTATTGATGCATGCATGGTCTGTGCGTTATCAGCATACTCAGCGGAGGTAATAGTAGCAGCATATCAAGAGTACCATGGCGGGCAGATGAATTACTTACAGCTGCTGATGAAATGCCTTACAGGACGCTGGTGTATGGGTTTTGTCGGACGGAGGAGCTGGAAATGGCATTCAGAATGACATATGACATGGCCAGGTTTGGGTTTGTGCCATCAACAGGCCAATTGCTCATTTATGCTCGATAGGCCACCGGAGAGAGGGTGAAGTGGAGGAGGCTTTCAGGTTAGCTTGTCAGTTGGGTATGGTGTCAAACTTATTTGCGTATAATGTATTGCTTGATAATTTGTGCAAGAATCGTATGTTTGACGAAGCAAATAGGCTCTTCAATGAGATGGTAGACAGGGGGCTGGAGCTAAATGAGGCGATTTATCCTATACCGATGCATTCACTTTGCAAAAGTAAGGGGATACACTTCAGAGTTTGATAGGATGTGGGAAAAGGGAGTCAAGAGTGGCAATTTATCCATACAGTTCCTTAGTTAATGGTTGCTGCAAACAGAATGATTTGGATAGGCGGCTGGGCTTTCTGAGCTAAGACTGGATTGACATCGAATGCTTGCAGCTTCATTTTCTCCATTCATTGCTGGTTTAACGGAAAGGGGGATCCGATCAGCCCAGTGCCATGCAACTCCACATGGAGATGGCTTACAAGGGTATTCCATGGAATACTTATACGCTAACAGTGCTAATCAGTTGTTTCTGCAAAGATAAAAAGTTGGATGAAGCCTCTAGCTAGGTTGTTATGTAAGATGATTGACAGGAACCATCTTAGTGTTATCCTTTACTCGACTAGTGTGGCTCTCACATCACACCAAGGGGTTCCCTGAGCAGTTGCTGCTGCTGCATGCACAATCTGGGGCTGCCAGCCAGAATGTACAGTTGCTTCTTCCAGGCGCACAATCTCACTCTAGATGTTGTACTTCCTGTCATGTTTTGGCAAATGAATTTTAGTAATTTGACAATTCTATACAGCTCTCAGTGGATTTTACTGCAGTGAGCCAAAAAAATTCTGCCGACTAATAGTGTTGTTTCTTCCATGGCAGTTTTACTGTAGCATATTTGGCCGGTTACTCCAAAATAGGCCGGTTGCGTGCTTCATCTCAATGATTGTTTTTCCGCCTTTAACTGTAACCACCAGGAATGAAATAAGGAAGATCAGTATTAAACTAGGCCTCCTGCAGTCCTATTTCTTGACTCTTCTGTCTCCAGATCCACCAAGGACGTACGGCACCAAGTTCAAATTTTCTAGCTGTGCTAGCACTTTCCTGTGTTAGTTTGCTGCTTAGGCTTTGATTATATTAGAGTAGTAATTCGAGTACTTGATGGAGATTGATGCTGGGTGTCCTAATATGTTGTTGGAAAGATCACATGCTAATGCTTTTGGAAACTGAATGATACTGATACATTTCTTGTCTGTGATTTCTGTTTCTTGTGACAATTTGCTTGTGCTGTCAGATATATGCATTTGTTACTGGATATGTGAAATATTATGGTCATTTTTTGCTGCTACTGTTTAATGTCCCGTATGCTTTTTGTACACATGCACTTTGTAAACAGTCTGACTGCTTGCTTGCTTGGAGTGATAAATTCATGTTGCCAGCATACTAGATTGAGAAAGTGATTTCTCAAATCTTTGGAATGTTTTACAAGCCACGTAGTATTTTTGAAAACTGCTATTTCTATAGGGCTATTATACAACACTGGGATTTTACATCTTACATTCATCTGATACTGCTGCAAATAAACTAGCTCTGATAAGAAATGCTAACCAAAATGACATATGCAACTTCTGTTATTGCAGGATAGTATCATTCCAGCTCAATTGTCTCGAGCCAAGGCTCCTCTTCTGCTCCATATTCTCCAATATTCTCACCAGCAAACTGGAGGTATGCATCTCTGATTGCATGCATCTCTACCGCTGCATCTCTTGTCAATGTCCGTTCTCGAGGCTGTGTTTTTGAGCAGGATATGCCAAGGCTGAAGACAGAAACCAAGCACTGCTGGATTCTACTACTTTTTATATCATCTCTTGGTTCTCTGTGTAGCCAGATTGTTGGGTCAGCTATCTCCAAGGTTCTATCTGGGAGAGCATCCTTGGCAAATTTATGCAGATCCAATGAACCCTCAAATGTTTCATCTGTTGGGCTTCTTCCAGTAAACATCTCAAGCAGCAATATGCCAAGACTATAAATATCACCAGGTGTTGAGGCCGCAAAGCCTTCTCCATACTCTGCAATTTAAGTTGTGTGCCTACTCAGTATGCAATATCTTTGAGGAAAATAAAAGACAAAATTGAAGAAAAAAAAACATTACCTGGAGCAACATAGCCTATGGAACCCCTAATTCCAATTGAACTAGATGAATTTTGAATCTTCTTGCTTGTATTTTCTTGAAAGATCTTTGATATGCCAAAGTCTCCAACTTGGGCGCTCATGTCTTCCGCAAGAAGAATGTTGCTTGGCTTAAGATCACAATGGATTACCCGTGGTCGACAGTAGTTGTGCAGATATTCTACTGCATCCACAATATCAACAGCAACACCCAGCCTTTGCTCCAGGCTGAGTGTGTTATCCCTAGTGAGCTCTTGACAATTCGGATGAATCCAGCCATCTAAGTTGCCCTTAGGCATAAACTCAAAAACCAATGCCTTGAACTCTTGACCTGCATTGTCGATGCTCGAGCAACACGTTATGATCTTCATGAGACAACGGTGTCGTATCCTTCTCATGGCCTCACATTCAACCTGAAAACTCTTGGAAGATCTGGATTGCTGAAGGTTAAACACCTTGACAGCCAACAGTCTGTCCTCACTGTCCAAAACACACTTATAAACCGCACCATAACTTCCTCTCCCAAGCAAGTTAGCTTCCGAAAACCCATTAGTTCCACGGAACAATTCAATATATGAGATTCTTTCATATTGGTCCTCAGCAATTGAAGATTGAAGTATTCCCTTCTGCCTTCTTTTGAGCTTCTTGTAAAGTATCCAAACAAGAAGAATAACTGAAAGTGACATCAAGATCGTTCACATTGTTGCTAGAGAAATTACAAGAGACTTTGACACCTTTTTCTTGTTCTTGCTTAAGGGGCATGGAGTTAAGTGAAGTTTAGGTGTGCCACCACACAAATTGATATTCCCAACAACTGCTACGTAAGTGATGTTTCTGAAAACACCTCCATCTGGCACCTGGCCCTGCAAATTATTGAATGATACATCCAATTTGGCCAATGTTGTCAAATTCTGTAGAACTAATGGGATTGACCCTGACAAGTTGTTGTGTGCTAGGTAAAGTTCCTGCAGGTTTCCAATGCTGCCAAGGGCATTAGGAATATTTCCAATTAACTTATTCATCGTCAGGTTCAGTTTACTTAGCCCCTTTATATTCTTGAGAGACTGAGGTATGCTTCCCTCAAACGAATTATTGTCTAATAATAGCCATTGCAACACTATGCAATTCTGAAGGCTGTCGGGTATCTTGCCAGACAATCGGTTTCCTGATAGAATCAGTTGGTTAAGGTTTGCCAAGCTACCAACTTCATTGGGAAGGGGTCCAGAAAGGGAATTGTATGATAAATCCAAATACCAGGAAAGGTCAGGTAATTGTAAAATCTCTTTGGGAATTGAACCGTTAAGATGATAATTCGTTGACAAATCAAGTACAAAGAGGTTTTTCAGCTCCCCTAGGCTTGGTGGAATTGGTCCCTCCAAATTACCATAGTATGCATAAAGCCTATTCAATTGTGAAGGATTTCCTAAAGATGACGGTATGAGGCCAGACAAGCTATCATTGTACAAGGCTAGCTCAATCAAGTTCTCTAGCTTACCAATGCTATCTGGAATCACTCCAGATATGGAAGTATTTGCTATGGCAAGCACGTTCAGACCAACCAGATTGCCTATGTCTGCAGGAATAACCCCCGTGGCTGTACTGTCCATCAAGTGTAATATCTGAAGAGTCGTTGAGAGGTTCACAATAGAACCCGGTAGTTGTCCTCCAAAAGAGTCGCCTCCGAGTTGCAAGCGCTCTAGTTGGCTGCAGTTTGCCAAAGAAGTGATGAATTCCCACCCCTTGTTGTCATCTGCTTCAAGTTTATTGTCAGCCAAGTCCAGATATTGGAGAGCTCCCAGCCTTCCCAAAGTGGGAGGCACAAACCCGCTAAATCTATTGCTACCCAGAGTAAGTTTTTTGAGGTCAGATAGATTGGATACTGAGGAAGGTATGGTTCCGCCGAGGTAATTATCATGCAAGCCAATACTTTTCATCCTGGGGAACTTGTTACCGATATCATCCGGAATGCTTCCGTACAGCATGTTGAACTCTACCTCAAATAATTCCAGCGATGACCAGTTGTAGAGAGAAGGTGGGATCATACCAGAGAGGTGGTTGTCGGAGATACTGAATTGCGACATTTTCCTGATGCTGCCAAGCCCTGGTGGGATTGAGCCCATGAGCTGGTTAAGAGAGAGATCAAGGTATGTTAGATATGACATGTTGGCCAGTGAGGCCGGGATGGGCCCTGTAAAGCTGTTGTTTCTCAGTGAGATTCCTTCCAGGGACGTGAGCTTTTCACCGAGCTCGGGCGGGATGCGGCCCCCAAGCTTGTTGTCAAGCAGTGCCATTATGGTCATGCTGACACAGGAGCTCAGGTTCGCAGGGAACGTGCCGGAGAACGCGTTGTTGTTCAAGTAGAGCCTCCGCAGGCGGCGGAGGCGGCCGAGGCTTGCGGGGATCTCCCCGTGGAGATGGTTGAAACTCAGGTCGAGCAACCGCAGGAACGTGAGGTTCCCGAGGGCCGGGGAGAGTGGTCCGGCGAGCCCATTGCTATTCAATCTCAACGCCACCACCCACCCAGGTCTCCGGTGGCTGCATGACACGCCCTCCCAGCAGCAGAAGTGAACGCTGCCGTTCCATGAGGCCAGCGTGGGAGGAGAGCCGGTGTTGCGGACTCGCGCTTTGAAAGCGAGTATCACGGCCTCGTCGTCATGAGCGCTCACCATGGCGATCATCATCAGGACTGCGGCAAGTGAGCGCAGCAAGCTCATGGCCATTATCCCCAATGTCATGCCTCTCTTGGTTTGGTTGCTAGAACGTACTGTAGTAGCATAGATGCCTGCTGCACATATACTTGGCCTGTTGGCCATGCGTGCTTGCCTTATCCCTGTTGGAAGCGTTGTTGTGCCATTGTTCCGACAGTGTCTTCATCACCATTTATCTCGGTCCACTTTCACTTTGAAGAAAAACAATTTAGACCCTCTGTCCAGATTTGACATGATCAAATCTTCAAGCTACAGAGTTTTCCTGGAGGTCGCGATCACCTGCCAGCGATCCGATGGCTTCTATGAAAGAGGGTTGTCGGCGAGATGGCAAGTCTAGTCCAATGGCTCAGCATTCCAAGATAACCCATAATATGACATATGGCTATTCTACTAATTGGTACTACATCAGTGATACCTGTGAGCAGTACGTCCGTGGTTTGAAACGTTGATGGCGACTGTAATCTTCATATAAGGCTACAGGGATGAAGATGGCTCAGATTAACGGGCCCTGACAAAGTGACGTCCGTGGTGTTCTGTACAAAAGTAAAATAAAACCGGTTCTCTAAAAGAGACATCTCTGAAGCATTTTGGAGCTCTGCTTGTTTTTTACCGCCAAAAGTCACGGATGTCATTTCTTCGTGAAAATTCACACGCAACCATGTTTGTTGAAAAACATTCATATTTTCTTTTTAGATTTTATTGTTCAAAAGAGCCCATATATTTTTAGATTTCACTGTTCCTTCAGGTGCATGTGTAACCATGTTCACCGATGCATTTTCACGGAGCGCTGCGCCATCGTGCTCTATTGTCATCTTGATTCATTAACAGGTCAAACCCTGGAGCAGAATCGGTCTCAATCTCCACACGTCCAGTACAGATACGTGAGAGGCTACAAATTCTGATCATTCGGCATCAACGCATGCTGTCAGGTTTTGATCTAATGGCAAAAATAACCTCCCAATTAAGATTCATGCCCAGCGTTCCAACACTCACCTGTCCCCCGTAACAGCCATGAAGGATCCACCGACGTTTTAGTTTGATCCAGTCCTGGTCAGGTTTCTTCCAAGGCTCCTCCAGGTATGCCTATTGTGTGAGATTTTTCTTACGCAACTCAGCATGCTCCATCACAATCATGTCTTAAAGTGTCTTTATATTGTGAAGACAACGTGTTTGGATGCAAACTTGATGTATGTATGTAAGTATGTCTGCATGTATCTGATGTATGTATATACTCCCTCCGTTTCTAAATATAAGGAGTAAATTGCATAAAACCACCACATTGAGGGCTAGCTTTGCGAAAAACACTAGGATACAGAATTATTGCAGAAAGCACCATGTCTAGCGTAATTGTTTTGCAAAAACCACTGATTGGCGGATCGGGCTGAGTTAAGTGAGTTTATGACAGGTGGGGCCCGTTTTTCGCATACGTGGCACTCCAGGCAGTCCTGATAGCCGGCGGACGGCGTTAGACGGCGCGTTAGGTCTCTTCTTTAGTCATCCCCGCATCCGTCTCTGTTTCCCCATACTTCTTCCCCCTCCCCCTCGCTCCCGCCGCCGTCGCCCCCTCCCCCTCGCTCCCGCCGCCGTCGCCCCCTCCCCCTCGCTCCCCCCGCCGTCGCCCCCTTGCCCCTCGCACTGCAGAGATGCGTAGCCCGGTGAAAGGTGGAGTTGCTGGTGGCGGCGCTCCGCCCGGCAGCGGAGGAGGACCCGCAGTGGATCCAGGCAAGCTTTGCGGGAGCTCGAACCCTAGCAAGCCGATGGAGGAATCAGAGGAAGAGGACCCGCAATATTCGATGGAATACCGGGCGGCGAGAGCATTCGCCGCGGCGGTGAAGGCCAATCCGACGGGAAGCCAACACATCGGGTCATCCTACGGCGGCGTATAGTGAGATCCACTTTTCTTTGCTCTTCCCCTTCCCGTTCTCCATTCAATGAGTACTCTCATTCAATTGCGTTGCTAGTGTACTCTAGGGTTAGGGTTCATATTGCTCTATCCTATCAGATGGAGTAGATGCTGTGGATTTGTTGTCATGTGCTCTAGGGTTGACATAATTTAGATTAGTTGAGATTCTGTGATTTGTTTGTCCTGTGCCCTAGGGTTGACATTTTTAGATTAGTTGACAAATAAGCTGATTTAGTTGATTTTATAAACGAGCAGCAAAGTTATCCTGGTATAGTATATGATTATGATATTATTAACTTAGAAAAATGCATGTTTGTGCTTTGTTATTCAGTTTATTTTAGGTACACTGTTAATTGGAGTGAAGTTAGACATTTGGTTAGGTTCACTGTTAAATGAGTTATCCTGTTATCTGCTTTATAAGTGACAAAGGATTGTATTAGTGCACTGACATGAGTTGTTTCATCAGTGTTATTCAGTTATAATTAAGCACTTATACTACTATGTATTTTATATTATTTGCAGTCTGGATGATGAGGTTTGGGAATTGAGGATGCATTTCCATGACAGAGACAATATTGAGAGATCTATGATGATGTCAGACATAACATTTTACAGCCTAGTAGCACTGATAGAAACAGAAGGTTATGGATTTAAAGATTACATGTACTATGTCAGGGATCCTGGGCTAGGTATAGAAGGAATGCAATAAATAGATGATGATGACAAGCTTGAGGAAATTCTAGACAACATAGCATTGCAAAATCAAAAGATATTGAATGTGACAGAAAAGGCCCAGCAAGCAGATCACATGCAAGTGTAGAGGAGTTGTTTGAGGAGGACTGGATACCATCTTCTGATGAAGACAAGAAACCAATGGACTTGGGTGTGGAAGATGATGATGGTGCAGAGGCATTGGCATATGTTTTGCCCAATGGCAGGAAAAGCAGAGCTAAGAAGATGAAGAAAAGGTTATGGTATGATGAGAATAGAGCTCACCCAGCTGAGCAATTTGTGAGGTGAAAGATCATGGATGTCGCCTAGAGGGGGGGGGGGTGAATAGGCGCTTTAAAATAATTACGGTTTAGGCTTGAACAAATGCGGAATAAACCTAGCGGTTAATTTGACAAGCTCAAAACCTACAACAACTAGGCTCACCTATGTGCACCAACAACTTATGCTAAGCAAGAAAAACTACTTAGGTAATAGCAAGATATATGACAAGAAACAATATGGCTATCACAAAGTAAAGTGCATAAGTAAAGGGCTCGGGTAAGAGATAACCGAGGCACGCGGAGACGATGATGTATCCAGAAGTTCACACCCTTGCGGATGCTAATCTCCGTTTGTAGCGGTGTGGAGGCACAATGCTCCCCAAGAAGCCACTAGGGCCACCGTAATCTCCTCACGCCCTCGCACAATGCAAGATGCCGTGATTCCACTAAGGGACACTTGAGGGCGGTCACCGACCCGTACAAATGGCAACCCTTGGGGGCGGTCACCGAACCCGTACACTTTGGCAACCCTTGGGGGCGGTCACCGGTACCCGTCAAATTGCTCGGGGCGATCTCCACAACCTAATTGGGGACCCCGACGCTTGCCCGGAGCTTTACACCATAATGATTGAGCTCTGAACACCACCAACCGTCTAGGGTGCCCAAGCACCCAAGAGGAACAAGCTCAAGGGTACCAAGAACCCAAGAGTAATAAGCTTCTCAACTTGTAACTTCCACATATCACCGTGGAGAACTCAAACCGATGCACCAAATGCAATGGCAAGGGCACACGGAGTGTCCAAGTCCTTCTCTCTCAAATCCCACCGAAGCAACTAATGCTAGGGAGGAAAATGAGAGGAAGAACAAGAAGGAGAACACCAAGAACTCCAAGATCTAGATCCAAGGGGTTCCCCTCACATAGAGGAGAAACTGATTGGTGGAAATGTGGATCTAGATCTCCTCTCTCTTTTCCCTCAAAAACTAGCAAGAATCCATGGAGGGATTGAGAGTTAGCAAGCTCGAAGAAGGTCAACAATGGGGGAAGAACACGAGCTCAAGAGATAAGGTTCATTGGGGAAGAAGACCCCCTTTTATAGGTGGGGAAAAATCCAACCGTTATGCTCATATCCCGCACCAAGCGGTAGTACCGCTTGACATCACGGTACTACCGCTAGGGGTAGCGGTACTACTGCTAAGGGTAGCGGTACTACTGCTTGCGAGCGGTACTAAAAAATTACATCCGTGCCTACCACCGCTGGACTTGTGACGAGTTTTTGGTCCCGAGCGGAAGTAGCCACGGAAGTAGCCGCGGTAGTACTGCTCCAACCGGTAGTACCGCTCCCAAGGGCGGTAGTACAAAATTACTTCCGCTCCTACCCGTGGTAGTACCGCTGCAGCCTTTTCATAACACCAAAACTACCACAACTGCTGCATTCGGACTCCGAATTCGACGAAACCAAGTTTGTTGGAAAGCTAGCGACAAGGGCTAACACAATCTTGATAGAAATACCAATAATAAGCAAATGAGAAAAGGCCCAAAAGAAAATGGTGAGAACCCTTCCTCGGATAAGACCGGTAAAACCTCCAACACCGAAAACATCATAGAAGACGCATGCAAACTCCGTTTTCGATGAACTCAAGCTTGTCATCAAGATGACCATAAGCTGTAAGACTCACAAAGAGAACCAAACAAGAACCAAGAAACATGATGCAAGGATGCAATGGTTTGAGCTCTCGACGAACGATGCGATCAAGCTACTCACTTGAGAGCCCCCTTGATAGTACGGCTATCGATCTTATAACCCGGTCTCCCAACTACCACCATGAGAACGGTAAAATAGAAAACCTATCAAGGGCAAACCTTTGTCTTGCACATGATCCACTTGAGCTAGATGATGACGATCTTGTCCTCCGCAAGATGGACCACCTTTCTTGATTGCGTTGGGTCGATGGAGACTAGATGATTGCTCCCCATACTCCACTATGGGTGAGCCACTCTTGACACATCTTCACAAGTCCATTGACACCACAATGGATGGCAAGCTTCAAGCACTTGATCTCTTCGTGATGCTACACTTGAACTTGCACATGACAATCTTGATGACGATCACTACTTGATGTCATCCTTTCCATGGGTTGTATGATATCTTCCTCTTGGCGCAAGCCCATGGACATGTACCTAACCCACATAGAACTCTCACATAGACCATGGGTTAGTACACAAAGCGCAATGGACAATGCTTACCATACCATGGGATCACTTGATCCCTCTCGGTACATCTTTTACGCTTCGTGAGTTGATCAACTTGATTCACTCTTGACTTAGTATTGATCAACCTTGAATCTTTCCAACTCTCTTAGTTTGGATGATGTCTTGAAGGTAAACATGAATGATCACACAATCTTCTTCTTCAAGACATGCTTGCAATAAGCTCAACACTCACATGACCAATCTTTGGATAATTCCTTAATAGCACCTTGGTCAACACATAAACTCCTTGAAACCAACGCATGGACTTCAAGAAATGCCTATGGACAAATCCTTCAAATATAACTCAATGCAACCATTAGTCCATAGAGAATGTCATCAATTACCAAAACCACACATGGGGGCACCACATGTCCTTTCATGAGGCATCTTTGCTTCATTAATGTGTACCAGTTCAGGAATGCACTTCAAACAATGCACATTGCACAGAACAAGAACTATGAGTACCATAGAAATTGTAGTGACAGGGTTATAGCACAATGCATAGATGAGACATGCCCTTTTTATATATCAGCTTCTCAGATTGCAAATGAGAAAACTTTTACCATAAGGAAGCAGTATGTGGTGCACACTTGTCCTTCTGTGTCAGAGAACACAAAAGTTACTGCTAAGTGGGTTGCAAAGTTTTGTGAGGAAGCAATCAGAAATGACCCATGCACAACAATCACTACTATAATTAACACTGCAAAAAGCAAGTATGGAGTGGAAATATCAACCCACATGGCATACAGGGCTAAGAAGGTAGCAAAGAATGTTGTGTTAGGAGATCAGAAGGCCCAGTACACCAGGATTAGGGATTATTTGCAGGCTGTGCTAGATACTAATCCAGGTTCAAGGTGTATAGTGACAACAAGACATTTGAGGGAGCATCCAAGCACAAACCCTAGGTTTCATGGATTATTCTATTGCCTAAATGGATGCAAAGAAGGGTTTCTGAGTGGCTGCAGACCATTCATAGGTAATTCCTTGGTATATAATGTGTGTTTGAATAATGTGTGTTTTCAAATAGTTTGCCTAATGTGTTAACTTGTTATAGGTCTAGATGGATGCTTCATAAAGCTCACTACTGGTCAACAGATCCTTGCTGCTACTGGAAGAGAAGGGAACAATAATATATTTCCCATTGCTTTTGGAATTGTTGATAAGGAGGACACAGATTCCTGGACTTGGTTTCTGTATCAACTGAAGGTAGCACTAGGTGGCCAATCTGGGAAGTTTAGCAACTACACAATAATTTCTGATAGGCAGAAGGTAATGAAATCCACTTGTGCTAGCTTTCTTTTAGTTCTTTCCCAATCATTTATAGTAGTTACTTGCATTTAGGTGTAGCTACTTTCTGTACACAATCATTTAGTTCTTTCTAGTAGTTAGACAATCATTTGGGTGTAGTCACTAAGTTAGCTTTACTTAAATTCACACAGGGCCTGCTTAAAGCCATAAACAGAGTCTTTCCCAATTGTCCACAAAGGTTTTGCCTCAGACACATTTACGAACTTTCAAGATCTTTGGGTTTAGAGGGCCAGAATTGAAGAAATACATGGATGAAGCAAGTTACTCATACACTGAACATGGTTATAATGTTGCAATGGATGAGTTGAAGAGAGAGTGTGAGGCAGCATGGGCTTGGCTTAGTAAAATCCCAAAGCACACTTGGGCGGACATGCCATGGACACAAATTGCAAAACAGACTTAGTAGTTAACAACTTAAGTGAGGTTTTCAACAAGTGGGTTCTAGATGTCAGGGCTAAGCCAATAAGGACCATGGTTGATGGAATTAGAACAAAATTAATGGCCAAGTTTAATACAAATAGAACCAAGACTCAGACTGCCAGATGGGAGATTTGTCCAACATATGCAGAGAAATTGGCGGAAGCAAAGAAATGGTCTAGAAACTGCCAATCATTGATGGCTGGCCCCAACCTTTTCCAAGTTACTAGTGAGGAGAGAATATATGCTGTCAACCTAGCACATAGAACTTGTGGTTGTAAGAAGTGGGATATGACAACAGTTCCTTGCAATCATGCTGTTTCTGCTATACACAAGGCTAAGCTCCAGCCAGAGGACTTTGTTCATGATTTCTTCAAAAAACCTATGTACCTGGCAGCTTACAGTCCTATAATATATCCTGTACCTGGCCCTGACATGTGGCCAAGGACAGATAGTTTGGACATTGAGGCTCCTGTTTTCAAAGAACACAAGGGCAGAGCACAGACTAAGAGGAGAAAGGGCCAATTTGAGAAGCCAGCTCCCAAAGACACTTCAAGAATGGCCTCAATTACCTGCTCCAACTGTAAAAAGGTGGGCCATAGGTACACCAATTGCCATGATGCTCTAAATCCTGCACTTGCTATGAGAAAGAACAAACATCAGGTAACCACTCTGCTATGAGAAAGACTAAATTTGTTGTTACTTTATTGCTTACTAATATTAAACTACTTGTTTCATTGCAGCCAAGCACCAGCTCTTACCCACCTGATAGTAGAAGCACACCAGCACCAGCAAGGACTGCAGCCTCTGCTGTTGCCAGTCCAGCTCCAGCAAGGACTGCAGCCTCTGCTGCTGCCACTGCTGGTGGATCATCAAGGAGGGCAACATCTGCTGCCAGTCCAACTCCAGCAAGGAGGGCAACATCTGCTGCCAGTCTAGCTCCAGCAAGGAGGGCAACATCTGCTGCCAGTCCAGCTCCAGCAAGGAGGGCAACATCTGCTGCTGCTCCAGCTAGGAGGCAGCCAGCTGCTCCCAAGGGTAAGGCAGCAGCCAGTAAATCTTCATCATCTGCTCCCAAGAGTAAGGCACCAGCTGCTCCCAAGGGTAAGGCACCAGCAAACAGATCTTCATCAGCTGCTGCAAAGGGACCAAGGTTAGCTTTCATGCCTCCAAGACCAAGTGATGGTTCCCAGAGAGTCAGGAAGCCCAGCAACAGAATGAAGGATTACTTGACTGCCTCTGGTGCAAAATGGTGATGATTTGGTTGTGTTGATGTTTTATCAAACTATGGCATTTTGGTTATGTTGTGAAACTATGTTGTGTTGTTCTGCTACTCCAGTTATGCTACTCCAGTGTTGATGGTGATTTGGTTGTGTTGATGTTGTATCAAACTATGAAATTCTAGTAGTCCTGTGATGCTCAACTATTATGATCAATTTGTGTCAAACTATGGCATTCTAGTAGTACTGTTGATGCTGTGATACTCTTGATGCTGTGATAGTCTTGATGCTGTGATACTCTTGATGCTTTGATAGTCTTGATGCTGTGATAGTCTTGATGCTGTGATACTCTTGATGCTCTGATAGTTTTGATGCTGTGATAGCCTCGACGTCGACAAAAAGCCAAAAACCCATCACTTGGCCTACTTGATGCCTCGATGTCGACATAAAGCCAAAAACCCATCACTTGGCCTACTTGATGCCTCGACGTCGACAAAAAGCCAAAAACCCATCACTTGGCCTACTTGATGCCTCGACGTCGACAAAAAGCCAAAAACCCATCACTTGGCCTACTTGATGCCTCGACGTCGATAAAAAGCCAAAAACCCATCACTTGGCCTACTTGATGCCTCGACGTCGACAAAAAGCCAAAAACCCATCACTTAACCCTACTTGATGCCTCGACGTCGACAAATAGCCAAAAACCCATCACTTGACCCTACTTGATGCCTCGACGTCGACAAAAAGCCAAAAACCCATCACTTCACCCTACTTGATGCCTCGGCATCGATAAAAAGCCAAAAACCCATCACTTGACCCTACTTGATGCCTCGGCGTCGATAAAAAGCCAAAAACCCTAACTTGGCCTACTTGATGCCTCGGCATCGATAAAAAGCCAAAAACAACCCTAATTGGCCCTACTTAACTAACTCGGAATCATCAGTTGAACAGGAACATACTAAAGCAAAAATCATCATTTGCAAACAGATTACTTAGGATAACATTAACCAGCTCTAAATACCACCAAATTCAGCACTAGTTCAAATCCATACATAATCATAGTTTGACATTCAGCACTAGTTCAAAAACCACCACATTCAGCACTAGTTCAAATGCAAATATCTTACATATCCATAGTTCAGGAGTACTCATAGTTAATAGAATTTAAACTACTATCATTACAACAAATGCCAAACCACACCCTGCAAAAGGTCAGCAAATGCCAAATGATATTGCCCATTCTTCTCTTGCACTGCTTATCCATTTATGATGGCCTTGATCCCCTCCAGCTTCACATTGCTCTCTTCAACTGTCTTCTTGAGCTCATCAATGTGGATCTGCAAATTCTTCTTCTCTTCAGCTAGCTTCAACTTCATGTTCCTAATGATAGTACCTTGAGCAGCTGCTATGTTCTTCAAAGTGTCATACTTCTCCTGCAACTTGGTTGTTTCAACATCTTTCCTTTCTATCACTGCCCTCTGCTCCTGGGCATCCATAAGTGCATTGACATCTTCAACCAACTTCTCATAGCTGGCCTGGAGTTTCTTCTTTTCTTGTGTGAGGTCATGAACAGTAAATGGATGCATCAGACATGCCTCATTCCTGTCCATCTTACTCTGTTCATACATAGACCACAACTTGGACAGTGCATTCTCAAGGGTAGTGGGCCAAGATGGATCAATCCATTCTACTAGTCCACAGTTTTTACCTTCCTGGAAAAAGAGTATTAACAAAATGAATTACATAACAGTGACTTGCTTACAATGATAGGCTAGATTACTTTATACTAAAATTCAGATCATGCTCTAAAGTAAACAACTACTAAGTAAACAATGCTGATGTGCTAACCCATGAATATTCTGTCCTAAAATAAGCTAACATGGCAGAGTTAAAAAATGACCTAACTAAACAATATTGCCAGATCCAAACTAAAAAATGTTGGTCTGCCAACCCATGCATCTACTCTCTTAAAATATGCTAACCTGACAGAGTTAACAAAATGACCTAACTAAACAATGTTGCCAGAACCAGACTAAACAATGCTGGCAGAGTAAACAATTAATGAATCCACTGTCCAAACTTCACATTATAATACAATGCCTGCTGGAGTGCCACATTACATGTCCATGGCAAACAAATGACAGATCTGTTAAGTTAATCAACAACTTCGAATTAGTTAAGTTGGAACCATACCTTCTCTGCACAACAAAGAAACCTCCTGCCAGTGTGAATCCCTTCGAAAGCAACACGCCTTTCTGCTGCCTTCCCGTGTCCATGGCACAAAACATACATATCTGTCTCAGGGCCCTCGAAATCTGAGTCTTTGGTGCTAGCAGGAACCTGGAGTGCAAAGGAATGACAGAGATTTGGTCCAATGATTGAAAAGAAGCTCATTCCAGAAATCCCCAAATATCAAACCCTAACCCTAACTCTGAGAACTGACCTTAATGGTGCCGTCGTCGGAATCTGAGCTCATGTACTGCCTGGTGTGCTCGCTGCTATCCGACCCATCACTCCACAACACCATGGCGCTGCGGCAGCGGCGCGGCGCGGCGGCGACGACTGGTGTGGCGACCAAGAACAGAGCGAGAAGAGAGCGAGAGCGAGAAGAGAGCGAGCGAGCAGAGTGGAGAAGGAGTAATGGTTGGCGCTTTTGAATGCTAGGACCTAACGGCGCCGTCTAACGCCGTCCGCCAGCTGTCGGGACGGCCTGGAGTGCCACGTACGCGAAAAACGGGCCCTACCTGTCATAAACTCACTTAACTTAGCCCGATCCGCCGATCAGTGGTTTTTGCAAAATAATTACGCTAGACGTGGTGCTTTCTGCAATGATTCTGTATCCTAGTGTTTTTCGCAAAGCTAGCCCTCAATATGGTGGTTTTATGAAATTTACTCAAATATAAGTCTTTGTAGAGATTCCATTATGAAATACATATGGAGCAAAATACTCCCTCCAAACTTAGCTTTCGGCGGGGGATTTTACTGGAGCTTTGTAGGCAGTGTAGCATCTCGTGTGCTGGCTCTCTATTCCCCGCCGTCGCCTCTCCAACGTCAACCACCACCCCTTGCATCACCCCTCCTCCACCAGGTCCAATGCTCGCGTGTCCGGCGGTGCCTGTTGCCAATCTTGGCGGCGGGCGTAGCTCCCCTTCCGGCAATGGCGGCCTCAGCTTGGGTCCTGTTCCCCGTCTTTGGATACTGTCCAGCAGCTTTGGGATTGTTCGGACCCTCTTTAAGAAAAACGAGTTAGACCCTCTTTCCAGTTTTCACATAATCAAATCTTGAAGCTCCAGAATTTTCCTAGAGGTCTCGATCACCCGCCACCGATGGCTAGCTGCTACGAAAGTGCAACCCAACACATGGGAACGTCCGACAGCATATACCCCATCTGCTCTGGCTAGTTTTTCCAGCTACCTCTCCCTCTCCCTTTCCAATTGATTGATCTCTGTGATCTACTGCCGCCTCGGTCCATCAACAGTTCAAACACTGCGTTGCAACCGGTCTCAGTTCCCACAAGTCCAGTACAGATGCCTGAGAGGACACGCAGTCCGTGCACGATCACAGCAAATTCAGATCCTTCAGCATCGACGCATCATGTCGGTGTGCGATTGCGGTAAACGTCTTAGCCTTCCTGGCCGACGTGTTGCGTGTTAAATAACTGGGTTGCAAGCCCGGATACGCGTACAGGTTGTCAGGATACATTTTGGAGAGAAAGAAAGAATACTGGAGATAAGAAAGATAAAGAGTACATAGTATTCTAGCTAACCAACTACTCCACGTTGATCCTCTGGTTGTTGTGCCGGCGCATATCCTTGATGTACACGCAACAATATCCCATGTTTAACAGTCGGATCATGATCTGATAAAGCAATGGACCTCTCCATTATGATTCCTGCCCCTGGGCCCCGTAACAGCCACGAAGGATCCGTCGACCTTTTGCATGCTCCAGTCCTGCTGCTCAGGTTCGTCCAAGGTGAGTTCGTCCAGGTTTGCCTGTTGTGTGAGATTTTTATTGCGCATCTCAGCATGGGGAGCTGTCTTCCCTTTCTCATAATCACAATCAGGTTATAAAGTGTCGTTTTATTTATGAATACCAACCGTTTTTCGAACCTTTCATTCTGCACGCCTGCACCTTTATTGGCATTTGACAATGATATTTGCCATACGTGTGGCCAAGTGGCAGGAACCATCGGCGGCAATCTCCTGAGTGGTGAGTGGAACAATTGTTTGACCATCTACCATGAAAACGACGACTCTATTTCGGGTGAAACCTAGTACTATTGACTTTGCACCAGATCCCATTTCTTTTCGGCACCCTTTCTCATTCCTCTTTTCCATTACTCTCCCCTTCTTCCTCAATCCCACTCACTCATCTTTTCCATTTTCTTATTATTTCTTTCTTATTTATTCTTTTCATCTTTCCTTGTTTATATGAAAATTCGAGAGCAGCATTTGGTTCTCGCTGTCAATAACAACATCATAAATTTGGTTTCAAGTTGTTTAGGACCTGCCTTTCATTGGTAGGGTCAAAACTTATCTTCACTAGTAGAATGCCCGTGCGTTGCTACGGGCAGAAGCCGAACGCCCGTGCGTTGCCATAATAGTTCTAGCTTCATATAGAGAGAGGCAAGGATAAGAGCGGTAGTATGATTAGAGACGGGAAAGAAAAGGTTTCCATGAAAACACAATGTAATTCATATTCACCAGGAAGCAACAGAAGTATGATTAGAGAGGGCCTCTCTCTCTCTCTGTGTGTGTGTGTAACCTTGTGATGCTTTCCGTCTCCTCGAATAGGCGCATGGTGGTGCTGTAAGAGCGAATACTTAATTGAACTATGCCCAATTGAAAGACAAATTAGGCAGTCAACCTTTTTCCTGAGACATAGCAGATTTATATAGCATTCATCATCTATTCATAGAAGACAAAAAAGTTCACTCGATTTGCAGAGCACACATCTCCATTGATATACTCCCTCCGTCCCAAAATAAGTGTCTCAACTTTGTACTAGCTCTAGTATAAATTTGTACTAAGTTCAAGACACTTATTTTGAGGCGGAGGGAGTATCACAAGTTATATGTTTGTCTTTGTTACAAATCTATGAGCAATTCTGAGGGTAAAAATAACCGTACCATGCGGAAAATCAATTCGGCTCCCGGGTGCATTTGCACCCGGGGCCATTTTTGATTTTTTCAAATGTCGAAAAAATTGAAACAAAATTTTTTTGTCATCTTTGTCACATATAAACGCGACCATAAAACTTGAGACAAAATGCTAATCATTTTGGCTTGCATAAAAAAACAAATCAAAGACCAAATGTCACCTCAAAATGTCACCCAAAATTTGTTTTTTTCACCGACGAAACACCGCTGCTCCGTTCCGCGTGAATTTCGTCAAGCATGTTTGCGACACCAACATGATCATCTACAATTTTTTTCAGATTTTTTTGAAAACATTTAATTTGTTTTTTCGCGGTACTGTTCATCCGGGTGCATTTGCACCCGGGAGCCAAAACGCCGCCCCCCCGTACCATGCCATTATTCTTTTTGCTGGAGAAGAAGTTATATATTTGTTACTAAAAGGTACCAGGTAGCATAGCAGGTCTGGACCGAGTTCCTCCTTACTACTGCTTCACTGAGTGCTTGTAGTTGCTAGAAAAATGAGATCTCTGTGTCACACAGCAGCCTGCAGCCACCGGCCACTGCCATGTCACCCACTGGCCACCGGCAAACTTCAACCGTCGCCCATGGCCGAACAGTAGCACGGTGACTCGGCTGACCATCAGGAACCACCTCACCACTACTGCACCCCATGTGCACGCAGCCACGGAACTGCACGCAGCAAGCAGCAGCGACCATTGTTTGACCCTGGTATTTTTGCAACGGCTAACAAAAAACATACTCCTGTAACAGCAAGCAGCAGGAGTATGATTGTTGATTGGCCGTCAGGACCTGTACTAACATTAAGTGTCTCAACAAGAATATAGGAAAATAAGGACCAAAGCCCTGCTAACCATCTACGATTTCGTTTATTCAATTTCAATAGAACAACAGCTCCAGAATGTGATAATTTGGGGAAACTTCCAAAGATTTGCACCGCAATAGCCAGGAAGGTAAAGAAGCAGAGCATGGCGGTGAAACAAGCACAGGAAAGCAACATACCTGACCGGTGCCGGCGAGCGCAGCTTTCCTCTACATAGTTAGTCGCTCCTTCCATGCACATCCCACTATCTCAAGGTTTGGTCTCTCCACTGGCATAGTCTCCACACTGAGAAAAGAAACTGAAGAAAATTACACGGGGTGCAGACAACATCTTACATCTGAAACATTAACCATGATTAGTTTTTACTCAACAAAAATCCCCAAGCCCGAAGTATATTTTCTTAACCTCTAGAGTAACAAACCAAAAATTGCTGTTTGGTGCATCAATCAAAAAAATTCAAAGAGAGGATACTCAACCAAAGAAGCAAAAAAAATGGGCGTGTGCTAAACTGCTAATCAGTTATTCACATACACATATGAGCTAAACATATTCGCGTGAGAGGCGGGATAAGAGATAAAGCAAACTCCTTTTTCTCTATCACATTCTTTCGTACCTAAGTCAGAAATAAAATCGCTACTTATGTTGGCATTTGACATATTTAATTACTCTTAAGCAACTATCGAATCAATGTTTTATTTCTTTCCTACCCATTGACCCACAAAACAAGTTTTGCAACTAATGGCAGAAGTGATGCTTAATCATTTAGACCTATTGTCTTTTTTTTTTTGCATGGATTTAGACCTATTCTTTTCAAGTTCCTGAAGAACAAACATCTGAAAACTGCCTTGTTAATTAGAACCATTAGCATCTTTTTTTTTTTGAAGGTCACCGGGGGAGGGCGAAGCCCTCCACCTGAATCTTTTTTTTTTTCTATTGCATCACACCCTTAGGAAGGGGGTTATTACACACATGCCTGGGGAGAGAGGGAGAGAGGGAGGGGGGGGGCGACACCGGCGCCAAACAAAAGCCCAAAGTTAATTCCCCCGAGAGAACGCACGGAGCCACCTATCTACGCACGCCCGGTCGGTCGCCTTCAAACGGCCGTTCCAAAGGACCGAGTCTTCCCGGCAGCACCCGAGTAAACGGGCCAGAGAAGGCCGGGCGCCTTGGAACACCACGGCATTTCTGTGCTTCCACAGCTGCCAGCAGCAAAGGAGGGTGAAGGAGGCGTGGGCAACATCACCGGTCACCCCCCGCACGTCCAGGTCTTGAAGCGCTCCAACATGGTAGTTCTTCCCGACCACCTCAACGCCCACTGCCAGCCAGAACGAGCGGGCAAAGGGACAGTCGAAGATCAGGCGATCCGCCGTTTCGACCACCTGCGCACAGATGGGGCATGTAGCCTCCGTGGCCGTCACAATAGTCTTCCGTAGCAGGACATCCCTCGTGTGGATCCTCCGTTGCACGAGGAGCCATCCGAAGAACCGGACACGGGACGGCGCCGCGCAGCCCCACGAAATCAGCGAAGAGGCCCGCGTGCCGCCGAAGCGTTCCAGGGCATAGACGGCAGCCGTCACAACACCCCCGCTCGCGCTCCGGCAAAGCACAGGGTAGCGTTCGTCCTCGCCGGGGGACTCCCGAACCTCAGTGATCAACGCCAGGAGCGCACCCCGCTCAGCGCCACCGGCGGTGGTGAGTCTGGGGACGAGCACCCGGTCAAGGCCGTGGGCGCGCACCTGCCAGACGGTGGCCTCCGTGTCCGTAGCATGCGAGAGGAGGGCTGGGAAGGCCGCTGAGATGGCTCCGCATGGCAGCCAATGATCAAACCAGAAGGACGTCCGCCGTCCATCCCGAACCGTCACCGTCGTCAGACTCCGATAGAGCGGCAGCATCTTGGACAGCGCCCTGGCGTGCTCGCCGGCCGACCGAGACCCCGAGGCGGAGAGCAGGGAGTGCCCGCCCAGCCCCGCCAACACCCACTCTGCCCACCTCAATGACGTGGGAGCCGCGTGGAGACGGTGCAGCATCTTGATCAGCAGGCACCGGTTTTGCGTCGCGAGGTCACGCACGCCGAGGCCCCCCTCCTCCTTGGAACGGCAGACCCGCTCCCAGGCCACGAGGCATTGAGCGCCGGTGGCCCGGTCGACCGCGTTCCAAAGGAAGGCGCGGCGCAGCGAGTCCAGCTTCTTGAGCACCGCGGGAGGAAGGAGCATGGCCGCCATCACGTACGTCGGAAGGGCATCCAGCACCGCGTTGAGCATGTAACATCCCAAAATTCTAAATTTTGGAATGTTATAAACACATAGATAGTTTTGGTTGATTGTTTGATTGATTGACTGAAAGTGAGTGAATTTGAAACTTTTTGAAAGTTAAATGAGAGGGAATAAAAGGACTTTCCCAAACTTTCATTTTGGTTTTATGATCTTGAAATTCAAATTCTTTTCATCACAAAACCCTGGAGAGAAGATGACATGACTTCTTCCATTTATTTAAATGACAAGGGGTGTTGAAAATATTTGAATTTCATTTGGAAAATATTTCCAATTCTGAAACTTTATGCAACTCAATGATTTTCACGAGAGAAGATAAAATGACTTTTTCAAATTAAAGGAAATATGAGTTGGGAGTTTTAAAAGAATTAAATTCAAAGTTCTTTTGAATTTATTTTCAATTTGGAGTTATTTGAGTTTTATTCAAATTATTTTCTCCAAAAACAAAATATATGGAAAATAGGGTAACATGATTCCCTACATCAGAAAATTGGAGAGAAATTAATTTGAAGTCATTTTGGTATTTTAAAAATGATTTTTATTGGATTTTATTGGACCGGTAGCACTGTGTGAATTATTAAAATTTGTGTGTATTTTATTTAAAGCTAAAATAATGTTCATGTTGTAGAAAATCTTTTTCTGAAAATTTTGATATATTATATGCCTATATAAAATTTTTATTTATTTTTGTTTTGTTGTCTCTGTCAAAAAAAAAAAAAGATTTCGCTGCGCCCCACCGGGCCAAGGGCCAAGGCCCAAGGCCAAGCCAGCGGCCGGCCGGCCAAGGCCATCCACCGCGCGCACCAGGGAGCCAGGAGGGAGCCGCCGCTTCTTTTCCCTTTTCCTAGTAGGACTTTTGTCCTACTTCCGTTTATTCCGATTTGTTTCTAGATCTTTTCCCTTTTGTTTCCTAATCCTAGTCTATTTCTTTTCCCCTACCCCAAGCAAAACCCTTCCCGCCCCAATATAAATACCCAAGCACCCCCCCCCTTCCAACACATCAAACCAACACCTCTCCTCTCCTCTCCGCAGCAACAGCAGTGCAGCACCACCGCCGCCGCTTGCCACCGCCGCCGCCAAGTGCTGCCGCCGCGCCCTCGACCTCTCCTGAGGTTTATATGATCTCCTCTCCACCGCCCGTGATCTCCTTTCCTCTAGGAGCAACCGCAACATCGGATCCGATCTTCTTCCCCAACTCCGACGACTACTCCGGTGAGATCCACGAAATCCCGTAATTCATTTTTTTCAGAAAATAGCAATCTTAGAAAATTCATATCTTTTAGAGTTTTTAGTATTTTTGAGTGATTCCAATTGCTATGTGTCACAAATTTGCTGAAGTTTCTGTTAGTTCAATTGTATTTCATATTTGAGCAGTTTAAATTTGTGTTTGTATGAATTTTCGCAAATCACTAGATTTGAGATATTTTGAGTTAGGAATATTATTTTCGACCGATTCTTTTTGCTCCTGGTCTTTAGGACCTTTGTTTATCCAGTAGTATTTAGTATTTTATTTTCAGGTTAATTTAAATTAGGTTTTAGCAAAACAGTACTGTTTTAGTATTAGTTCTGTTTTAGCTTTTTCTTTATTGTTTTTATTAGTTTTAAATTATTTCTTTTTGTCACTTTTGACAAAATTAGTTGTGTTCTGTCAGACAACAGGAGAAAATTTATTTTATTTTAAAAATTTATTTTCCTTAGTTTTGTATGAAACCTTCTATAGGTCATAGTTAGAGTTTTATAAAAGCTTTTTATTTGTTTCTTTTGCAAATAAAATTTTATGGAAAAAATACTTTCTGTTAAATTAGTTATTTTATATTTTATTTTCTGTTAGTTTATTAGTTTAGTATTTTAATTGTTGTTAAGTTTTTACTTACGGCAAAACTATATTAGATGTTTGTAGCAAAGTCATAGATCTTCGTTAGTAATTTTTCTTTGTAGTTTTATTTGAAGTTTCTTTTGATTTTGTTTGAGTTTTATTATCGATTTTCCTTGCTGTTTTGATTGTTATTTCGAGTGCTAAAATTGTTTGCTATGTGAATGCTATGTTTGACTATATAGATTTTCAACGGAGTGACGATTAGTTCTACCAAGTCATTTTCTGACAGCGTTGTTATCTTCATCAAGTATTACCAGGCAAGTTCACTTTGACCATGCTTTCATACCTATGTTTTATTGCATTTAGTGGCATCTTTGCAACCACCCTCCAGTAGTGATATTGAATCCTTGTAGTTGAGTAGTATGCATGAGGTAGGAACCCATCACCCTGTTACCAAGCCCGGGACGTTATTTATTTTAATGCTACGCTATAGTAGACGGGGTTTGGTATGAGTGCTCGGGAGTGGTGTGAGAATGGAGGATCTACGTCAATGACGACAACTCCATGATGGAATCTGCAAGGACTGCATCTTCAAGGCCTCAAGACTTCAAGACTCGAGACAAGAATTCAATACACACTCTTTGGGTGAAGGACGGTTGACGGGCACCCTGGAGAAACCAGTGGTTGGCCGGGATGCATGGAGAAGCGCCATGACATCTTGCGGAAAGCTTCACCCAGACTCAAAGAGACGGAAGAATACTTCATGCCCGGAAGCTTACCTGTGCAACCGCAAGTCACTATGGGCTCTGGCTTGGTTGACCTTAGTGGTGAATCTGGCTGGGACGGTGCTAGCAGATGTAGAACTAGGTAGGATTGGATGAGCACCGGACAGTGGTCAGAGGAACTCTTCGGAAGACCATGTTTCGGTCATCTTGTTCTCAAACACCCTGAAGTGCGAGAACGTAAAAAGAGGGATCGAATCTTGCGGGTAAAGTGTACAAACCTCTGCAGAGGGTTTAAAACCTAATCGATTAGCCGTGTCCCTGGTTACGGACAATTTGAGCATCTGGACTTGGATCTATCTCGGAACTCTCAACACCGGATTGATAACTTAATTGTGGGCAACTTATGATGATTTTGGGCTATGAGACATCGGTTGGCGGAACCATGTCATGATAGAAAACTCCATAGTACAGACTTCAGTTAATACTTGATGTAGGGAAAATAAAACCAGCTTTTACGCAAACAAACCTCAGACACAGTGCCACAAAGCCATATTGCATATAGTATAGTTTTACCATCTGTTTTCTCATGTGGTGATCTTGCTGGTACATTCAATGTACTGACCTCACGGCTGCAATGTATCATGTTGCAGGATTTCTTCGACGAGTAAGAGTTACGATACAGGGTTACGGTCTACACTCAACCTGCCGATGGCGTTGATGGGACTCCACACCCGACTATTTGTTTCCGCTGTGACTTATGAGGTATATATCAGTTTTACGTTAATTATACATGTGATTGCACTTTGATATATACATTGATGTACTGTGTGTGCCAGCATACTGATCCAGGGATGGCACAGCAACACAGAGGCTTGACCGTCTGAGGTCGGGTCGCTACAGAGCAGCACCAGCCGCCCGGCAGGGGAGAGGAGTCGAGCCCGCCAGCCGGACAGGTACTTGTCCACCCTCGCAAGCATGGGGAGGAAATCGGCGAAGGTGAGCTTCTCCCAGGACAGCGGCAGCCCTAGGTAGGCCTGCGGGAAACCCTGGACGGGGCACCCAAGAGTGCCAACGGCCTCCTCCAGCACCTCCGCAGGCACGTGCATGGGGACGAGCGTGCTCTTGGAGAAATTTATGTCCAGCCCCGTCGCGGCCGCGAAGTTGTCGAGGATGCGGCGGAGGCGAGCAGCTGCGCCACGCTCCTCCCTGAGAATGACCAAGGTGTCGTCGGCATACTGAAGCACCAGCGGGGGTGCCCCTCAACGAGCGGGTGGTGGAGCTCTCCGTCTTGCCGTATCATCTGTTGGAGGACGTCGGCGACGATGAGGAAGATGTAGGGCGAGCTCGGGTCCCCCTGGCGTAGCCCGCGGCGCACCTGTAAACCACTTCCCGGAACACCGTTGAGGAGAACTGCCGATCGGGAGGACTGGAAGATCAAGTCCATCCATGCGCACCACCTGTCGGGGAAGCCGCGCACCTCGAGGATACGCCGGAGCGCCCCCCAGTCGACCGAGTCGAAAGCCTTGGCGAAGTCGAGCTTGAAGACGAGGGCGGGGGTTGTGCGTTTGTGGCAGCACTGGATCACCTCGGCGGCGTACACAAAATTTTCGGAGATGCTTCTCCCCGCCAGGAAACCGGACTGGTCGACGTCGATGATGCCCCCGATCTGCTGTTGCAGCCGCGAGGTGAGCCCGCGGCACAGGATCTTGACGTCCCCGTTTTGAGGCCGGAAGGCGCCAGGCGTGGGCACACCCACGCCTTTGGGCAGCAGCGCGATGTACGCCCGGTTGATGGCGTCGAGGTTCGCGGTCCCGTCGTGGACCGCGGCGAAGAGCCTCTGCAGGTCCCCGGAGACGGTATCCCAGGCGGCGTGGTAGAACGCGGGGCCGAGGCCGTCCGGCCCAGGCGCGCTGGACCGATCGAGAAGCCCGGCCGCATCCTTGATTTCGTCGGGCGAGAACGGAGCCACCAGGGCAGCCGCGTCGACCCGCGCGGCGTCGCGGTACAGGCCGGCCAGGTCAAACCGCCAGACGGAGGGCCGCGCCCTCCCCAGCAGCTCGGAGTAGAAGGAGAGCAGCGCCTCCGCCTTCCCAGCGTGGTCGAACACCGTCGCCCCGCCCACGTCCAGGGCACGGATCATGTTGGCACGGCGACGGTTGGAGGCGCTTGCGTGGAAGAACCCAGTGTTCTCGTCTCCCTCGCAGACCGCCCTGCACTTCCCGCGCTGCTTCCAGTATGAGCTCTGGCGTTTGATCGAGCCAGCGAGCGCAAGCCTGGAGTCGCTCCGAAGCTGCAGCTCATCAAAGGTCAAGGGGCGGCACTCTTCCCAGAAGTCCACCAATTCAATCACGAATTTGCAATCATTATCAAAAGCTGGAATAAATCTGTGTAATCTTTTCCAAACCTTGGCCGAACCCCTGAACCATTTCTTGCGAGCCGCCAGGCACCCCGCAGCACACCGACCGTCGCCAACGCTAGACCAGGAGGGGAGAGTGAAAGGAAGGAATTGAGGATTGCGGAGCCAGGCACTCTCGAAGAAGAAACGCGAGGAAGCAGGAATACTGGTCGCCGCCTCCACCACAAGAGGAACATGATCCGAGGTAGGGCGGGGGCGGGACGACAGAGCGGAGTCCGGAAAGGCCGTGTCCCAGGCGGAGTCAAAGAAGACACGGTCCAGGCGAGCAAGCGTGGGGGGGTCACGTTTGTTAGTCCAGGTAAACCGGCGATCCGAAAGAGCCAGCTCATGGAGAGCAAGGGTATTGATCAGAGAGTTGAAGGTGGCCGCGCGCGGGGCGTCGAACCGATCATTGTTCTTCTCGTGAGGGAACCGGATCAGGTTGAAATCCCCGAGCAGGAGCCACGACCCCGTCACACCCCCGGCAACCGTGATGAGATCATCGACGAAATCAGCCGTCAGGGCGTGGTCATGGTAGCGTGAGCGTTGGTGATCGTGAAAGAGAGAGCGCTCGTCGTAGAGGTAAGTTTGGAAGTGAGAGAGAAGCGAGACGAGGGGGAAGAAGTGAGCATGAACACACGGCTGCTCCAAGCCGTCACGACCCCTCCACGGCTTCCATCAGCATCCTTAACCACGTAAGCGTCAAGGCGGGAAGGAAGGAACGAACGAGCTTTAGGAATAGACAACTCCGAAAGCTTGCTCTCCTGGATACAAGCGATGACAGGATCCACCGCGTTGATGGAGTCTCGAACAACGCCGCACTTGTCGACGTCTCCGAGCCCTTGTACATTCCAGCACAAGAAGGAGAACTTAACTCGGGGAGAATTATCCATTACAGAACGGGACACCGATTGTTGGAAATATGCCCTAGAGGCAATAATAAATTAGTTATTATTATATTTCCTTGTTCATGATAATCGTTTATTATCTATGCTATAATTGTATTGAAAGGAAACTCAGATACATGTGTGGATACATAGACAACACCATGTCCCTAGTAAGCCTCTAGTTGACTAGCTCGTTAATCAATAGATGGTTACGGTTTCCTGACCATGGACATTGGATGTCGTTGATAACGGGATCACATCATTAGGAGAATGATGTGATGGACAAGACCCAATCCTATGCCTAGCACAAAGATCGTGTAGTTCGTATGCTAAAGCTTTTCTAATGTCAAGTATCTTTTCCTTAGACCATGAGATTGTGCAACTCCCGGATACCGTAGGAATGCTTTGGGTGTACCAAACGTCACAACATAACTGGGTGACTATAAAGGTGCACTACAGGTATCTCCAAAAGTGTCTGTTGGGTTGGCACGAATCGAGACTGGGATTTGTCACTCCATGTAAACGGAGAGGTATCTCTGGGCCCACTCGGTAGGACATCATCATAATGTGCACAATGTGATCAAGGAGTTGATCACGGGATGATGTGTTACGGAACGAGTAAAGAGACTTGCCGGTAACGAGATTGAACAAGGTATCGGGATACCGACGATCGAATCTCGGGCAAGTACAGTACCGCTAGACAAAGGGAATTGTATACGGGATCGATTGAGTCCTTGACATCGTGGTTCATCCGATGAGATCATCATGGAACATGTGGGAGCCAACATGGGTATCCAGATCCCGCTGTTGGTTATTGACCGAGAACGCCTCGGTCATGTCGCATGGTTCCCGAACCCGTAGGGTCTACACATAAGGTTCGATGGCGCTAGGGTTATAAAGGAAGCTTGTATGTGGTTACGAATGTTGTTCGAGTCCGGATGAGATCCCGGACGTCACGAGGAGTTCGGAATGGTCCGGAGGTAAAGATTTATATATGGAAAGTTGTTGTTCGGGTTCCGGAAAAAGTTCGGGTTTTTTCGGTATTGTACCGGGAAGCTTCCAGAAGGTTTCGGAAATTGTTCCACCACGTCCAATACAGTAGCATGGGCTGTAGGGGGGCGCCCTAGCCTTAATGGGCCAGGGGCACCAGCCCCCCCCCAAGGCCCATGCGCATGGGAGGGGGAAACCCTAAGGGGGAGGGCCTCCACTTGACTTGGGAGGCACTCCTCCCCCTCTTGGCCGCCCCCCAAGTCCCATCTAGGGCTGGCCGCACCCCTTGGGGTGGGAAACCCTAAAGGGGGCGCAGCCCCCCTTTCCCCCTATATATACTTGAGGTTTTGGGCTGCCCAACACACATGAGAACTTCTCCTCTTGGTGCAGCCCTGCCTCTCCTCCTCCTCCTCTCCCTTGGTGCTTGGCGAAGCCCTGCGGGATTGCCACGCTCCTCCACCACCACCACGCTGTTGTGTTGCTGCTGGATGGAGTCTTCCTCAACCTCTCCCTCTCTCCTTGCTGGATCAAGGCGTGGGAGACGTCACCGGGCTGTACGTGTGTTGAACGCGGAGGTGCCGTCCGTTCGGCACTAGGATCTCCGGTGATTTGGATCACGACGAGTACGACTCCTTCAACCCCGTTCTCTTGAACGCTTCCGCTTAGCGATCTACAAGGGTATGTAGATGCACTCTCCTTCCCCTCGTTGCTAGTTTCTCCATAGATAGATCTTGGTGACACGTAGGAAAATTTTGAATTTCTGCTACGTTCCCCAACAGTGGCATCATGAGCTAGGTCTATTGCGTAGATTCTTTGCACGAGTAGAACACAAAGTAGTTGTGGGCATTGATGTTGTTCAATATGCTTACCGTTACTAGTCCAATCTTGTTTCGACGGTATTGTGGGATGAAGCGGCCGGACCGACCTTACGTACTCTTCGTGAGACAGGTTCCACCGACCGACATGCACTTGGTGCATAAGGTGGCTAGCGGTGCCGCTCTCCCACTTTAGTCGGAACGGATTCGATGAAAAGGGTCCTTATGAAGGGTAAATAGCAATTGGCATATCACGTTGTGGTTTTGGCGTAGGTAAGAAACGTTCTTGCTAGAAACCCATAGCAGCCACGTAAAACATGCAAACAACAATTAGAAGACGTCTAACTTGTTTTTGCAGGGTATGCTATGTGATGTGATATGGTCAAGAAGAATGTGATGAATGATATGTGATGTATGAGATTGATCATGTTCTTGTAATAGGATTCACGACTTGCATGTCGATGAGTATGACAACCGGCAGGAGCCATAGGAGTTGTCTTTATTTATTGTATGACCTGCGTGTCATTAAACAACGCCATGTAATTACTTTACTTTATTGCTAACCGGTAGCCATAGTAGTAGAAGTAATAGTTGGCGAGACAACTTCATGAAGACACGATGATGGAGATCATGATGATGGAGATCATGGTGTCATGCCGGTGACGATGATGATCATGGAGCCCCGAAGATGGAGATCAATGGAGCTATATGATATTGGCCATATCATGTCACTACTATATAATTGCATGTGATGTTTATTATGTTTATGCATCTTGTTTACTTAGAACGACGGTAGTAAATAAGATGATCCCTTACAACAATTTCAAGAAGTGTTCTCCCCTAACTGTGCACCGTTGCCAAAAGTTCGTCGCTTCTAAGCACCACGTGATGATCGGGTGTGATGGATTCTTACGTTCACATACAACGGGTGTTGACGAGCCTAGCATGTACAGACATGGCCTCGAAACACACGCAATACACTTAGGGTTAACTTGACGAGCCTAGCATGTACAGACATGGCCTCGGAACACAGAGACCGAAAGGTCGAGCATGAGTCGTATAGTAGATACGATCAACATGAAGATGTTCACCGATGATGACTAGTCCGTCTCACGTGATGATCGGACACGGCCTAGTTGACTCGGATCATGTAATCACTTAGATGACCAGAGGGATGTCTATCTGAGTGGGAGTTCATAAAGATGAACTTAATTATCTTGAACATAGTCAAAAGACCTTTTGCAAATTATGTCGTAAGCTCGCGTTGTAGTTCCACTGTTTAGATATGTTCCTAGAGAAAATATAGTTGAAAGTTGAAAGTAGCGATTATGCGGACAGTAGAAAGCTTATGTCCTTAATGCACTGCTCAGTGTGCTGAACCCCAAACGTTGTTTGTGGATGTTACAAACATCGGACATACACGTTTTGATAACTACGTGATAGTTCACTTAAATGGTTTAGAGTTGAGGCACGAAAGACGTTTTTCGAAATCTCGCGGAACATATGAAATGTTTCGAGGGCTGAAATTAGGATTTCAGGCTCGTGCCCACGTCAAGAGGTATGAGACCTCCGACGATTTTCTTAGCCTACAAACTAAGGGAGAAAAGCTCAATCGTTGAGCTTGTGCTCAGATTGTCTTAGTACAACAATCACTTGAATCGAGTGGGAGTTGATCTTCCAGATGGGATAGTGATGTTTCTCCAAAGTCATTGCCACCAAGCTGCTAGAGCTTCGTGATGAACTATAACATGTCAAGGATAGAGATGATGATCCTTGAGGTATTCGCGTTGTTTGACACATGAAAGTAGAAATCAAGAAGGAGCATCAACTGTTGATGGTTGGTGAAACCACTAGTTTCAAGAAGGGCAAGGGCAAGAAGGGATACTTCGTGAAACAGCAAATCAACTGCCGCTTTAATGAAGAAACCCGAGGTTGAATCCCAAACCCGAGACTAAGTGCTTCTGTAATAAGGGGAACAACCATTGGAGCAGATTTACCCTAGATACTTGGTAGATAAGAAGGCTAGCAAGGTCGATAGAAGTATATTGGATATGCATTATGTTAATGTGTACTTTACTAGGACTCCTAGTAGCACCAGGGTATTAAGATACCGGTTCGGTTGCTAAGTGTTAGTAACTCGAAATAAAAGCTACGGAATAAATGGAGACTAGCTAAAGGTGAGCTGACGATATGTGTTGGAAGTTTATCCAAGCTTGATGTGATCAAGCATCGCACGCTCCCTCTACCAACGAGATTGGTGTTAAACCTAAATAATTGCATTTGGTGTTTGCGTTGAGCATAGACATGATTGGATTATGTCTATCGCAATACGGTTATTCATTTAAGGAGAATAATGGTTACTCTGTTTATTTGAATAATACCTTCAATGGTCTTGCACCTAAAGGAATGGTTTATTGAATCTCGATCGTAGTGATACACATTTTCATGCCAAAAGATATAAGATAGTAATGATAGTACCACTTACTTGTGGCACTGCCATGTGAGTCATATTGGTATAAAACGCATGAAGAAGTTCCATGTCGATGGATCTTTGGACTCACTGCGTTTTGAAAAGTTTGAGACATGCGAACCATGTCTATTGGTGTGTACGCATGAAGAAACTCCATGCAGATGGATCGTTTGGACTCACTTGATTTTGAATCACTTGAGATATGCAAAACATACCACATGGGCAAGATGACTGAAAAGCCTCGGTTTCAGTAAGATGGAACAAGATAGCAACTTGTTGGAAGTAACACATTTTGATATGTGCAGTCCAATGAGTGCTTTGAGGCATGCAAAGGAATATCGTTATGTTCTTACTTCACAGATGATTCGAGTAGATGTTGAGTATATTTACTTGATGAAACACAGGTCTGAATTATTGAATGGTTCAAGTAATTTCAGAGTGAAGTTTAAGATCTTGTGACAAGAGGATAGAATATCTATGATATGATCATAGAGATGAATATCTGAGTTACGAGTTTTGGCACACAATTAAGACATTGTGCAAATTGTTTCACAACTAATACCGCCTGGAACACCATAGTGTGATGGTGTGTCCGAACGTCATAGTTGCACCCTATTGGATATGGTGCGTACCATGATGTCTCTTATCGAATTACCACTATCGTTTATGGGTTAGGCATTAGAGACAACCACATTCACTTTAAATAGGGCACCACGTAATTCCATTGAGATGACACCGTATGAACTATGGTTTAGAGAAACCTAAGCTGTCATTTCTTAAAAGTTTGGGGCTACGACGCTTGTGTGGAAAAGTTTCAGGTTGATAAGCTCGAACCCAAAGCGGATAAAATACATCTTCATAGGACACCCAAAACAGTTGGGTATACCTCCTAATTCAGATCCGAAAGCAATAGGGATTGTTTCTTGAATCGGGTCCTTTCTCGAGGAAAAGTTTGTCTCGACAAGTTGAGTGGGAGGATGGTGAAGACTTGATGAGGTTATTGAACCGTCACTTCAACTAGTGTGTAGCAGGGCACAGGAAGTTGTTCCCGTGGCACCTACACCAATTGAAGTAGAAGCTTATGATAGTGATCATGAAACTTCGGATCAAGTCACTACCGTGCCTCGTAGGGTGACAAGGATGCGTACTGCTTCAGAGTGGTACGCAATCTTGTCTTGAAGGTCATGTTGCTAGGCAACAATGAACCTACGAGCTATGGAGAAGCGATGGTGGGCCCAAATTCCGACAAATGGTTAGAAGCCATGAAATCCGAAATAGGATCCATGTATCAGGACAAAGCATGGACTTTGGTGGTCTTGCCCGATGAGCGGCAAGCCATTGAGATGAATGGATCTTTAAGAAGAAGACGGATGTGGACGGTAATGTCACCGTCTATGAAGCTCGACTTGTGGCGAAGATTTTTTCACAAGTTCAAGGAGTTGACTACGATGAGATTTTCTCATCCGTAGCGATGCTTAAGTCCGTCGGAATCATGTTAGCATAAGCTGCAGTTATGAAATCTGGCAGATGGATGTCAAAATGAGTTTCCTTACCAGTTTTCGTAAGGAAAGGTTGTATGTGATACAATCAGAGAGTTTTGTCGATCCTAAGGATGCTAAAAGGTATGCTAGCTCCAGCGATCCTTTCTAAGGACTGGAGTAAGCATCTCGGAGTTGGAATGTGCGCTTTGATGAGATGATCAAAGATTTTAGGTTTATACTAAGTTTATGAGAAACTTGTATTTCCAAAGAAGTGAGTGGGAGCACTATAGAATTTCTGATGAGTATATGTTGTTGACATATTGATGATCAGAAATGATGTAGAATTTTCTGGAAAGCATATAGGATTATTTGAAAAGTGTTTTTCAATGGAAAACCTGGGTTAAGCTACTTGAACATTGAGCATCAAGATCTATGAGGATAGATAAAAAACGCTTAATGGTACTTTCAAATGAGCACATACCTTGACATGATCTTGAAGGTGTTCAAGATGGATCAGTCAAAGAAGGAGTTCTTGCCTGAGATGTAAGGTATGAAGTTAAGAGTTAAAGCTCGACCACGGCAGAAAAGAGAGAAAGGACGAAGGTCGTCCCCTATGCTTTAGACATAGGCTCTATAGTATGCTATGCTGTTTACCGCACCGAAGTGTGCCTTACCATGAGTCACTATAGGGTACAAGAATGATCCATGAATGGATCATTGGACAGCGGTCAAAATTGTCCTTGGAGTAAATAAGGACATGTTTCTCGATTATGGAGGTGATAAAGAGTTCGGCGAAGGGTTACGTTGATGCAAGCTTTAACACCTATCCGAGTGACTCGAGTAGCAAACCGGATACGATAGTGGGGCAACCATTTGGAATAGCTCCAAGTGGAGCGTAGAAGCAGCGTTTACAATATGACCTAGAAAGTTGCAAAGCACACACGGATCTGAAAGGTTCAGACCCGTTGACTAAAACCCGCTGACTAAAACCTCTCTCACAAGCAAAACATGATCAAACCTCGAACTCATTGAGTCTAAATCACATGATGATGTGAACTAGTTTACGACACTAGTAAACTCTTTGGGTGTTGGTCACATGGCGATGTGACCTATCGATGTTAATCACATGACGATGTGAACTAGATTATTGACTCTAGTGCAAATGGGAGACTGTTGGAAATATGCCCTAGAGGCAATAATAAATTAGTTATTATTATATTTCCTTGTTCATGATAATCGCTTATTATCTATGCTATAATTGTATTGAAAGGAAACTCAGATACATGTGTGGATACATAGACAACACCATGTCCCTAGTAAGCCTCTAGTTGACTAGCTCGTTAATCAATAGATGGTTACGGTTTCCTGACCATGGACATTGGATGTCGTTGATAACGGATCACATCATTAGGAGAATGATGTGATGGACAAGACCCAATCCTAAGCCTAGCACAAAGATCGTGTAGTTCGTATGCTAAAGCTTTTCTAATGTCAAGTATCTTTTCCTTAGACCATGAGATTGTGCAACTCCCGGATACCGTAGGAATGCTTTGGGTGTACCAAACGTCACAACGTGAATGGGTGACTATAAAGGTGCACTACAGGTATCTCCAAAAGTGTCTTGGGTTGGCACGAATCGAGACTGGATTTGTCACCCATGTAAACGGAGAGGTATCTCTGGCCCACTCGGTAGGACATCATCATAATGTGCACAATGTGATCAAGGAGTTGATCACGGATGATGTGTTACGGAACGAGTAAAGAGACTTGCCGGTAACGAGATTGAACAAGGTATCGGGATACCGACGATCGAATCTCGGGCAAGTACAATACCGCTAGACAAAGGGAATTGTATACGGATCGATTGAGTCCTTGACATCGTGGTTCATCCGATGAGATCATCATGGAACATGTGGAGCCAACATGGGTATCCAGATCCCGCTGTTGGTTATTGACCGAGAACGCCTCGGTCATGTCTCAGATGGTTCCCGAACCCGTAGGGTCTACACACTTAAGGTTCGATGACGCTAGGGTTATAAAGGAAGCTTGTATGTGGTTACCGAATGTTGTTCGAGTCCGGATGAGATCCCGGACGTCACGAGGAGTTCGGAATGGTCCGGAGGTAAAGATTTATATATGGAAAGTTGTTGTTCGGTTCCGAAAAAGTTCGGGTTTTTCGGTATTGTACCGGAAGCTTCGAAAGGTTCGGAGGATTCGGAGGGGTCCAGAGGTCCAGAAATTGTTCCACCACGTCCAATACAGTAGCATGGGCTGTAGGGGCGCCTAGCCTTAATGGGCCAGGGGCACCAGCCCCCCCAAGGCCCATGCGCATGGGAGGGGGGAAACCCTAAGGGGGAGGGCCTCCACTTGACTTGGGAGGCACTCCTCCCCCTCTTGGCCGCCCCCCAAGTCCCATCTAGGGCTGGCCGCACCCCTTGGGGTGGGAAACCCTAAAGGGGGCGCAGCCCCCCTTTCCCCCTATATATACTTGAGGTTTTGGGCTGCCCAACACACATGAGAACTTCTCCTCTTGGTGCAGCCCTGCCTCTCCTCCTCCTCCTCTCCCTTGGTGCTTGGCGAAGCCCTGCGGGATTGCCACGCTCCTCCACCACCACCACGCCGTTGTGTTGCTGCTGGATGGAGTCTTCCTCAACCTCTCCCTCTCTCCTTGCTGGATCAAGGCGGGAGACGCCACCGGGCTGTACGTGTGTTGAACGCGAGGTGCCGTCCGCTCGCACTAGGATCTCCGGTGATTTGGATCACGACGAGTACGACTCCTTCAACCCCGTTCTCTTGAACGCTTCCGCTTAGCGATCTACAAGGGTATGTAGATGCACTCTCCTTCCCCTCGTTGCTAGTTTCTCCATAGATAGATCTTGGTGACACGTAGGAAAATTTTGAATTTCTGCTACGTTCCCCAACAGATAACACAAAGACCCTCATGCGAACGCAGCGACATGCCACAAGTGGCGGAACAGATGTAAACGGCAGGGCGGGGCAGCACAAACGCTGTAATATTCTGCCCATGCATCCTAACGATGCTGGCCGCGACGGGGGGGACACCGGAACTGGCACCAAGAGGCGCCCTAATCATCCGCACGGGAGGGCACCGGAGCGCGCGGGATCGCCGCCGACGCGCGAAGAGCCGCCGCCTCCACGGAGTTCAACGACTTGAGAACGCCGTCGAGCATCCTGTCCTTCGCCACCTTGGACTTGAGGCGAGGCGAGCAGCCCGATAGAGCGTCACTCAGACGCATGGCCTTTTCCTCCATCCCCATCCACTTGGACGGCTCGTCCCGGGCAATCCGGGCGCTCCGGCGACGCTCGGGGAGGGGGGGGGGCGCAGACACAACCGTAGCAGGCTCCTCGATCTCCACTAGGGACACGCTAGAGTGTCCACTGGGCACGGACGCCTGCCCCGGCGAGCCCGCGTCAGCGCAGACGAGCGTCACCGCCGCGCCAGGAGGCGGGCCTGGGAGGCGCTGCAGCGTGCTGAGCGACAGCGGGGGGGCACCCAAGAGCCTCAGCATGGAGGAGAGCTGGAACCCCCCACCGCGACCGCCAACGTGCATGGGAGCGGGCCCCCCAGCCCGCGCTCCCACAGGCTGCCCGAGGAGGACCGCCCGATTATGCGCGAACGGCGGAGGCGGCTCGGCGAAGAAAGGGACGTAGGTCCCGTCCGCCGAGAAGGAGTCGTCCCGGCTCCACGCACGGACGGGGCGGACAACGACGATGCGCGCCCCCCAGCGCCCGCCCAGAGGCCAGACGTCGCAGGGTACACACCGCGGGTTTTTCAGCAGGACCACGGCGCGGACCGTGGCCAACTCCCTGCCGGAAAGAACCAACGGATCGATCTCCAGCACCTTCCCGAACCCCGAGAACATGGCGGGGATGCACGTGGGGTTGATGAACTCCGCCGGGAAGCCGGTGGCGGCCAGCACCGCACACACGTCCAAACGGGGGGAGACGCGGTCGTATTCCTCCTCGTGGAAGAGGTCGGCGCGAGCCCCCTCGTGCCTGAAAGGTTGGCGCCGGAGAGCCTCCCTCCTGTCTTCCCAAGACGCAAAGCGCAGATACATGGCGCCGACAGACGACGGGACCACCTCAGGGAGGAGGTGGCCGAGGTTGTCGAGCACGGCAGCCTGCACCGCGAGGGTGTCGTTGTGGAAAGCGTTGGGGGGAACGATGACCACCACCGCAAGGCGTTCCGCAGCCGCGCAGTCGCCCTCCGGCATGAACACCTCCACAGCGTCCGGGCGCTCGGAGTCCGCGATGACAGACGGGAGCGAGTTCCCCGAGGACACCGAGGAGGCGGAGCGGAGGGAAACCCGCGACTCGGACGAGGACGAAGCGTGGTCGCGGAACCGCAGCAGCTCGGGGGGGGATGCCGGTCGAGGCCGGCGTCGGCGCCGGCGAGTCCGGGGCCCCGCGCGGCACCACCGCGTCCGGAGGGGAAGGAGGCGGCGAGCAGACGATCCCGGAGATGGAGATGTCGCGGGGGCGTGGGGGAGGCGTAGCCAGGGCAGCCACCGCCGTGGGAGACATAGGCGGCGCCATGTCGACATTCACGACCGGCGCCTCGGCCGGGGTCGTAGCCCCGTTCACCGCAGAGGAGGGGGTGGAGCTGGACTCGCCCACCTCTAGGCGCCGCGGCGGGATGGACGCAGCACGCGTAGAGGGGGCGTTGGGACGCGCGCGCGGGTAGGGCGTAGACTGGCGACGGGCTTGGGGGGCGGGGTGGTTCGAGGCCGAGCGGCCGGGGAAGGACGCCGCCTTGGGAGGGACAGCGCGGGGCTTGGGGGCCATGGCGCAGCGGGGGGACGAGGCGCGGTGACCAGAAACGCGGCACCGCCGGCACCGAACGGGGTCCCGGTAGTCCTTGACGTAGTGGCGGGTGGAGAGGCAGCGAAAACAGCCGCGTAGGGATAGCGGCGGCTGGAGAGGGAGCGGGCTGGGGGGAGGAGGGTTAGCAACGTGGGAGAGGAGCGCTTGCTTGTATGGGCTGATCGCCCCCTCCGCAGCAGTTATGGCGGTGGATGGGTGGGGGTGGGGGGAGTAACGCAGTCGCCCGTCCCCACGCGGGGCGCAGGAGGGGCGCCCGCTCCGTCCGCGCACGCGGTGTCGCTCAGACAGGCGACAGGACGGACGGGCTGAGGGCGAGCCAGGGGGATGTCAGCGAGCACAGAGTTCGCGAGAGGCTCGGTCAGCGGCGTTGGCAGGTGGAGGATGGGGGAGCGCTGCGGCGCCGCGCGGACAAGACACCGAATAGACATCGGTTTAAAGCGACAGCGACGTGAGGCGCTGGGGGCATTAACCCTGGGTTGGCGCAGCAGGCGCCGCGCAATTACGCGTCGACGCCACCTCATCCACAGCCTCGCGGAGGGAGGCATGCGGGCTGAGGTTGACGGCGACGAGCAGGCCGGGCGCAACGGCAACGAGGAACCGCGCTACCGCCTCACTCGCGACCTGCACCGAGAACACCCGCGCGCCAGCCGAAACCGCCTGCAGCCTCTCGGACGGCGCGCAGAAGAAATACGAAAGGAGGGAGGCGACGCCGTCACAAGAGAAGCACTCAGCAACGAACGGAGCGACGACCCAGACCATGCCGGGAACCGTCAGCGAGGGAAACGCCGCGGCGTCGAAAGGAACGCCGGAGAGGAAGGAGGCTAGGACGCGGGAGTGGAAGGCGATACCTGGTCTGGGAACAAGGTCGACGGTGACGGCGGAGGGCGTCTCAACGGGGCTCCCGGCAGCAGCTTGGTCGGGGCAACGGGCAAGGAGCGGATCCGACCGGAGTGGTGGGTGGGTCGACGGAGGAGTGGGCACAACGGGAGCCGGGTCGCCGGCGTCGCCAGGCGAGTCGCGAGAGCCCCCGCCCCGCTCCATCCTCCTCAAAATGTTTTGCTCCACCATTAGCATCTTCACGCGAGGCTGTATGCATAGGTGGGTTTCTCCCTCCCTCCCTCCCTCTCTCTCCATAGGTGAATCGGTTTCATAGTTAAATCAGTACTAACCGCTGCGATTTGCATGCATGCACATACGTTGATCGCTGAAGAAGGGCACCGCCGCACCCAGTCACCACCAACAAACTGAAGGAAATAAGCAGCTATTTTTTCGACTGATCAAACCATGTGTACATACACCAAACCGCCTTGTATACCTTCTTCATGTAGTGCTTCCAGCTTTCCAATGTTTGTCCTTTCATTTAGGAGCTCTTTCAGTCAAACATCTGCGCACAAAGTTTCATTGCATCATGATCTGGTCTTAGTTACAGTTCACAACAACCACCATGCTAAACAAGATAGTGCCATTCGCACATGATGCAGTTTGTTAAGTTGGGTTGTAGAGCGAGTACCTTGACGACGCAAAAGTGCTTCCGCTGCACCAGCCGCCCCAGTTCATCAGCTTCCCCACAGTGCACATTGGCAGAGGAACCGACTATGGCACCACCACCAAAACACGAAGGAGGATAAACTAATTTGCCGAGGAGTCGAGGGACGGAGGGGATTGAGCCCACGCTTCAGCGGCATCCCGATCCCGTCGCCATGGGTGACAAGTTTGAGGAGACCAGGGCCATGCCGGCGGACCTGGGCACGCGAACTAGGAGGTCCCGTGCTGGAACGGCGCCCACTTGGGTTTGGACATCTAGGCCATAGCGTCGTTGATGCCTTCCTCTCGTTGCGTGCACGCCTAGCACCAACTCCGCTGTGCGCCCCACACAGACCAACCACCAGCCTCAGCCATGAAAGAGCTATCCCGACCGACACCACGCAGGCAGCACCACCGCCTCGAGCGCAGATCCAAGCGCTAGAGGCCAGATCCGACGAGGTTGCGGCACTCCCTCGGTTGAAGCCGCCATTGCCCACAACCGAGGGTGAATGCTAAGAGCATACTGCCCCCGACCATCACCAGAGCTGCCGCCCACCCGCACAAAAGCTTGTCGGCTAGCTCATACCGAGACCGCCACCCCAGACTCCTCGCGCTGGTTCACCAGCCACCGCCGCCCCAGCCGGCGAGACCGACCACCAGCCAGGGGCGGGCCCAGGATTTTGAGGGTGTGTATTCAAAATTTCAAAGGTAGTTTGTTGAAAGCCAAAGCTTTGTTTTGACGTATGAACTAATTCTAGTACCAGTTTTGGCTTCCTAGTCTGTTAGAGGGTATTCTCTTCAACGAACTCTACTAAAAACAGGCTAAGAAACATGAGATACAAATAGAAATCAATAACTAACATCTAATTAGCAAGCTGACTTTAGTTCAACTAATAATTGACATGAGAGGAGCTACCCCAAATCCCAATTTTAACATAGAGACACATGAACACATTTAATTTCGATGAACAAATCATACGTACTGCTAGGTGAACCTAAGGCTTAAAATTGAAGTCCGATGCTTGCCAAGATCAGTACCAGAGGGAGCAAGGGATGGATGTCGTGCCGCTAGAATTTGGATGATGCGTCGTGCCGCGCTGCCCACCAGTGCCTGCCGCCGTGCGTGCGTGCGAACATGCGATGGCCAATGGCTATAGCTGTACCGCCGCCGAACAAAATTTGGAGAATAGGGCAAGGGCGACGCCTGTTGGTATCTTGATGGATAGATTTTCCTTCAGCCGAAGGTAACCGAGCCAGCGATTGATGCGTTTTTTCTAGGGAAACAGCGATTGATGCGTGGCTTCTCCGAGCGCACGGTGCAGCCTGAAGCCATTTGGGCCTATGGGCCATGTCGTGGGTAGCGAGAGCGAACAGCAAGCTGGACAGTGGCCGAGTTAAGTTTATTTTTCCACCCCAACTTGTCACGCTCAATATGCGACCCTATCCAAAAGGAACTCGAAGGTACCATCAAGGATAGACCCGCATATTGAAACGCTTTTGCAAGGTGGATATCATTACATCGACATTACATAATAGTGGGGATACATCCAATACATACAATGTCACATGAATACAACAATACAACATACAAGATCAACATCCGACTACGGATGAACATAAACAGAAACTCAAACAATATCCACCCTGCTAGCCCAGGCTGCCGACCTGGAACCTATCCCCTGATCGAAGAAGTAGATGAAGAACTCCAACACAAATAAACATCGCTCTCGCGTCATGATCATCGCATAACCTGTACCTGCAACTGTTGGTGTAGTAATCTGTGAGCCACGAGGACTCAGCAATCCCATTACCATGGGTATCAAGACTAGCAAATCTTAATGGGTAAGGAAGGGGTAAAGTGGTGAGGTTGCAGCAGCGACTAAGCAGAGTATGGCGGCTAACTTACGCAAATGAGAGCGAGAAGAGAAGCAAAGCAAGCGGTCGTCAACTAGTAATGATCAAGAAGTGATCCCGAACTCCTACTTACGTCAGACATAACCCAGAAACCGTGTTCTCCTCTCGATCAACCCCGAAAAGAGACACTCACGGTTACGCACACGGTTGGTGTATTTTTGAAGAGTTTACTTCAAGTTACTACAACCGGATATTAACAAATTCCCATCTGCCACATAACCGTGGGCACGGCTCTCGAAAGTTTAAACCCTGCAGGGGTGTCCCAACTTAGCCCATGATAAGCTCTCGCGATCAAGGAAGGATATTCCTTCTCCCCGGGAAGACCCGATCAGTCTCGGAATCCCGGCTACAAGACATTTCGACAGTAATAAAACAAGACCAGCAAAGCCGCCCGGATGTGCCGACAAATCCCGATAGGAGCTGCAAGAGTGGAACAAAACACCAGGCATAAGGCCGAGCCTTCCACCCTTTACCAAGTATATAGATGCATTAATAATATAAGAGGTATTGTGATATCCCAACATAAACATAATCCAACATGGAGCAATCTTCATCTTCACCTGCAACTAGCAACGCTATAAGAGGGGCTGAGCAAAAGCGGTAACATAGCCAAACAATGGTTTGCTAGGAAGGGTGTCAAAGGTTAGAGGTTCATGGCAATTTGGGAGGCTTGAGGAGCAAAAGATAGTTAACGCAGCATAGCGATAGAACGAAGCAACTAGCATAGCAATGATAGTAGTGAGATCCAGGGTAGCGGTCATCTTGCCTGAAATCCCGCTAGGAAGAAGAACGAGTCCATGAAGAAGACGAACGGGAGTAGTCGAACGAATCCTCACAATCGCAACATTACCGGAACTAAGAAGCAACATCGGAAAGAAAACAAACAACATGGTAAATGCACAAGCATAAACATGGCATGATGCACAATCAAGTATGATGCATGTCCGGTTTAATGAGGCATGGCATGGCAAAGTGCAACAAATAATACTACAAGTTAAGTGAAGCTCAATATGCAACGAGTTGCATATTGACAAAACACCACATTGACATATTTAGTTTAAACTCGTTTAAGCTACCAAACAATATTAAATGTTATTAAACATGACAAGAGGTGAAGCATAATCAAACTAACTATTTAGGCAAGTTTAAATGAGGCCGGAACAACAAACAACGATTCCGGAAAATCCCCATATGCATATTTAGAATTTGGTACTGTTCTGCCCTAAACCATATTTTAAATGTTGTTAAACAGGAAAGTGCACCACGTTAAACTAGGCATTTTTCCACCCCATTTACATATAAAGTTTATTTAAAACCGAGCTACGGTTATTTAGTTATGAAATAAATCATTTTAACATTTTCATGCGTTTGTCCGTGGAGCACCCACCCTAAGTGGGTCATTAAGCATATTAATAAACTAAGAGCATCTCCAACAGCCGCGCAAAGCACCGCGCGCGCTTCGGCATGTTTAGCGCGACCGCCAGCGCTGGCTCCAGCAGCCGCGCTATAATGCAGCGCGCGCGCGCCGCTCCAGCAGCGCGCAAAAATATAGCGCGCGCGACTCGCTGAATATATGATAGTTTGGACACAAAATGAGTTTGAAACATTCATCAAAATGCAATGAACATGTGAAATTTGACACAAACAAGTTGATGAATAAAAGTTCATGCCCACAAGTTCAAAATCATGCCCACAAGTTTATCCAACCAAGTTCAAATGCAAACTAAAGTTCAAGACATGAAAGACACATCAATCATCTTCCTCGTCTTCGTCCTCATCTTCCGAATACGATTCTTCCGCCTCCGAAGATGAATCTTCCTCCCTCTCCTCATCACGCGCCGCATCACGTGAAGCTCCGACGGTGTTGGCAAGATCTTCAACGGCATCTTCATGGGAATGTGTGTGAGAAGACATTCCACCCATGGCGGCTGGAGGTGCACCCATGCCTCCCATGAGAGAAGCAAAACTCATGCCTCCCATGGCGGCCATAGCGTCGGAGGGTGCTCCAAAGCCACCCATGCCTCCCATGGCGGCCGGAGATGCACCCATGCCTCCCATGGCGGCCGGAGGTGCACCCATTGGCCTTCTTCGGCTGCGCCGCATTGGGGACCTTCGACGGTGCGCCGGCGGCACGGGACGGCGCCGGCGCGACGCGGCGTCGCGGGTCATCCGCGGCGGCAAGAAGAGGTTGCGCATGAGGCGGACGCCGGCGGAGCTCGGCAGTGGCGACGCCAACGCTCCCCGTGCTTGGGTTTCTGGCGGCGGCGGCGGCGGCGGCAGAGGGGGGGGGGGTCGCGGCTGTACAACGGGGTGAGCGGGGTGCCGGTGTGCGCGTCCATGGGTGGGTGGCAGGGCGCCGGAGCCGGCGCGCGGGCGTAGGAGGAGGAGAGAGAGCGCGCGGCCTTCGAGTGTGCCGCGTTGTGGCGGGCGCCCGAAATACACCGCGCGCGAGAGTGTTTTCGACCGCGTGCCCAACTCGTTATAGCGCGCGCGCCGTTTTTGCGCGCCCGCAGGAGCGACCCACCGTGTTGCGCGCGCGCTAAAACAGACTAATTTGCGGCGCAACGCTAGTTTAGCGCGGCTGTTGGAGATGCTCTAAGAAGGGTTTTCTTATGAGCTGGAACTGATGCGGTCAGTGGAGGGAAATGTTTAGTCAGATGGGCCCAGGTTTGCTCCCTTGTGGTCTTGCATTGCTGATTTGACTTGTCAAGGGAGGGCTCTCAGGGTAAGATGGCTATTGTTTTGGTCTTAATCTCATCTGAGGGCCTCTCCAACACGGACCTTCGAACCATCCGGAAGGTGCGATCTGGACGTGTTTTGCCATCCAAGGCGGTCTTGAGAGATGTATTATGGGTCCCGCACCAGCTCCTGCACTCACCCAAACTCAAAGTATTTTGGGTCTGCTCCAGGTTATAAAGTTAAAATGAAAATGAAAACCCTAACCTTACCTAGCCAAGACGGATCCCACGTGACTGCTCCCTGGAAGTTGCTTTCATTTGGGTTGGGCATATTGTTGACTTGCTTGGATCAACCTTGCTACTTTTAGACTCCATCTACAAAGCAAAAGGCAAAAAACATTTTAGATCAAAGGATATATACATATTGGGTAGGGAATCCAGACATTGTTATTACACTACATGTTCTTTTTTTCTCACAAACAAGGGCCCAGGTAATTTGGATCGAGCAAAGAAAAGTTTGGGCAACTAACGGTCAGGAAATTAAACCAAAGAGATATAACACACACACACACACACACACACACACACACACACACACACACACACACACACACATCACTAACCCCTTATGACAAAAGAAACCATCAAGCAAACATTAGCAACTCTTTCACAGATTAAAATCCTCAATCCGAACTTTCTATGACAAAGTGACCATCAAGAAGATCAACAACAGAAACCATGCAATCCATACATCGAACTCGTTGCCGGAAAACCGATATCAAGAAGAAAGAAAAATGCGGCCTTTTCTCCAGTCGTTGGAGCGGCGAAAGGCAAGAAGCAGGTAGCTAGGTACCAAGGGTTGAGGCCAAGGTTTTAGACTGCATTCCCAACGGAGCAGTGGCTGTAGCGTGGCAGTGGAAAGGCAGGCGACTAGAGAGGTCATGAAGGGTCCTTCTCGCTCACTTGCATCCGACTGGGAGGCGTTCACCAAAAAAATTAGTTTTGTCCCAAAAAGATATTAGGAATGGGCCTTTATTATATCCGTACAGTGGCAGGTCGGGAGGGGGGGGGGGGGCTAGGTGTCGCCCAATTAGCACTACCTTTTGGCCAGGTCGATTAGCGAAGGTAGTAGTTCAGCAGGAGGAGGTTTCTGCCAGTCTTTAGAAGCTTCTCAAACCTTCCACCTAGTTTAGGGAAGGGTACAAAAGTTTTTTTAATGTATAGTATCTTCTTTTTGTTTTTGGTTCTTTCTTTCCTTTTCCTGTTTTTTATCCATGGCCTTTCTTCAAATTCAGGAACATTCTTTTAAAATTCATGTACTTTTATTCAAATTCTTGAACTTTTTTGTTTGTGAATATTTTTATGAATTCTTGTCCATTTTTCAAACTCACGAACCTTTTTCTAAATTAGTGAATATATTTTTTTAATTCGTGAAATTTTATTCATTTCGTGAAAATCTGCAAATATTTTTTTGAACTCGCAAATGTTCTTTGAATTCATGATTACCTTTTGTATGTGTAAAATTTTCCAAATTAAGGGACGCTTTTAATACTAAAAAATATTTAGAAATTAAAATTGAACCGACCAAGATATTCCTTTGAGGTAATAAAACCGACAGAGATACCCCGTAAAAAACCCCGATAGAGATGCAAAAAAGCAAGTGAAAAAATAGCATGCACTATTTGGTGATACACGTCTCATTGTGCGCTGGGCCTGGCCCATTTACAACGCTCTATGAGCGATCATGATGAGGAGCAACTAGTTAACGATCGCTCCCTCCGGAGCTTCCCAACAATCACTTGAGGGTGGGCCGAGAGCATGCCACTTGGCACGCTCTCAGCCGTCGTCACGTGTCGCGCTCTGGGTGTTTCCTCCAGATTTTTTTTAATTTTTTCGCGCACATTTTCGGCATTTTAGATGTTTTTTGTTTTTTTGGCATTTTGGTTTTCCACGGTATTTCTTAGCTTGGATGAAAAAGAATTTGGAAAAACAATTTCACGAGAAAAAACGAGTTTTTTTGTTTCTACGAGAGGTATGGTTTTGCTTTCGCAAGGTGCGCGGTCAAAAAACGCATTTTTTTTTTCTTCTGTGAGAGACACAGTTTTGCTTCCAAGAGAGGTATGGTTTTGCTTGTGCGAGAGGCATGACCGAAAAAAATGTGTTGTGTCTTTTTCTTTTCGTTCCACGAGAGGCACCATTTTGCTTCCGACTTTCAGAACCGAAAAAAACAGGTTTTTTTTTTCATTCTGCAAGATGCTCGGTTTTTTCGTCCGTTTTTTTATGAAAAAGAAAGTTCATCAGGACCTATCAACAGGAGATCTAGTTTTGACGTTTTCGATACGAGAAATCCAATGATGAAAACGGTTTGAGAGTTAGACGCACGGTTTAAAGAGATAAAACATTTTGAATAAACAGATGTACGTAAAAAGGAAAAACTACCAGGTGGCTACAAGTGGCGCACATACAATATGCCACTTGTCGCAACCTAAGAAAGGGTAAGAGATCTTTGAAAGGTGTATTTCTCAATTAGTGATTTTAATCATGATGCGATAATCATTGGAGGCCTCCTGTTTGGAGAGCTATATGCGCTGGCCATCGAGCTAGCATGCACCCTCTTTCCCACGCGCTCCCTTTTGGCTGCCCCATGCGTTGGCCTTGTTTTTGCCATTTAGGTCTTTTTTGCTTTTTCTCTTGTCTTTTATGGTTTTTATTCTCTAGAATAATTATGATTTCTAAAAGAGTTTCAAATTTCAAAATGAGTGTAAATTTTGAAATTTTTTCAAGAAATGATAAAGTGGTTCTGATTCATAAAATATTTTGATTTTCTAAAAACATTCATGTATTCACTAAATATTTGTGAATTCAAAAATATTCGGAAAAATAAAAATGATTTTAAATTACAAAAATTTAGTGGACTAAAAATATTCACTGACTAAATTTTTTAATTAATTAAGAAAAATATTCATGCGTATAAAAAAGTTCCTTAAACAAAAAATGTTCATGAATTGTAGAAGTTATTGTAAAATTATGAACAATTCCTGATTGAAAAGTTGTTCGCTTATTCAAAAACAAAGGTTCACGTGTTCAGTATTAAAAACAAAAGCATGTTCATGAATTAAAAATGCTTTTGAATAAAAATATATTACCGAATTTAGAAAAGTAAAAAATTCATGAAACAATGTTCGCTAAAACAAAAATGTTCATGATTTATAAAATGTTCTTGAATTTTAAAAAATTACAAATTGGAAAATATGTTTGCAAATTGAGAGAAAAAGGAAAATATAATTAAAAACGTATCATGAAAAGAAGAAAAAGAAGAAAAGTCAAATGAAAAAACAAAGGAAATAACAAAAATGAAAAGCAGAAAAAACCAGGAAGAAGAGAAAACAAACAAAATACTCCATCTGTTCCTAAATATTTGTCTTTTTAGAGATTTCAAATGAACTATCACATACGGATGTATATAGACATATTTTAGACTGTAGATTCACTCATTTTGCTCCGTATCTAGTCACTTGTTAAAATCTTTAGAAAGACAAATATTTAGGAACGATGGAGTATATGAAAAGACCAATTGGACCAGGATGAAGAGAAAAACAAACCAGGAACATAAGTCGAGTCCCCCAAAAATAGCTCAGGGTTTATAAGCTAACACACGGGAAAACGGGCTGTAGGGGTGCAGGTTACGAGACACTTGTCCATTGCAAGTGTGTCATGGGCTAGGACTGATGAATGATAAAAGAGGTCATTGTTGTGAATCAGCTCATCTCATCGGCAGGTAGCTTCAAACTGAAGCATGCCACGAAGTGTCTGAAGTGAAGACGACTCAATCTGTTTTTTGATCTGAGCATGGTGGATATGTGATCTGTTATCACACCAGTTAAATCTTAACTGATTCAATATGTTACTACTAACAGCCACACATGTAAACATAAAATCATTTCATGCATTCATCGATATATAAATAATTAACAACCATGTCATACTCAACATAAATAGCGATGTCCATATAGTAGGGTTCGACAAGTCGAACCCTCAAACTAAAGCTGCATATCTATAGTAGTCGGCATCTAGTCCTTCTTCTTCTTCGATGCCCCCTCCGGGCCATCGTGTCGGCGAGGACGCTTGCCACTAACCGTTGGCTGGTCGTCCTCATCCTCCTCCTCCTCCTCGTCTTCGTCGTCGTCCTCGCCCTCCTCCTCCTCCTCGTCATTCTGCTCGTCATACTTCTCCGAGTTGGCCTTCGAGGGCTCCTTCGGCCCTTCCTATCCCTCATGTTACTGGTCCTCCTCCTTGGAAGCCTCTGGACCCTGAGTATATTAAGATAAATGTCGATGCTAGTTTTGTGGAGAGCATGAGATCTGCTAGTGTTGGCATTGTCGCGAGGAATCACCTGAGCGAGGTCTTGCTTTCATCATGGGATTTTATCGGGTTGTGTACTTGTGTGGATGAGACAGAACTTCGTGCCTGCCTTGGCGGGTTATACATTAGTATTACTCTACATAAACCAATTGTTTTGGAAACTGATTGCTCTTTTGTTGCATCTTTTCTGGCAAAAGATACCATTTGCAGGTCTCCACTGTGGATCTGAAAAGAGGTGCTGAGTGTCTCAAAGTTTATTAAGGATCTTGAGAGGTGCCGATGGTGTATTATGTAATAGTGTTCCGCCTTGCGTACCTAGCTTTGTAATAGATGATAGTAAGAATCTCGTTTTAAGTAATTAATATATAAGGGGTTTTCAATTAATTTTTTGCAATTTGCCGATTTAGCAAAAAGAAAGCAGCTTTTCATTGATGAGCAAACACCTTGCAGTTTTGTAGCTTACTGTAGAAGAACGATGTGTGTGATATTCTATTCTCACTTAATGGACATGCTTCGCATGCCCCTAGTCTTCGTTAAGGGAATGCATGTGCAGAACTTCTCTAGGTGGTAATAGTTTATTTTTGAACTGAACCTTCTGGTTTGCAAACATATATTTGTCACTTTATCATGAAAAGTAGAATTGTTACACAATGAGAGTTGCTTGTCCCGCGCCTAGATTTTGCAACTATACTAAATCTATCTTGCTCTGTTTCTCAAGTTTAATTTTTTATTACTCCGTCCCCATCCAGACACAAAAAAAAAATGCAAAATAACCTTTACTCAGTTTTTGGTCATCACAGTGATTGATACCCCCTCTAAACGCTCTTATATTTCTTTACAGAGGGAGTACATCACATAAAAACAAGCGATGCTGCAGTCACACGTTTTAGAAATATCAACAAAGTAGTACTATATAATGGTGCATGGAATTCAGCCGTGCTAAATTGCATAATCAACAAAAAAGGGCATATAGGAATTTTATTTCGCACAGTCTGGACGTTTAAATTTTAAATTCGTTCACAATGTTTTGAACAGTGGTACTAGAATATCTCGAAGGCCAAGAGACGCCTTCTTTAGTTTGCCAGTTCGCCTCCTGAACAAATCATTGTTGGTGAGAACCTGTGCCTTCTTCGCCTAGTTGGCAACGTATGTCCATGGCCATGCTTATCGGCGGACTTACCAGCAATTACGACCCCTAAGAAAAGCAATTACTAGTAAATGAAACTTATTCAGTACCGCACCAAATCATATATAATTATCATCCATAACATGCACCAGGTGAGATACATACGTCACCGCATCCTCGAGCCGGTCGGTTCAATTTGTGTCTTCAAGTGGATGCGGGCTACGAGACAATTCTTTCACACGTCCATTACATGTGTGTAATCTGCCCATAGGACTGATGAAAAATAAAAGAGGTCATTGTTGTGAATAAGCTCGTCTCATCGGCAGGCAGCTTCGAACCGAAGCATGCCAGGAAGTGTCTTAAGTGAAGACGACCCAATCTGTTTGTTTGATCTGAGTACGCTGGATATCTGATCTGTTTATTGCATGCGTTAAATCTTAATTGATTTGATATGTTACTACTTCGAGCTACACATATAGACATAAAAATCATTGCATTCATTCATTGATATATAAATAATTAACAACCATGCCACACTCAACCAAAATAGCAATGTCCATAGTAGGGTTCCATAAGTCGGACCCTCAAACAGAAGTTGCATATCTATAGTAGTCGGCATCTAGTCCTTCTTCTTCTTCGATACCCCCTCCGGGCCATCGTCTCGGCGAGGACGCTTGCCACTGACCGTTGGCTGGTCGTCGTTATCCTCGTCGTCTTCATCGTCCTCCTCGTCTTCGTCATCCTCCTCCTCCTCGTCGTCATTGTGCTCGTCATGCTTCTCCGAGTTGGCCTTCGAGGGCTCCTTCGGCCCTTCCTTGAACTTGATATAGTCGGGGTCGTCGGAACTGTAGAAGTCAGAGGGCGTCCTCAGCGTCCTTGGTTTTTTATTAGTACTGCTAACAAATAAATCATGCATTTTAACAAATAAATAATTGGATTCTAATTAATTAATTACTATTCCCTCCGATACAAAATAGGTGTCGTGGTTTTAGTTTAGAGGGAGTAGCATTTTAAAAATTTGCTAGTAATGGAGCCGGCCGACTTAGTAATTCAAGCTTATTCAATACTGCACCTGATCATATATAACATGCACCAGATGAGATACATACTTGACAACATCCTCCTCGATGTCCTGGCCTGTGGTGTAATCGACTTCGTTGGGAGCACCGGCGGAAGGTGGGATCAGATCGATCCAGACGCTGAGCACGAGCGTGTCGCCCGAGAGCAGCTCCTGGGGCACCGCCAAGAACATCCGCTGCCACGGCGCGGGTGCGCCGGCGGCCAGGGTGCTGCTGCTCACAGGCGAGGCCATGAGGACCATGTCGATACCCGGGGGCCCCACGGACAGCTTGCACCAATACCGGGGCGCCGCCTCGGCCTCACCGTCAGGCCTGACGCACAGCAGCGACACGGCCGTAGCCGCGCCCAGGGGTGCCAGGGACACGAGGAAAACGCTGCGGTCGTCCTCCCCGACGAGCGCATGCCAGGGGTGCGACAGGGAGAAGCCGAGGTTAGAGGAGAGGCCGTAGCGGATCGTGACGGCGGGGCGCTGGTGGCTGTCGGTGAAATGTTGGAGGAGCATCGCCGGGGAGCCCACGAAGGCGCACCCAGACTCCGGGCAGGAGCAGGCCATACTGCACTACTTCTTCTTGGTTGCGGCGGGCTGTAGGTGAAGAAGCACCGTAAGTGAAGCGTTGAGAATAGGCAGGGACAGCAGCTCCCTTTTATACCCTCTGCACGGACGCGTCTGTTCGGCGACTAAACGCGTACATGTCTCATGCAAACGCCGGACCAGTCGCTTCAAACCAATGGCTGCTAATCCCCAGGCGTCGCTTGACCATGCCTCTCTGGAATACGCATGTACTCTCTCCGTTCTAATTTACTCATCGTGGTTTTAGTTCAAATTTGAACTAAAACCACAACGAGTAAATCGGAACGGATGGAGTACTATACTACGTTATTAGTCGTAGTATCAATTTATGTACTTGCACCTGAATGGTCCTTGAGACAATCCCATGTGCATGCACTTCCACTACTATGTACGTAGCCATTATCGAGTACTACATGCACTTGGTGAAACTTAAAAAAGATTGACTTTGTAATCGATCCTAGAACTTCAATTATTTTGGATTGGAAAGACTACATGTGATCAAATCCAACCAATTTTTTTTGACCATCTTGTCTTGTCAGGTCAACCTTGAAATTATTATTATTACTATTATTATTATTATTATTATTATTATTATTATTATTATTATTATTATTATTATTATTATTATTATTATTACTAGCACATATGCCCGTGCGTTGCAACGGGAGAGATATTTTTTTGCGAGAAGCATCGGGAAAGATAATTGATGTGTCCATCAAAGCGGTTTCCACAGCGGTGGGCGACAGAGCGAGGAGCTGCGTTGTTCTCGCGGGTCATGTTTGGCCTACGACATCTGGATAGTGGTGGGGTTGGTCGGACTGGCGGCCACTATCCAACTCGTGCCTTTTTTCTCCAGGCCCGCCTCCGTGTCGAGGTTGTGGTTGCCTCCTCACTTTGTGGTTGCACGAAGACCTTCAGGGCATAGTTGCTTGGACCACTCTCTCATATGATTGCGTAGCCGGATGGATTACTAATTGCAGCGAATCCTGTTTCATTGGCATAATCAATATATAACCAGGTAGTCCTTGCTTTATCATGGTGTATTCTCTTTAATGATTTTAGCACTCACTTGCCCATATATTTTTAATCAGTGGCAAACCAGCATATTCTCTTTTAATGACATGTGCCCATAATTACTTTTAATTATAGTCAACAAACATATTCTCTTTTATCGTCAAATAGCATGTCGAACATACAACAGTTCGCATCTGGGCTAGGCCACTGGCAGGCACCAAAACGACCTATGTGTGTAAGGTGCGAATCAAAATCCAAAAAAAAAACAAGGAGTCGAAGGATCAAACTCATGACCTCAAAAATTCAAACACGTGTTGCTAGCCACTCGAATAAACAGTTCCTGCGAACCAATGGTCAATGTGAATGTTTAAGAACATACTACAACATCACATTCGAAACATTTTTTTATTTTTCTGATCTTCTTTGAACTTTAAAAATAAAGTAATACTTATGAATTACCGAATATTCTTTGAAACTGATCCTTTTATCAAAAATAGGAAGATTGCTTGAATTTGTGAACAATCTTTTTATACAGAAACATATTTTGAACATGCAATTTTTTTTTCAAAAATATGTTTTTTAACACATACATTATTTTGAATTTGTGAAAAATTCATAAAAAGGAATATATTTCTAATTTGTATCATTTTTGAAAATGCAATTTTTTCTTTCAAATCTTGAACAATTTTGGATAACTCAACTCAGTGGGAGCTTCTCACAGTGTATTTGGAGCTCAAATTTGTTTTGGAAAACTCAAACATTTTTTGACAAAATGTGAACATTTTCTGAATTTTGGAATGAGAAGAAAACTTAAAAGTTCCCCACATTTTTCAACATTGGAACAAAATTTTAAAGTGTTGAAAATTTTATGAAAATCTGAATCAAAATGGAAATTCTGGAAATTTTGAAATTTTGAAGAAAGAAAATTAACTAGGAAGGGAAAAAAGAAAAAGGAAAGAGAAAGGAAAAGAAAGAAAAAAAATAGAAATAGAACACAGAGAAGAAGGAGAACGGGCCGACTCAATCTTTGGCGCACCATATTAAACACTGACTATTTGCCGCACTGTGTGCCAAATAAGGCTTTCCAGCTGCGTGGACAGGAAATAAAGGGGCTGGCTTCGCTGGGCCGCAGCACGCACGGCCCATGTACGAAATTCTGCATAAAATTGTTTCTTTTTGTAGCAGACGGACGTGGAAAAATTTAGTAGCACCTCGGATAGAAAACAAAATCCTTTTGATGGTGAACGGATGAAAAACAAATGGAGAAACGCACCTTACTTTATTAGTAGATATAGATAGTGATATAGATATAGATAGTGATATAGATATAGATATAGATTATATATTTTGGCAAATACATATTGAAACATTTTATTTTACGTAAAACCTAAAAACCTAGATTTTGTATTAAATGATATATGGCTTTAAAAAATCGAGTCCTATATTGTGTTATATCTTCTACAACTTCAAAAATAATTATTTTGGAAGAATTAAAATTATTTTAATCCCTTTTCAAAGTTAAGCGGAATAGAATTGTCATTATCACATGTATGTATATATTTGACGCAAAACTATCATGTACTCTTACCAAAGTTATGTAATCTTGTTAGTGACCTCCACAAACAATATTACCACCAAGTCATGTTCAACTATCTCAAATGTACAATTAAAAAAAAACTATCTCAAGTGTACTGGGGGTTTTAGATACTGGCATAATGGAAAACAACTATAAACCCTAATGAAAATTCAACCTAAAACCGAGGGGAAAATCATGGAGCTCCCTCTCCCCTCTCTAAAGTCAACTATAACATTGTGTAGTTTTCACAATTATATTTTTCAGCTCAACGTCTTTTATCACCACACATGCCCATCAGAGAGGAGGATAGGGTAGATGTCGGGGGTGGCTCAGGAGGTAGGGAACACTGGCTGCTGGTTTGGGAGGTATGGAGTGACATAGGATAGTTCCCAGAACAGTTCTAGAATTTTGTTCCGCCCCCGATTTTAGATTTACTTATTCACGAGTCCCTGATTCTTAAAATCACAATCCGAAAGTAGTTCAAAATAAAATTGGGCCCAAGCGAAAAAATTCCACCGACGCCGCATTATTCACATTTTCAACCCTAATCCATCTCATTCCCTTCTCGTTACCTCTCAAAGCCGACTACTGTCGCCACACCTCCTCATTTGTCATCAACATTGCCTACTCTTCTCTCACATCCTAGCTCGATGCACGCACCGTCCTTGAGTCCCACCCATCTTACCGACACACCTAGATGGCCACGTCCTCCTTCCTCCACCCTTCCTTCTCTGCCTATAGCCTCCATGTCCTCCTACTTGTCTGGACGATCCTTAACCTATGAGTGCCCGCACAACTCCTCCCTCTACCATCAACGATGACGATGCGTTTGCAACTTATCCGCCCGATCTACCTCCCTCTAAACGGATACATAAACGCAAGCGACCCCATGGAGCCGACAGTGAATCTTTTAAATCAAAACTTCCCCTCGTGAGATGGGTCCGCCCCCCTCCCCCGCCCACAAAAAGACTCCCGCCCAAATTTCCCGTTGAGGCCCGAAAGGCCCCAACTCAAAAAAAAATCCCGGTTCTAGAGTTTAAAATGAAATGGAAACATGAGAGGAGTGTGACCATCGTAAGGTGTAGCTCTAACCACCAATTGATAAACCACAAGTATAGGGAGGGGGGGGGGGAGGGGGTTGTTCTAGCCTTTTTCGATAAGTAAGAGTGTCGAACCCAACAAGGAGCTAAAGGCATAATTTATATTCTCTTCAAGTTCTATCGACCACCCGTACAACTCTACGCACACTACCATTTGCTTTACCTAGAACAACAATAAAACTACTCTGCAAGAATAAAACTAGAAGTACTTTGCGACATAATAAAAGTTAACTGTTTAGTAGAGAGTTTTTGGAGAACATGAAGAAAGATTTGTCCCTATCCAGCATGCATATCTAAATATTAAGTAAATACGGAGTATTGCATTAAGTAAAGTGACATAATGTTGATAGTATATTCTCTTTACCTCCAATTCACCACCGAAACAATTGGGTAACAATCCTCGGTGGCAACAACACGATATAAGACTTTTTCTCATTTCATCCCTGAGATAGATTACTTTGAAGGCTAAACCCAACGATCATACACAACTCCCTCTTGGAGATCATTTATCTAAGCATGGCTAATATAAGACTAATAGATCGAAGAGCATGTATGTCTATAAGTCATGCAACAAAGAACTCAAAAGAATAAAAAATAAATCATATATAGATATAATCATAGTGACAATTTATCACACCGCAACAAACACGTTGAGAATTACATTGAATGGATCACAATCATGTAAGGTAATTCATGTGGTATTTGCGTTGAGAAGCAAGGGAGACAGGATGCCATCTACCTACTATTATGGACCCATAGTCAAAGTATTAGTCCCCAACTATCGGAGTTAAGCACCGTTAACTGTGCTGAGGCACGTCCTCGTCGTCATCAACTCACAACCACCACAGATGAGTTGTGGGTGTTCATTGGAAAATTGTTTTCATCGAGGCGGCACAATTGACCTTCAATGTCGTCCTCATGGCCATCACCAAGCCCATCTTGCCCCTCAGTCGCCTCCACACCTATCCGACTATCTACTATCCATGGTGTGGTGCCATTTCATCTTGATCCTTTTTAATTTAAAGAGGTTTGTTGACTAATCTGCTTGTATAAGAGTTGTAGTCTTCTTGCTAATAAAGTTTCAGATCCCACCAAAAAAATCAAAGTTATTCTCTTGTGCATATTCACTATTTACACCTCGTTCATGACTGCGCTCTCAACACGAGTGCGTTCGGTACATGCACCACATTGCCATTTTTTTGCAGCAGTGCACCTTGTTCATGACTGCGATAGTCTATTTGGCATCTGTGCAATGTAGGTGACACACCGGTGGTTGCAACAGTATTACTGGGTCAAACTTATATTTTGAGTTGTTACAGTTTTTATTAGTTCCATCTTGAGTTAACAACTATTTTGTAGAGTGGCCTATCGATTCAACTTGCAGGATTAGTTCCATATTAGTAGTTCTTAAGTTGTTCTGTATCAGTCAACTTGCAGCCCGTTCCGTTTCCGGGTGCCACCAAGAGGATCCCCAACGAGAGGTAGATGGGAGTTGTGAAGAAGATGTGGCGACAACTGTTGGAGGATATCTACCGGATCGTCGACCTGTCGCCATACGTGCCTTCCGTCACACACTAGTAGAAAAAGGGTCAAATGTGAGACACATTAGTCCCGGTTTGTAACAGAACCGGCACTAATGTGGCCATTAGTGCCGGTTCCAACGGCTAGCCGGGAGGAGCTCTTTAGTACCGGTTCGTGGCAAACCTTTAGCACCGGTTCGTCCCACGAACCGGTACTAATGAGAGTGGTGGCAGGATGTTGTCAGAATGGGGCCCTTCCAGCATCTTTAGTACCGGTTCGTGGCACGAACCGGTACTAAATGTTGTCCTATATAAATCCTTCGTCCACCCGCACTCTGTTCTTCCCCCTTTCCCCTCTCCCTCTCCTCTGTTCTTCCCTTCTTCCTCTCGAGTTCATCACAAAATTTGCCCCAAATTTGTCAAGATTTGCATGCCCTCATCCATTCAAATGATCACCAAGGTTAGCAACTTTGTCCTTTTATCTCTCATTGCTAGATTAGCTCTTGCATTGGTTTATATAGTGATTAATTGTGGGTTTTAGTAATTTGGGAGGAATTATATGTGGTAGTATTTGATTTATATGCAATTTGAGGTCAAAATAACACTTAGTTTGCATATGTAGGTGTGGTTTACTTAGTGCCTTCTAAATCTCTGTCAGAACCACCGCCGATCGCCCGCACCGTCCCTGTCGCGGCACCACCTTGTGGTGAGCCTCTTGTTCATGAAATTTTATATAAAAATTGATGTTTGTGTGATTTGGATATATAGTTACTCAGATAATAATTATTTTACCCGTCGTTGTCTGTTATACATAGTGCCATGGTTTTGATATTCGTCCCCGTCGGCCCTCGTCCTTGTTATGATTCGGATGTGGTATATTCTCTTTTAAAACTATTTGTTGCATTTCGTGTTTATGGCAAATTATGCCCATCAAGTTGACATAGATATTTTTATCTAGGAGGTATGTGAACCGAAATTCCAACCGACCCTATTGTCGAGAGGTTAAATTTAGTTGAAAGAGAAAACGAGTACTTGAAAGAAAAATGAAAAGAATTGAGGGGAGAAGATGGAATTGGAGTTGCATGTTGCCGATGTCGCCGATGATCACAAGATCAAGATGGAGAAAATGCGCTTGAAGATTAGAAAGATTAGAAAATATGCCATCGATAGTGAGGCTTGGTATCATTATGCTGTTGGATCAATTGTTACCTTAGTAGCGATCTTGATCGCATTTGTTGTTGCATTTAAATGCTTTAGCTAGAGAGTTATTTGTTTGTTGCATTTAAGTGTTGTATGAACTTTATGTATGAACTTGTATTAATTTGGTCTATTCGGTGTTGTGTAATGAAGATGAGCCAGCAATGGATGTACGATGACCGATGCTCTCCCTAGTTCGTTGAGGGCGTGCATACTTTTCTGCTTGCGGCTGAGGCAAACAAGCGGGCGGATGGTTTTATGCCTTGTCCATGTGCTGGCTGTAAGAATGGTCGCAATTACTCTACGTCAAGAACCATTCACGTCCACCTGTTTGAGTCCGGTTTCATGCCCCACTATAATGTTTGGACCAAGCACGGAGAAAGAGGGGTTATGATGGAAGACAATGAAGAAGAAGAGGATGACGATAGCTATCCTGGCCATGGGTTCCCTGAAAATACGATGATACAACAATGGGGGAAGAAGCTGAGCCGGTAATGCGGGAAGAAGCTGGGCCGGCAATGCGGGAAGAAGCTGAAGAAGAGGCATCAGATGAGCCCGTTGATGATCTAGGTCGGGCCATTGCCGATGCAAAGAGAAACTGCGCAAGTGATTTGGAGAAGAAGAAGTTGCAGCGCATGTTAGAGGATCACAAAAAATTGTTGTACCCGAATTGCGTAGGTGACAAGAAAAAGCTGGGCACGACACTGGAATTGCTGCAATGGAAGGCAGAGAATGGTGTATCTGACAAGGGATTTGGAAAGTTGCTGGTAATGATAAAGGATATGCTTCCAAAGGACAACGAATTGCACGAGAGTACGTACGAAGCAAAGAAGGCTGTCTGCCCTCTAGGGTTAGAGGTGCAGAAGATACATGCATGCCCTAATGATTGCATCCTCTACCGCGGTGAGTACGAGGATTTGAACGCTGGCCCGGTATGTGGTGCATTGCGCTATAAGATCAGCCGCGATGAGCATGGTGATGTCGAGGGCGAGCGCCCCAGGAAGAAGATTCCTGCCAAGGTGATGTGGTATTCTCCTACAATACCACGGTTGAAACTTTTGTTCCAAAACAAAGAGCATGCCAAGGCGATGCGATGGGACAGAGAAGACCGTAAGAAAGACGGAAAGTTGAGAGTACCAGCTGACGGGTCGCAGTTGAAAGTGCGTTATATCGACTAGAGGGGGGGTGAATAGGCGATTTTTATGAATTTACAAATTCTTCACGAGGAATTTGCGGTGAGGAAATTCCTTAGCTAAGAAATACATGCAGCGAATAAGTACTCAGAAGTAAGCATAGCAGATTACATGCATAGTCATCATGATGAAATGAAGACAATCACAGAGTACTGAAAAGCGTAATCACAGGATAACACAAGATGAAGACAAACAGATCAAGAAATTGAACTGAGGAAATTGAGAAAGTCTTGATCAAAGTCTTCAAACACAGATATGACAAACACTCAACACAGTAATGAGGAAATGAAAGGGTTGAGGAAATAGAACCAGTTAGGTTGGTGAAGACAATGATTTGGTAGACCAGTTCCAACTGCTGTCTCAGTTGTACGTCTGGTTGGAGCGGCTGAGTATTTAAACTCGAGGACACGCAGTCCGGACACCCGATCCACCGAGCACGCAGCTCAGACACCAAGTCCTCACCAGATTCTCCTTGAACTAAGGTCACGCAGACCTCGTCCAATCACTCGTGGTAAGTCTTCAGGCGACTTCCAAACCTTCACATACTTGGTCACTCGGCGATCCACAATTCCTCTTGGATGCTCTAGACCGTGACGCCTAACCGTCTGGAAGAAGCACAGTCTTCAAAGGTAAAAGCGTCGGATCCACGCTGGATCAATTTCTTCATGATGCTCAATCACTTTGGGTTTGTAGGGGTTTGGTTTTGGGTTTTCCTCACTTTGGGTTTTTCCTCACTTGATGATTTTCACTCAAAGTCCTCGGAGGATGGGTTGCTCTCAAATGACAAGTGTCAAGTTCTCTCGAGCAGCCAACCAACTAGTGGTTGTAGGGGCGGCTATTTATAGCCTAGGAGCAGCCCGACATGATAAGACATAAATGCCCTTAAATGATATGACCGTTAGGTGGAGATATTTTGGGACAGTGGCGCAAGCAGACAAAGAACGGTCGGAAGTTGGAATATCAAATTCCTCGGGCTATCATGTTCCTCCTTTGTAGGCAATTCAGACTGGCGAATTCCTAACTCCTCGATCGAATAAATTCCTCAAGGACTGTAAGAGCTTCGTCTCATCCTTCAAGAAATTGACTGAACTGTATGAGATTTCCAAAGGCTTCACTCAAGGGATTGGTAGGTGAGGATTTTGAGTTGAGCATCAAATGGAAATTTTTCCTTAGTATTTCCTCGACCCCTTTAACAAGACGGTGTTTCCTATGACTCAAGAAAGAGAAAATGAAACTACGAAAACAAAAGTCTTCACGCTTCATATTCCTCAAGCGATTACCAAGTCTTCGGATCACACCAATTTCTTCACTTTCAAAGTCTTCGAAAGTCTTCGAATATCAAATTCTTCATTGAAGAAATTCATTTTAGGGTCGACTTTCATCAGTAAATATCAAACTCCTCATAGACTTATAGACCTGTGTACACTTACAAGCGATCAGTTACTTAACCTATAAGTCTTCAATACACCAAAATCACTAAGGGCACTAGATGCACTTACAATCTCCCCTTTTGGTGATTGATGACAATACAGGTTAAGTTTTCAACGGGATAAACATATGAAGTGTAACTATCGATAATGAGGATTTTGATTGCAAGATATAGAAGAACTCCCCCTGAAGATGTGCATAGTGAGGAATTTGCTTTTGAGGCAATGCACATTTGAAGAATTGAATCATGGAGATCTCCCCCTATATCTTGTAATTCATACACGCATTTGACATATAATATGAGGAATTTGAAATGCATGATGAAATATGGTGCTTGATGATATGCAGAGCATGCAAAATAATGCATAGAGAGTATCAGAGCCCAATGCGTATGAGGAATTTGAAACTCTTCATAAGTATCAGATCCCAAATCGATTTGAAGATTTTCAACGAGCTCATGAGGATCAGAGCATAACAACGATCAACGCATATCAACACTACTTTAATCAAAGCATAGAGCAAAAGCATAATGCATCAAAAGTATCAAAGCACCATCGGGTTTAAGATTACAACTCGATCCAATAAAAGGTTTCAGAAGAACGAGAGTTGTAACTTAATAAAATATTGTATATAGACAAAAACGAGACCCGCTTGAAGACTAACTCAAATTTCTCCCCCTTTGTCATCGAATGACCAAAAGGATCGAAACTGAGGACTAACGCTCTTGAAGAATTTCAAGTTGAAGACGGAGCGCCAGCATTGTCGGGGTTGTTCGTTGAAGTAGGACCAGCAGCAGTGTCTTCCAAATCTTCATTTTCATCAGTATCGCGAGATGAAGAATAGGAGCTGGCCACTAAGGAAGGAACTTTGACCTTCTTGAATTTCTTCGGAGGAGGTGCAGACCAGTCAAATTCTTCCTTGAGTCCCATTGATTGCAGTTCTTCTTCATTGTAGACATGTGAAAGAACAGCCCAGGTGCGCTTGAAGGTTTCATGAAGATAGTAGTGGTTTTTCTTCACTGCATTGTGAGTTGAGGTCATGTTGTAAAGAATAGTACCAAACTGACGTTTGACCCACTTGTGATTGCGATCAACCTTCTGATGAAGACTGAGGAGTAACTCATGATCAGTCATCACCCTGGGTGCAGTTCCTTGAGGATTTTGCTTAACTGAGGTATTTGCTGCTGAGTCATGTGTGGCAGAGTCATCATTGGTGGAGTAAGATGCTGCTTTGCGAAACTGTCCATCCAATGGACGTGTGCCTTCATCTATCACAGCAGCAGCCTTTCCCTTTTCATCAGCTGAGGCAATTGGCCGTTTGAGGACTTCAATCGGGGGCAGGTAGCTGCAGTGGTTCAAAGTGTCAGCCTTGTAATTCAGTGAAGATCTTGACCTGATGAATCTCATAATCCAAGGCGCATAAGGCTTCAGCTCAAAAGGTGACATGGCAATGTTAGCCAGAGTCCTCATGAAGAAATCATGGAAATTGACGGGAACGCCATGGATGATGTTGAAAAGCATATTCTTCATGATGCCAACGACCTCTTCATCATTCGAGTCGTGGCCCTTGATAGGACTCATAGTCTTCGACAAAATTCGATAGACTGTTCGAGGCACATATAACAATTCCTTGACGAGGAATTTGGTCCTTGGAGCTTGCCTTGGTTTCAAAGGCTTCATCAACACTTGCATATAGTGATTTGAAAGTTCCTTTTCTTCATAGATGCGACGTGCACCGTCAACTGGAGGACTGAGTGGAAGGGCACGAAGCAATTCACTTGCTGGTGCCTTGTAGTGGGTGTTTTCGGTCATCCAATCCAAGACCCATGAAGTCACATCTTCAGCATCTCCGGTGATGTGCAGGGTTGCATAGAACTGAAGAATTAGCTCTTCATTCCAATCACATATATCAGTGCAAAAGTTGAGAAGACCTGCATCGTGAAGAACACTTAGAACGGGCTCAAAGCCTGGCAGTGACTCCATATCCACATGAGGAATATGAGCATGATCGAAGATTTTGTCCTTGTTGAAAAGCACTGAGGAATAGAAGTTGGCTTGACTGGCAGTCCAGAAGCGCCTCTTCCTAATCCGAGCAGAATCATAAGGATTATATTCAGTGAAGAACAAATGCTCAGCAAAGAAATCCTTAGCCTTGAACTTTTGTTTGGTCGAGAACGGATTCTTCTGCTTTGGCAGAGGGGTGTCAGTCAGTTGCATCACCACCTCTGGAATCGTAAGTTCAGGTTCTTCAGCTTGAGGAATTTCTTGATCCTCAACTTGTGCAGTCTGAGGATTTTCAGCAGCAGCAGTTTCATCAGCGCTAGTGGCTGGAATTTCTTCATGCACAGGACTCGTGGGTTGATTTTCTTCAGAGTCGATCTGGACAGTCTGTGCAGGTGAGTGAGGAACTTGTTGAAGCGGGGTGAAGAGTGGAGTATTGGGGTGCTGACTTTCCCAAAAGTCATCATTGATTACTGGAGTGGTGCATCCAATATCCACATCTTCATTTTCAATTTCCTCAGTACCAGCTTGAGGAATTTCATGGTCTGATGAGGGAATGACTGGGGTTGAAGGGACAGCTTCCACTTCAATTTCCTCATCAATTTTCTCGACGAGCAGGAGATTGATGTTCTTCATCGATCCGTTGGCACTTCATATTCTTCTCCAAAAGGAACCACTTCGCTTGAAGGTATGGAGGAAATTGGAATAGCATCAATCGGGTTTTCAACAGAGCTGGTCATTGGCTTCAATTTCTTCGCAGCCGAAGAATCTGACGCAGCTGATGCTTTTCTCTTCTTCACAGCAGCTCTTTCCGCAGCTTTGGTTTTCTTCACATCCGAAGCAGATGGAAGAATTGGAGTGGGAGTTGGTGCAGGAGCAGCTGAGGAATTTGGGGCAGTTTCTTCAGGAGCAACTGATGCAGTTCCCCTGTCTTGAGCAATTTCTTCAGGCGCACCACTAGTGGGTGCCCTGGCAGTTTCTTCAGCGGCTGGAATTTCTTCATCAGCCCTGGAATCAGCATTTTCTTCAGCAGGCTGAGCAGAGGCTTCAGCCTGAGGATTTTCAAGTTGCACAGGTGCAGCAACACTTGTGAGATTCTTCGTCAGATTGACGAATCTGGTCTTGACAACTTGCCAATCAGCATAGTACGTGTCAAAGTTCTTGCTGAGGTTCTGAATTTCAGTTTGAGCTTGAAGAAGTTCCTCAGGTGTCATCTTGACAACATTTTTCTTCAGAAACCTCTCCTTCTTGTATTGAGCCTTCTTGATTTCCTTTGCCTTCTCGAACTTCCATTTTTCTTCAGCGATGAAGTGAGTCAACATATGACTTTGACCAGGTGTCAAAGGAAGATCAGGCAGAGGGGTATTGGGATCGTTGTGCCAAAGGTCGATGAAATCGAGGACTTTCTTCGGGTCCAAAAGCAGTGGCACAGCTGTTCCCTTGGCTCTTGCGGCTCTAGCTTGGCGGTCTCTGATGATTTCTTCAAGTTCTTCATCAGATGCCTCATCATCAGATGGCACGTGGACGACAAGCTGTTTCTTCCTTGGGCTAGGCCGAGGACCACGTCCAGCTGTTGCTTTTGTCTTCAGCAGCGTCGGGCCTGATGAAGAATTGAAAGCAGCTGAGGAATTTGCAGAGGTGCCTGAGGCAATTGAAAAACCAGCAGTCCTTTGACAAGTGGCCAGGTGCACTGGAACTGAAGGTTTGGACGGAGCAGCTGAGGACTTTGATGGAACAGTAGCAGTGTGAGGAATTTGCTGCTGAGGAATTTGCCTTGAGGGAGCTGCTGAGGAACTTGGCCGTGAGGGCACAGATGAAGAAGCACTTGGCTTATTGGCAGACTTCTTTTGCATCGATTTCCTCGGCTTGGCCGAGACCTCAGTGGCAGCAGCGGCGGCAGAATCCTCATTGAATTTCTTCACCGCTTCCTTTGCTTGCTTGGCCAACTTAGCTTGGCGTTTAGCCCATTCCTCAGGAAAGTCCTCACCGCGTTTGACGCTAGTGGGATCAGCTATTTGGCCTGGTGCCAAAGGAGCTCTTGGGCATGGAGGATTTAACGGAATTTCTTCATGTACTTAGGTGTAACATAGCGGTATTCCTTCCATTCCGTGCCCATCTCCGCTCAATTTTCTGAATCGCACCTTGCGTTGGTTTTGCTTTCCTCATCTGGTGTGCAATAGTCAGCATATATTTCCTCGTGGATTTGAATGCTGTCATGACCTCGGTTTCTTTCCTCCTTCTGCGCTTCTTACCATCTGCCATTTTCTTGGTGAGGAAATTGAACAATTGAGTTCTCTGAAGAAGTGTGCAGTTTTTCTTCGAGGAACGCTGCAAATGAGTTAAGTTGATGAGAACCTAGGGATTCAGCAGCAGACATTTGTACCGTGAACAGAGTATAGGTGCGAGGAATTTGAAGAGGTCATATCGCTTCTCGAGGGTTTTTCAAAAGAACAAGTTTGAGGATTTTGACCAGATGAGTTTTGAAGAATTTCAATAAGCGTTCTTTATCTTAGGTTCCAGAGTTGTATAGATCGAAGATCCACACAATTGAGGAATCTTGAAGAAAATCATAGCTTAGTGAAATGAGTCAAGAGATTTGAGGTGTTCATATGTGTGAGGAATTTGAAATAAACACCTTTGAAGAATTTGAAGAAAATTTGAGAATCAAAGCGAGTAAATAAAAGTAACTTTTAATTTACCCGAAGTGAAGAACACGACGAACTGAGATGAACAGTTGAGAAGTTCGTCCGTTCAGATCTTCTCCGCCCTAACTTGGCAGAGGAAATCAGCTACGGCGACGGCGGAGTGAAGAAATTCCACGGTCGGCGCGAGTACGTCGGCGAAGAGGTCAAGGCAGTGAAGCTTTTCCTCACCGGCGACGATGGAGTAGCGGCGGCGCTAGGGTTTTGAGGAGCTCGAGCGGGAGAGAGATCGAGCGAAGTAAAAGAGTGAGGAAGGGAGAGAGGGGTATTTATAGCCACGGTGAAAAACGGCTCGTCCGAAGATTTAGGACGAACATGCCCCTGACCGCTTCCCTTCTCACGACATGTGTCACCCACGTACAGTGTAGTGGAGATCGTGTGCGATCGTGGGTGGATATAATAATGCATCGTGGGATGCGGAACGGTTTGAGCGGTAAAATCGAAGTTTGGATAAGATTCGTTTTAAAAGTTCCGTTCGCAATTTCTTCAGCTGTCAAGGACACAGTGAAGAATTTGAACGAGTTTCAAAGTAGAACGCACATGAAGAATTTGTGAATGGATTGGGTTGAGTATAGCATAGAGAGGAAGGGTCCGATCACATTCACTTAGCAGAAAAAGCGACTTGAAGAAATAGCCATAAGTGAATGCTGTAGAGGACATAAATCCATATATATATATAGCCAATGAAGAAAGACGACGGAAACAGTGAAGAATTTGCAAAGTTGAAGAATTTGAAAAACTGAAGAATTTCAAAAACTGAAGAATTTCAAAAACTGAGGAAAAACTCAAATTGAAGATTTTCAACTTTGGTGGTGGCGTGACCCACCGTATAAGAATGATGATTTCAGACACCGCGTACAATTGTCGTAGGGTTCTGAGAATCAAATTCTTCATTAATTTCTTCACATTTAGAGTGTTATTCTTCATTGATTGAAGAAAAACGTTTCTTCATGTGTTGCACATCTAAGTCATCAATTTTGCATAAGTGTTAGGATGTGTGTCCTTTTCAAAGAACGTTCGAAGATTCTAAGATATTTAGCTCACACCGCAACTTGCTAAATCTCTTCTCATCCAAGGGCTTAGTGAAGATATCAGCTAGCTGTTCTTCATCTTCACATGCTCGATGGAGATGTCGCCTTCAACACATGATCACGAAGAAAATGATGACGAATTTGAATGTGCTTTGTCTTCGAGTGCTGAACTGGGTTGTGAGCAATCTTGATGGCACTCTCATTGTCACAGAGAGAGGCACATTCTTCACGTTGATGCCGTAGTCCTTGAGGGTTTGCTTCATCCATAGTAATTGAGCACAACACGAGCCAGCAGCAATGTATTCAGCTTCAGCGAAGGACAGTGATACAGTTCTGCTTTCTTCGAGGACCAACGGACCAAAGATCGTCCGAGGAAATGACAAGTACCAGATGTTGACTTGCGGTCCACACGATCACCAGCATAGTCGAGTCGAGAATATCCAATGAGATCAAAAGTAGAGCCCTTGGGGTACCATAATCCTAGTGTTGGTGTGTGAGCTAGATATCAAGAATATGCTTCACAGCCTTATGGTGTGATTCCTTCGTGTAGCTTGAAATCGGGCACACATGCAAACACTAAGCATTATATCTGGCCTAGATGCACATAAGTACAATAAGGAACCAATCATGGAGCGGTATACCTTGTGATCAAGTCAATACCATTTTCATCAAGGCATAGATGGCCATTTGTGGGCATAGGAATTTTGACGCTTTGCAATCTTGCATGCGAATTTCTTCAGGACATCTTTGAGGTATTTCTCCGAGATATGAATATGCCATTGTGTTGTTGACGAATTTGAAGACCTAAGAAGAATTTCAACTCTCCCATCATAGACATTTGATATTCTTCACTCATCATATAGGCAAATTCATCACTATAACGTTGGTCAAGACAGCCAAAGATAATATCATCAACATATATTTGGCACACAAACAATTCACCATCATATGATTTAGTAAAGAGAGTAGGGTCGAGTGAACGGGTGTGAAGCCATTCTTCACGAAGAATTCCTTCAATGTATCATACCACGCCCGAGGGCTTGCTTGAGGCCATAGAGGGCCTTATTTAGTCTGAAGACTTTGTCAGGATTCTTTGGATCTTCAAAACCTGGGGGTTGAGCAACATATACTTCTTCCTCAAGCTTACCATTGAGGAATGCACTTTTCACATCCATTTGATATAAAGTGATATTGTGATGGTTAGCATAGGCGTAGTAATATCGAATAGACTCAAGTCTAGCAACAGTGCAAAAGTTTCATCGAAATCAATTCCTTCAACCTGCGTGTAGCCTTGAGCTACTAGTCGTGCCTTATTCCTCACCACAAGACCATTTTCATCTTGCTTGTTGCGGTAGATCCACTTTGTGCCAATGATATTATGCTTGCGAGGATCTGGACGTTTGACCAGTTCCCAGACGTTGTTGAGCTCGAACTGATGTAATTCTTCTTGCATGGCCTGAATCCACTCCGGCTCCAGAAATGCTTCATCTACCTTAGTGGGCTCTGTGATAGAGACAAAAGCATAGTGCCCACAAAAGTTAGATAAGTGTGAAGCTTTTGAGCGAGTGAGAGGACCTGGCGCTTCAATGTCATCGATGATCTTGTCAACTTGCACTTCTTTTGCAACGCGAGGATGAGCTGGTTGTCTTCGAGGAATTTGATCATTTTCCTCAGCACCAATTTCTTCAGCATTATCTTCAGGTGCATCAGCTCTACGTTCTTTGCGTACAGAAATGAATTCTTCAGCAGTTTCTTCAGTAGGAATGACATCCTCAGTTGCCTTGAACCTGATAGAATCCTCGGTGCTGGTTCGCTCTAACACGAAGGTAGGTGCTCTCTTTGCGAGCCATTAGTTTCATCGAACCGCACATCTACAGTGTCAACAATCTTGTGAAGTGCGATGTTGAAGACTCAGAGGTGTCACGAGTCCTTTCCGTAACCAAGCATAAAACCTTCATGTGCTTTCGGTGCAAATTTAGAGTGGTGGTGAGGATCTCTAATCCAGCATTTAGCACCGAAGACTTTGAAATAACTTACATTGGGTTTCTTGTCAGTGAGGAGTTCATAGGCAGTCTTCTTGAAGAATTTGTGAAGATATACTCTGTTGATGATGTGACATGCAGTGTCAATTGCTTCAATCCAAAAACGACTAGGCGTTTTGTATTCATCAAGCATAGTGCGAGCCATCTCAACAAGAGTTCTGTTCTTGCGCTCCACGACGCCATTTTGCTGAGGAGTATAAGGAGCAGATAACTCATGAGTAATACCAAGTTCATCAAGATAATCCTCAAGTCCGGAATTCTTGAACTCAGTTCCATTGTCACTCCTGATGTGCTTGATCTTCACACCAAAGTTGGTTGAAGCCCTCGAGGAAAATCGTTTGAAGATTTCCTGCACTTGATTTTTGTAAGTAATAATGGGTACCCAAGTGTAACGAGAGTAATCATCAACAATAACAAAGCCATAAAGAGATGCTTCATTGACGACAGCTGAGTAATGATTGGGACCAAAGAGGTCCATGTGAAGCAATTCGAAGGGACGAGTAGTGGTCATGATAGTCTTCGCTGGATGCTTGGCCTTGGTCATTTTTCCAGCTTCACAGGCTCCGCATAAGTGATTCTTGAGGAATTTGACATTCTCAATGCCAATGACATGCTTCTTCTTTGCAAGCGTGTGCAAATTCCTCATGCCTGCGTGACCAAGTCGTCGATGCCATAGCCAGCCTTCTGAAGCTTTTGCAAGTAGACACACGGCTGGTTGTGGACCTGTAGAGAAGTCAACAATATACAAGTCTCCTCTCCTAAAGCCTTCGAAGACTTTGGAATTGTCAGCTTCCATAATCACAACACAACGATACTTGCCAAAAATAACTACCATATCAAGATCACAAAGCATTGAGACTGACATGAGGTTATATCCTAAAGACTCAACAAGCATGACTTTGTCCATGTGCATGTCCTTAGAAATAGCAACCTTACCGAGTCCCAATACCTGACTTTTGCCTTTGTCAGCAAAGATGATATGCTTCAGATGTGACGGTGATAAGGGAGCATCCATCAATAGATTCTTGTCACCAGTCATGTGATTTGTACATCCACTATCGAGAACCCACTCAGTGGCTTTGGGTTGATCATCCTGCAGATGAATTAGTACAACTTACGATCTCATATACTTCATCAGTGAAGAATATGATGTCAAGTTCATCAGATGTATTTCATCAGTCAGTATCAATCAGATAAGCAGTATGAGGACGTATGAAATGAAAGTTCATTTCATCATGATTAGCCTGCGTCCTTTCAGGCATTTTGTCAGGCCCCCAGCAAATTCTTCAGACGTTTAAGACACGTCTGGAGACCTGACCCTGCAGAAGAGATTAGTTCTTTTTCTTCACCACCCACATCTGAAGGGGTGGCAAAGAGTTCATCATTCTGCGAGCACCATATGAGAATGGTGGCATAGAGGCCAAACCATTTCGTTTCACATAAGAGGGGTTAGGGTAAGCATATGAATAAGCAGAGAAATTCTTCGAGGACTTATGAACATATTGGTTTGAAGAATAATGCACATATTCATAGCCCTTAGCTCTACCCTGCGAAACAGAGTTGTTAGCACGATGATAATCATATGAGGACTTTGATCCTTTTGAGGAATTTGATCCACGTGAGGAATTTGGTCCGTATGAGGACTTGGATCCATATGAAGAATTTTGTCCATATGAAGAATTTGATCTGGGGTTCCTTTTCTTCACGGTGGTGTCATGAGGACATTCACCAAGACTTTCAAGACATTTCTTGGGAACCCAGATTTTCTTCATAGGGGACCGTTCTCGCAGCTTAGTGCCAACATATCTAGCAAATACTTCACCATTCTGATTTTTGAACAGTTTATAGTTTGAGTCAAATGACTCATCATCAGAATGAGGAAATTCACATGTAAAGCCAGATAAGGTGGATGGATCAACTGGAGGTCCCTTTGCAGCAACCCATGAGGTTTTGGGATACTGCTCAGGCTTCCAGTACGTTCCATCAGCATTGAGTTTCCTCTCAAAGGCAATACCCTCTTTCCTAGGGTTTCTGTTGAGGATCTGCTTTTTAAGCACATCACAAAGAGTCTGATGCCCTTTGAGGCTTTTGTACATGCCTGTCATGTACAATTCCTTCAGCCTGCATCGTCAGTGATACTAGCAATGTCCTCAGATGAGGAATTAGTGATAGCAGAGGCAGGTGAAGAATTTGTAACAGTTGAAGCATTTGAACATTCAGGTGAAGAATTAGCAGATTCACGTTCAATGCACTTTAAGCATGGAGGAACAAATTCTTCTTGAGAAGCGCTGATTTGTTGAGCAAGTAATGAATCGCGCTCCTTCTGAAGATCTTCATAACTCACTCTTAGCTTCTCAAGATCTTGCTTTCTTTGAAGAAATTCATAAGAAAGTTTCTCATGATCAGATAAGAGAGTGTTATGATGACCTTGAAGGCTGTCAAGTCTAGACTGAACTCTCTGAAGATTTTCAGTCAGGGCTTGAGTGCGATCCATTTCTTCACCTAACATATCATCACTCTTATCTAGCATGTTTTGAACCTTTTCAAAAGCCCTTTGTTGTTTTATAGCAATCTTAGCAAGTTTAGAGTAGCTGGGCTTGAGATCCTCATCAGATTCATTTTCACTAGATTCAGAGGAGGTGTAATTGAGTACCTTAGCACCTTTTGCCATGAAGCAATAGGTGGGAGCGTAGTCATCATTTTCCTCATCGAGTTTGTCGGTGAGTCATTTTCTTGATGTTGAAGATGGACTTGCTAACATAAGCAGTAGCAAGAGCCAGACTAGCCACACCAGATTCGGATTCTTCAGACTCCTCCTCTTCCTCATTTTCCTTAGATTCAGCTTCAGAGTCCATTTCCTTGCCAATGAATGCCCGAGCCTTTTTGGAGCTGCTCTTCTTGTGAGAAGAAGGTTTTGAGGATTTTGATGATGAAGATTTTGATGATTTCTTCTTCTTCAATTCCTTTTCCCACTGAGGACAATCTTGGATATAGTGACCAGGTTTCTTGCATTTGTGGCAAAGTCTTCGCTTATAGTCACTGGATGAGGAATCACTGCTTCTTGAGGATTTTCCAAAACGACCACGCCTTGTGAATTTCTGGAATTTCTTCACGAGCAGTGCTAGCTCCTGGCCAAATTCTTCAGGATCTCCAAGGCTACTACCAGATTCTTCACTCTCAGATTCAGATTCAGCCTTGGCCTTCAGGGCACGTGTTCTTCCATAGTCAGAACCATAGAGATCTCTCTTTTCAGCAAGCTGGAACTCGTGAGTATTTAGCCTTCGAGGATATCAGCAGGATCAAGAGACTTGTAGTCAGCTCGTTCTTGTATCATCGAGCCGAGTGTCAAATGAGGAATCAAGCGATCTTAGCAATTTCTTCACCACCTCATGGTCGGTGATGTCAGTGGCACCCAGTGCTTGAAGCTCATTTGAGATGTCAGTGAGGCGATCGAAGGTTTGTTGAACATTTTCGTTGTCGAGTCTTTTGAAGCGGTTGAAGAGATTCCGAAGAACATCAACTCGAGAGTCACGCTGAGTTGAAACACCTTCATTTACTTTGGACAGCCTGTCCCAAATGAGTTTGGCAGATTCCAAAGCACTCACTCTTCCATATTGGCCTTTGCTCGATGGCCACATATGATATTCTTCGCTTGAGAATCGAGTTGCTTGAATCTCTTCACATCAGCATCATTCGAGGGTGTGGTGAGGAAACACCTTTTGTCACAACATACCGTAGATCGTTGTCAATTGCTTCAAGATGCATTCGCATTTTGTTCTTCGATGAGGGTAGTCCGTCCCATCGAAGGTAGGACACCCTGCTGAGACCTTGATCATACCTGCGGTCGACATAACTAAAACTCCAGGTGGTTAAACCAAAATCACACAGAACAAGGGAGTACCTTGCTCTGATACCAATTGAAAGTGCGTTATATCGACTAGAGGGGGGGTGAATAGGCGATTTTATGAATTTACAAATTCTTCATCGAGGAATTTGCCGGTGAGGAAATTCCTTAGCGAAGAAATACATGCAGCGGAATAAGTACTCAGAAGTAAGCATAGCAGATTACATGCATAGTCATCATGATGAAATGAAGACAATCACAGAGTACAGAAAGCGTAATCACAGGATAACACAAGATGAAGACAAACAGACTGAAGAAATTGAACTGAGGAAATTGAGAAAGTCTTCAGTCAAAGTCTTCAAACACAGATATGACAAACACTCAACACAATAATGAGGAAATGAAAGGGTTGAGGAAATAGAACCAGATTAGGTTGGTGAAGACAATGATTTGGTAGACCAGTTCCAACTGCTGTCTCGGTTATGCGTCTGGTTGGAGCGGCTGAGTATTTAAACTCGAGGACACGCAGTCCGGACACCCGATCACCGAGCACGCAGCTCAGGACACCAAGTCCTCACCGTATTCTCCTTGAACTAAGGTCACGCAGACCTCGTCCAATCACTCGTGGTAAGTCTTGAGCGACTTCCAAACCTTCACATACTTGGTCACTCGGCGATCCACAATTCCTCTTGGATGCTCTAGACCGTGGCGCCTAACCGTCTGGAAGAAGCACAGTCTTCAAAGGTAAAAGCGTCGGATCCACGCTGGATCAATTTCTTGATGATGCTCAATCACTTTGGGTTTGTAGGGTTTGGTTTTGGGTTTTCCTCACTTTGGGTTTTCCTCACTTGATGATTTTCACTCAAAGTCCTCGGAGGATGGGTTGCTCTCAAATGACAAGTGTCAAGTTCTCTCGAGCAGCCAACCAACTAGTGGTTGTAGGGGCGGCTATTTATAGCCTAGGGAGCAGCCCGACATGATAAGACATAAATGCCCTTAAATGATATGACCGTTAGGTGGAGATATTTTAGGGACAGGTGGCAAGCAGCAAGCACGGTCGGAAGTTGGAATATCAAATTCCTCGGGGCTATCATGTTCCTCATTTGTGTAGGCAATTCAGACTTTGGCGAATTCCTAACTCCTCGGTCGAGAACAAATTCCTCGGTGACGGAAGAGCTTCGTCTCATCCTTCAAGAAATTGACTGAACTGTATGAGATTTCAAAGGCTTCACTCGAAGGGATTGGTAGGTGAGGATTTTGAGTTGAGCATCAAATGGAAATTTTTCCTTAGTATTTCCTCGACCCCTTTAACGATCACGGTGTTTCCTATGACTCAAGAAAGAGAAATGAAACTACGAAAACAAAAGTCTTCACGCTTCATATTCCTCAAGCGATTACCAAGTCTTCAGGATCACACCAATTTCTTCACTTTCAAAGTCTTCAGAAAGTCTTCAGAATATCAAATTCTTCAGTTGAAGAAATTCATTTTTAGGGGTCGACTTTCACTGTAAATATCAAACTCCTCATAGACTTATAGACCTGTGTACACTTACAAACGCATCAGTTACTTAACCTATAAGTCTTCAATACACCAAAATCACTAAGGGGCACTAGATGCACTTACAGCAGTGGAGAAAAGTCGAAAGGAAGTACGGGTAAGAGTTTGCAGATGACGCAAGGAGCGTATGGTTTGGTCTAAGCGCAGATGGCATTAATCCTTTTGGGGAGCAGAGCAGCAACCATAGCACCTGGCCTGTGACTCTATGTTTGTATAACCTTCCTCCTTGGTTGTGCATGAAGCGGAAGTTCATTATGATGTCAGTGCTCATCCAAGGCCCTAAGCAACCCGGCAACGATATTGATGTGTACCTAAGGCCATTAGTTGAAGAACTCTTACAACTGTGGAATGGAACAGGTGTACGTCGCGTGGGATGAGCACATGGGGAAGAATTTGACCTAAAGGCGTTGCTGTTCGTGACCATCGGTGATTGGCCTGCTCTCGGTAACCTTCGGGACAGACAAACAAGGGATACCCGGATGCACGCCTGTTTGGATGATACCGACGATATATATTTGAATAGTTGTATGAAGAATGTGTACACAGGACATCGTCGATTTCTTCCGAGCAGGCATCCGTGAAGAAAGAAAGGCAAGCATTTCAAAGGTGAGGCGGATCACGGACGAAGCCTCACCACCGCTTCGGTGCTGATGTACATGATATGGTCAAGGATTTGAAGGTGATATTTGGAAAGGGTCTGGCGGACAACCTGTTCCAAAGGACGCCGACGACGCGCACCCATGTGGAAGAAGAAATCTATATTTTGGGACCTGCCATATTGAAAATACCTAGAGGTCCGCTCCGCAATCGACGTGATGCACGTGACGAAGAATCTTTGCGTGACCCTGCTTGGCTTCTTGGGCGTGTATGGGGCGCTGCCCTGTGGGCCTGATAGGCCACAGGTGTGTAATTACAGGCCTTAAAGGCCCAGCAGACTCACAGGGCAGCGCGCAGAGTTTAGGCCCACAAGCCTGCTATCTGAGAGGAGTTCGTGGTAGCCGCGGCTGGGTTTATAAACCAGTGCGGCTGCCCTTCGCCCGGCGAGGTGGGACTAAACTTTGGGGTGGCAGCGCGAGGCCTTTACTACCGGGTCGTGGCACAAACCGGTACTAAAGGGGGGCCTTTACTACCGGTTTGTTCCACCACCCGGTACTAAAGGGGTCGCTTCAGCGCCGCTTGGCTGGCCAAAACAGACCTTTAGTACCGGTTGGTGGCTCCAACCGTACTAAAGGTGCCTTCTATATATACAACACTTGAAAAATTTCATTCTCCTCTGCTTCTTCCTCTGTTTCCCCATTCAACCGCCCTTGATCGATCGACGCCACACCGACCCGTCGCCGTCACCGCCCGTCCCGTCGCCGTCGCCGCCGTCCCGTCGCCGCCCTCGTCTCCGTCGCCGCCCGGGCCCGTCCCGTCGCGCCGTGCCTGCGTCGCCGCCCCCTCGCGTCACGCCTGCCCGTCGCTGCCCCGCCGTCGCCTCGCCGTCGTCGCCGCTCGCCCGCTGAGCTCTCCCCTCTAACCCCTCTCCCTCGCCCCAGCGGCCACCATGGCGCCGCCCTCCCGAGCCCATACACACACACACAAGCATGATGAACACACACACACACACATACACGATATATGTATGAATGCATGTATATATTAGTATATACGTATTTTGTATGTTTAATTAGTTTAGATTTTTAGATTATTGTTTTTCACTAGTATATATGTATGAATGCATGTTAGATGGATATAATTAGTGTTTAATTAGTATGGAATTTTTTATATAATGTTATTTTTCTGTTTTTAATGGATGTATAGAAGTTGTTTTTTCTGTTTTAGTGTTAGATGCTTAATTAGTATGAAATAGAATATAGATTTTGAAATAGTAGAAATGTTAGAAATTTTAGTTATCAAAATCCAATCATTAAAAAATATTACTTTTTATGGGCATATAGCTAGTATTTGTTCTCGACGATGCCCGCCCGCATCCTCGCCGTCGACCCGTCATGACGGCGTCCAGCCACCCATGTCCGGGACTGGGCTCCGCTGGCTGGTCTTGGGAGGTGCTGCTCGAGAGGCGCGCCGCTTGATGAGGAACCCGGCCCCGGGTCCCGTCGTCGACCCTGATCTCGTTTGGTGGCGTTCGCGTGGGCCAGTTTCGGTCGGAGGGACCCGGCCCGCCGGAGGAGGTCGCCGTGTCGTGGAGGAGGGCGAGCACGTCCATCGCTACATGGTTGCGTTAGAGGCGGCAGGTTCTCCAATACTGGCAAGATCTTGAGGATCTCACTTCAGCTATGATCCTGTGAGGTTCCTTCTCTTTGGGTGTCCACCGCTATGCATGACGCAGGAACCGAGTGTCCTAGATTCTTCTGTAGTATTCGATCTTTAATTAGCTAGCCAGTGATGTACTATTCAATATTATATATTATTCGAGACGATGTATTCAAGATTCTATCTATTATTCTAGACGAAGTATTCGAGATTATATCTATTATTCGAGATGATGTAATTTGAATACTAAATTGTTTTATATTTCTTTTGAATTAGTTAAATAAAAGCTATGGCAAACAATACCGACAAAGAGGGAGAACAGACCATGTTCGATATGATACGCGGGCCAGATGATAATCCGAATGAAGAAGATTATGACAGCTCCGAATTTCTAAACAACACCGGAGAGGGTGATATGATATTCGATCGCGACGACCGAATTGATGAAGTCATGAACTACGATTATGACGATGACGAAGAACATGTTGATCCTGAAACAACAAAGACCGGCGAGGTATATATATTTATATAAGCAGGTATCTGGTGATCATCACATGTTTTAAATGACTTGAAGATATATTAACGAATCGATCTTTGTTCTTTCAGCCATCCGGATCGAGCAAATCTTCGTGCAAAAGGACGAAACGAGGCCCGAACAAAAGTTGAAGGAGGCGTAAAGTACAATATCGAGGCAGTCAGACCTAATGGCGAACCATTAGCGCCTAAGAAGATTGAGGACAAGTTCATTCGCGGTCACGGAGTTCTTGTGAAGGGCCAACTCGATCTCCCTTCAAGAATGGAGAGAGCCAGCAAAAGACAAAGGACAAAAAGGCAAAGAGGACGCTGCTCCACGTCCGGATGTTACTTTTGTCGACAAGAATCAAAAAGATCTGCTTTGGGATACTCTCATGGAACATTTCACCCTACCAGATCATTTCACGAAGCAGATGTGCAGAAAGTCAAGGACGCTGCTCTTAGGAAGATGGCGGTTGCATTCAAGAACCACAAGAATCGTGAATGGGACAAGTACGTCAAGGAGGAAGGAAGACTCCGATATTCAAGGGAACACTAGAGAACCAATGTGCTCATTGGGACGATTTCGTGAAATTCAAGGATTCAGAATTACCTAAGGAACGGTCGAGAATAAACAAGAAGAATGCGAAAAAAGGATAAGTTCCATAAGTGGGGCCAGGTGGCTATCGGTGGCAATGCCTAAGTGGGATAAGTCTGAGAAAGAGATGTAGGATGCAGGTGCCACTCCGGTTACTAAGAGCTGGCCCCCCAGGGTCAGGACTTGGTTCTATGCGCATGGGGGGGAGTTGGACCCGAAGACAGGCAATGTTTCGACGAGGGCAAGTCTGAAGGGAGCCGACGATGCGATACTTGTTGCAATAGAAGAGGCACGGTCGGGGGTGTTCCAGCCCAACAGAGAGAATGACGAGCTTACGCGTGCCCTAGGAAATCCTGAACACCCGGGAAGAACACGAGGCAAGGGCGCTATTCCGTGGTATGAGGGGTTTTCAGACTGGAACACCGACTACAGAACCCGTGCGAGAAAGAAGATTGCGGAGGAGAAGAAGAGGAAGATGGAGGAGGAGCAGAGGAAGCGGGACTATGAACGCCTTCAAGGCCTAGAAGCAAGTCAAGCGGAATTGGTAGTCAAATTCCAGCGGCAGCAGGAGCAGATCGACTCACTTACCCAGCAAAGGTGGTCTCAGCAGCTGCAGCAGATAGCGAATAATCCAGCATTGGATAGCACCGCCCCATCCATGCCGAGAAGCAGCGTGGGTTCCGCCCCGGACGACGCAATGCTGGGTAGATACCCCGTGGATGACATCACGGAGAACACTAGCTGCGAGCTACACGTCAAAATGAAGAACATATCCATGAAGGTGGCGGACGATGTTGTTTTTCCAGTTACCCCCAAAGCAACCTACCATTGCATCCCGATTCCAGAGGGCTATGCTCGTGTCATGGTTGACGAGGTGGTGCAACCATATTCGGGGCTAGAGCTTGACATTCCTGGAGGTGAGGACGGCGCTTTCTCGGAGACGCCAACCATCGTATCATCCTATGGAAAAAGGATTGCATCATCTTTCGAAGGCCACCGACATCGCGTCATCCGACTCCTCGTCGAAGTCCGCCACCAAGTCAGCAGTCTCCCGCTCCTGCAAGTCCACCAAGTCCGGCAAAGTGTCAGGCCACTCCTCCTCCAAGTCCGGCAAAGTGTCAGGCCACTCCTCCTCCTCCAAGTCCGCCACAGCGTTAGACATCCACTCCTCCTCCAAGTCCGGCACAACCTCAGGCCACTCCTCCTCCAAGTCCGGCACAGCTTCAGGCGGCCACTCCTCCTTGTCAAACTCAGCCCCGTCAGCCGGCGTCTCCGCCGCCTCAGCAATCGCAGAAGAGACACCCGCAGCTATGGTGCGTGGCGGTCTGTCGAGGTAGTACAGGAAGTACAGGCGGAGGCAAGCGATATAAATATGGTCTAAGCCTCATGCCTCTTCCGCAGAGGTCTTATGACAGGTCCGAGGAGGAAATCGCAGCCATATCGAAGTCCGAGGTGGAAGCCCATTTTGCACCGAAACCGCCACCGCCGCCAAGGGAGAAAGTGCCTGAGGAAACGATTGACCACTTCATTCGTATGGCTCAACCACCAGCTTCCAAGCCTGTTGACACAGACTATGAGCGCCACATCGGAAGTTAAATCGAGCACGTCTCGTAAGGAGGCGAGCTCGGGATCGAGCAAACAAGAAGCAGCTGTCAAAAATGCGGAAAACCATTCCCAGCTGGGAGAACAGCCGGCGCAATCGATCCCTCGCTTGTTGTGCCAACAACACGTGACAATCTGTAGCGCCCAATATTATTGTGGGCAAACAGTTTACGTTCCTGAGGTGGGCAATGTGGTAATAACGGAGGACCATATAATGCAGGCTGAAGTTCTCAAAATCACTGTTGGGCAACTTCTCGAGATCGAGCCCATGCCTGTGCTTAGAGAGGATGAAATAAAACGGAAATATGTCCGGGGCCAACCTTTGGTCGAGCCAGACAAGGTCAAGAACCTCCCAACGAGAATGTATGAATTGCATCAATGGTACATGAACATTACCAAGATTTCCGATCGATTGTCCCTCATGGTGAATGTCAAGGAGGAGCATTACTTCCATGAGAAAGCTGTGTCCGTTGAGTATTCTGAAATGTTTCAGTTATACAATCAAGGCGCTTTCGACAAATCTATCGTCGATTGCTATTGTCTGTAAGTGATTTCTTTCTGTAATTTAAGTCTCAAGCTAGCTGTAGTGATCCTTTTGATCAATCATTACCTGTAATTATCCTCACTATATTCTTTTCTGTGGTATTATATGCAGGATGAAGATGTATGAAATTAGAAAAGGTGGACGCTTTGGCATTGGGTTCATTGACCCAAACACCGTTAATGAATACACGTGGAAAATAAATGCACGTCATCAAAAGGCCGTAGAGGACAACATGCTAGAGTTCTTGAAGCGCCTCAAATACAATGAAGATATACTACTTCCTTACAACTTCCAGTGAGTCACACTGTCTTGTACTACAAATTCTCTGTTTTTGCCTACTAGCCAGCTACATGTTTTTGCTTACATATGCCCACTTAATTAAGACATGCAAACGTGTGTGCATGCAGATTTCAGTGGGTCTTGTGTATCATTAAAGTTGACGCCGGAACAGTTGAAATACTGGACTCACTACTCAAAGAAAAAACTGACTATAACATCTTGTTTGGGATAGTTAACAGGTAATTTCAATCATTATTAACTATATATCTCGGCCTATTTAGTTCGTCATTTTTCAAGATATGAACTATTTAATAACCCCTTTATTCATTTTCTTTGTCGGCAGGCAGGGCTTGGGCAAGGTTCATCAGCGTGACCCCAGGAGAATGGAAAAAAAAGCTTAAATGGTTTCGACCCAAGGTAAGTAATTAAGTAGTACTAGCTAGCTAGCTAGCTGCCATTTCTTTAATTATCATGCTTGATTAATTATTATCTAATCAAATTCCATTCTCGTAAAGGCCTGAAGCGGCGCGAGGGACTGATCTGTGTGCATTCTGCGTTTGCGAGAACATTCGCATGATGGCGTCCGAAATGAGCGGATCTCAAAGACAGGAATGGGTACGCTTGTCAAAACACTATTCACAATTTTTACACCATTATCGATATCTAGTCACACCACTAATACACATGCATATTGATCTCCTTCTTAACAGTTCACAGAGGTGCGGGAGAAGCTCCTAGAAACGGAGCGCGTAGAAGCACTTCAAGAGGAAATAGCGGGATTTTTGCTCGACCAAGTCATAAATCCGAAGGGAGAATACTATTACCCGCTACCGCCCCCATGAAAACCACTCCCAATTATCATCGTGCTCCGAAGGCACTAATTAGGCTAATGCCACTGGCTCCGAAGGCAACATGCATATGTAGGAGAAATTGTATATAGCTATACATGTGTGTATATGTGAATTAATTAATATCATGGTTTGTGAGACACTGATGATATATATATATATATATATATATATATATATATATATATATATATATATATATATATATATATATATATATATATATATATATATATATAACGTGTACAATGTGTAGTATCATAAAATACCAGCAAACGAAAAAGAATTAAAATGAAAACACAAAATTAAATGAAAAAGAAATCATAAAACTAAAAACCCCCCAAACTAAAGGGCTCCAGGCCCCTGGAGCTGGCTCGTGCCACGTGGTTTCCCTTTAGCACCGGTTCGTGCTGAACCGGTACTAAAGGGGGGGGGGGGGATTTTAGTGCCCACACTTTAGTGCCGGTTATGGAACCGGCACTAAAGGGCCTTACGAACCGGTGCTATTGCCCGGTTCTGCACTAGTGACATACCGAGACCTGAAGCGTGACAACCCGTCGCTAGAGGAGAAGGACGAGCACACGGACGCGTTCCTCTACCGGTGTGTACGCGAATACTACGAGGTTGCATAGGAGTTCGTCGGGTTCTAGGTCTGGGTCGTCTTCCACGAAAACGCCATGCAAAGGATTCGTGGAGGTCGACTACGACTACGTCGAAGAGGCCGAGGCACACAGGCGGATCGACAAAGCACGTGGTGAGGCGTTCAGAGCCATCGTCGCTCATCTTTCTTCAGATGTCCTCGTGGACGACGACACGTTCCGGTAACTCAGGAGGAAAATGATGGACAGTTTCTGGCCGAAATCCAACTCATCTATTGGATACATATATAGATGGTGTTGGCAGCCAGGCCCGTGACTATTATGTAGTATTATGAAGGTGCTACATGTTGTATGCTCCGTCCAAAGTGATTGTGCGCTTGGGCATTGTCACAACATCACAGATCCGATAAATGCAATTTGCCTCTGTTATTTATGTTTTGGAGATCCTGGCATCTGAGAAATGATTTGATTTTTGGAAGGGAGAAAGAATCTTTATCTGCCTATGTTATTTTTGTAGAAAATTATAGGAAAACCTTCACGTCAGTAATGCATGGTCGCAAGTGGACTTAACCAAAAATGATAAGGGTGTGATTGATAACCAGAGGTATGTTATCCCTCATGTCAATGGCCCTCCTCCTTGGAAGCCTCCGGACCCTGAGTATATTAAGATAAATATTGATGCTAGCTTTGTGGAGAGCATGAGATCTGGTAGTGTTGGCATTGTCGCGAGGAATCACCTGAGCGAGGTCTTGTTTTCATCATGGGATTTTATCGGGTTGTGTACTTGTGTGGATGAGACGAAACTTCGTGCCTGCCTTGGCGGGTTATACATTAGTATTACTCTTCATAAACCAATTGTTTTGGAAACTGATTGCTCTTTGGCAAAAGATAACATTTGCAGGTCTCCACTGGTGGATCTAAAATGAGGTGCTGGGTGTCTCCAAGCTTATTAAGGATCTTAAGATCATAAATATCGAAAGAAAATCTAATAGTGATGGCACATGAGATTGCTAGATTTAGTTTTGATAGAAGGTCCGATGGTGTATTATGTAATAGTGTTCTGCCTTGCGTGCCTAGCTTTGTAATAGATGATTGTAAGAATCTCGTTTTAAGTAATTAATATATAAGGGGTTTTCAAATTTTTTTTTTGCAATTTGCCGATTTAGCAAAAAGAAAGCAGCTATGCATTGATGAGCAAACGCCTTGCAGTTTTGTAGCTTACTGTAGAAGAACGATGTGTGTGATATTCTATTCTCACTTAATGGACATGCTTCGCATGCCCCTAGTCTTCGTTAAGGGAATGCATGTGTAGAACTTCTCTAGGTGGTAATAGTTTATTTTTGAACTGAACCTTCTGGTTTGCAAACATATATTTGTCACTTTATCATGAAAAGTAGAATTGTTACACAATGAGAGTTGCTTGTCCCGCGCCTAGATTTTGCGACTATACTAAATCTATCCTGCTCTGTTTCTCAAGTTCAATTTTTTACTACTCCGTCCCCATCCAGACACATAAAAAATGCAAAATAACCTTTACTCAGTTTTTGGTCATCACAGTGATTGATACCCCCTCTAAACGCTCTTATATTTCTTTACAGAGGGAGTACATCACATAAAAACAAGCGATGCTGCAGTCACACGTTTTAGAAATATCAACAAAGTAGTACTGTATAATGGTGCATGGGATTCAGCCGTGCTAAATTGCATAATCAACGAAAAAGGCATATTGGAATTTTATTTCGCACAGTCTGGACGTTTAAATTTTAAATTCGTTCACAATGTTTTGAACAGTGGTACTAGAATATCTCGAAGGCCAACAGACGCCTTCTTTAGTTTGCCAGTTCGCCTCCTAGACAAATCACAATGTTTTGAACCTGTGCCTTCTTCGCCTAGTTGGCAACGTATGTCCATGGCCATGCTTATCGGCGGACTTGCCAGCAATTACGACCCCTAAGAAAAGCAATTACTAGTAAATGAAACTTATTCAGTACCGCACCAAATCATATATAATTATCATCCATAACATGCACTATTTGGTGATACACGTCTCATTGTGCGCTGGGCCTGGCCCATTTACAACGCTCTATGAGCGATCATGATGAGGAGCAACTAGTTAACGATCGCTCCCTCCGGAGCTTCCCAACAATCACTTGAGGGTGGGCCGAGAGCACGTCACTTGGCACGCTCTCAGCCGTCGTCACGTGTCGCGCTCTGGGTGTTTTCTCCGGATTTTTTTTAATTTTTTCGCGCACATTTTCGGCATTTTAGTTGTTTTTTGTTTTTTTGGCATTTTGGTTTTCCACGGTATTTCTTAGCTTGGATGAAAAAGAATTTGGAAAAATAATTTCACGAGAAAAAACAAGTTTTTTTGTTTCTACGAGAGGTATGGTTTTGCTTTCGCGAGGTGCGCGGTCAAAAAACGCATTTTTTTTCTTCTGTGAGAGACACGGTTTTGCTTCCAAGAGAGATATGGTTTTGCTTGTGCGAGAGGCATGACCGAAAAAAATGCGTTGTGTCTTTTTCTTTTCGTTCCACGAGAGGCACCATTTTGCTTCCGCCTTTCAGAACCGAAAAAAACAGGTTTTTTTTCATTCTGCAAGATGCTCGGTTTTTTCGTCCATTTTTTTATGAAAAAGAAAGTTCATCAGGACCTATCAACAGGAGATCTAGTTTTGACGTTTCCGATACGAGGAATCCAATGATGAAAACGGTTTGAGAGTTAGACGCACGGTTTAAGAGATAAAACGTTTTGAATAAACAGATGTACGTAAAAAGGAAAAACTACCAGGTGGCTACAAGTGGCGCACATACAATATGCCACTTGTCGCAACCTAAGAAAGGGTAAGAGATCTTTGAAAGGTGTATTTCTCAATTAGTGATTTTAATCATGATGCGATAATCATTGGAGGCCTCCTGTTTGGAGAGCTATATGCGCTGGCCATCGAGCTAGCATGCACCCTCTTTCCCACGCGCTCCCTTTTGGCTGCCCCATGCGTTGGCCTTGTTTTTGCCATTTAGGTCTTTTTTGCTTTTTCTCTTGTCTTTTATGGTTTTTATTCTCTAGAATAATTATGATTTCTAAAAGAGTTTCAAATTTCAAAATGAGTGTAAATTTTGAAAAAATTTCAAGAAATGATAAAGTGGTTCTGGATTCATAAAATATTTTTGATTTTCTAAAAACATTCATGTATTCACTAAATATTTGTGAATTCAAAAATATTCGGAAAAATAAAAATGATTTGAAATTACAAAAATTTAGTGGACTAAAAATATTCACTGATTAAGAATTGTTAATTAATTAAGAAAAATATTCATGCGTATAAAAAAGTTCCTTAAACAAAAATGTTCATGAATTGTAGAAGTTATTGTAAAATTATGAACAATTCCTGATTGAAAAGTTGTTCGCTTATTCAAAAACAAAGGTTCACGTGTCTGTATTAAAAACAAAAGCATGTTCATGAATTAAAAATGCTTTTGAATAAAAATATATTACCGAATTTAGAAAAAGTAAAAAATTCATGAAACAATGTTCGCGAAAACAAAAATGTTCATGATTTATAAAATGTTCTGGAATTTTAAAAATTACAAATTGGAAAATATGTTTGCAAATTGAGAGAAAAAAGGAAAATATAATTAAAAAACGTATCATGAAAAGAAGAAAAAAGAAGAAAAAGTCAAATGAAAAAACAAAGGAAATAACAAAAATGAAAAGCAGAAAAAACCAGGAAGAAGAGAAAACAAACAAAATACTCCATCTGTTCCTAAATATTTGTCTTTTTAGAGATTTCAAATGGACTATCACATACGGATGTATATAGACATATTTTAGACTGTAGATTCACTCATTTTGCTCCGTATCTAGTCACTTGTTAAAATCTTTAGAAAGACAAATATTTAGGAACGAGGGAGTACATGAAAAGACCAATTGGACCAGGATGAAGAGAAAAACAAACCAGGAACATAAGTCGAGTCCCCCAAAAATAGCTCAGGGTTTATAAGCTAACACACGGGAAAACGGGCTGTAGTGGTGCAGGTTACGAGACACTTGTCCATTGCAAGTGTGTCATGGGCCGATAGGACTGATGAATGATAAAAGAGGTCATTGTTGTGAATCAGCTCATCTCATCGGCAGGTAGCTTCAAACTGAAGCATGCCACGAAGTGTCTGAAGTGAAGACGACTCAATCTGTTTTTTGATCTGAGCATGGTGGATATGTGATCTGTTATCACACCAGTTAAATCTTAACTGATTCAATATGTTACTACTAACAGCCACACATGTAAACATAAAATCATTTCATGCATTCATCGATATATAAATAATTAACAACCATGTCATACTCAACATAAATAGCGATGTCCATATAGTAGGGTTCGACAAGTCGGACCCTCAAACTAAAGCTGCATATCTATAGTAGTCGGTATCTAGTCCTTCTTCTTCTTCGATGCCCCCTCCGGGCCATCGTGTCGGCGAGGATGCTTGCCACTGACCGTTGGCTGGTCGTCCTCATCCTCCTCCTCCTCCTCGTCTTCGTCGTCGTCCTCGCCCTCCTCCTCCTCCTCGTCATTCTGCTCGTCATACTTCTCCGAGTTGGCCTTCGAGGGCTCCTTCGGCCCTTCCTATCCCTCATGTTACTGGTCCTCCTCCTTGGAAGCCTCTGGACCCTGAGTATATTAAGATAAATGTCGATGCTAGTTTTGTGGAGAGCATTAGATCTGCTAGTGTTGGCATTGTCGCGAGGAATCACCTGAGCGAGGTCTTGCTTTCATCATGGGATTTTATCGGGTTGTGTACTTGTGTGGATGAGACAGAACTTCGTGCCTGCCTTGGCGGGTTATACATTAGTATTACTCTACATAAACCAATTGTTTTGGAAACTGATTGCTCTTTTGTTGCATCTTTTCTGGCAAAAGATACCATTTGCAGGTCTCCACTGTGGATCTGAAAAGAGGTGCTGAGTGTCTCAAAGTTTATTAAGGATCTTGAGAGGTGCCGATGGTGTATTATGTAATAGTGTTCCGCCTTGCGTACCTAGCTTTGTAATAGATGATTGTAAGAATCTCGTTTTAAGTAATTAATATATAAGGGGTTTTCAATTATTTTTTTGCAATTTGCCGATTTAGCAAAAAGAAAGCAGCTTTTCATTGATGAGCAAACACCTTGCAGTTTTGTAGCTTACTGTAGAAGAACGATGTGTGTGATATTCTATTCTCACTTAATGGACATGCTTCGCATGCCCCTAGTCTTCATTAAGGGAATGCATGTGTAGAACTTCTCTGGGTGCTAATAGTTTATTTTTGAACTGAACCTTCTGGTTTGCGAACATATATTTGTCACTTTATAATGAAGAGTAGAATTGTTACACAATGAGAGTTGCTTGTCCCACGCCTAGATTTTGCAACTATACTAAATCTATCCTGCTTTGTTTCTCAAGTTCAATTTTTTATTACCCCGTCCCCATCCAGACACATAAAAAAGGCGAAATAACCTTTACTAAGTTTTTGGTCATCACGGTGATTGAGACCCCCTTTAAACGCTTTTATATTTCTTTACAGATGGAGTACATCACATAAAAACAAGTGATGCTGCAGTCACACGTTTTAGAAATATCAACAAAGTAGTATTGTATAATGGCGCATGGGATTCAGCCGTGCTAAATTGCATAATCAACAAAAAAGGCATATAGGAATTTTATTTCAAACAGTCTGGACGTTTAAATTTCAAATTCGTTCACAATGTTCTGAACAGTGGTACTAGAATATCTCGAAGGCCAACAGACGCCTTCTTTAGTTTGCCACTTCACCATTTCCATGGCCAAATCATTGTTGGTGAGAACCTGTGCCTTCTTCGCCTAGTTGGCAACGCACGTCCATGGCCAAGCTCATCAGCGGACTTAGCAGCAATTACGACCCCTAAAAAGAGCAATTACTAGTAAATGAAACTTATTCAGTACCGCACCAAAATCATATATAATTATCATCCATAACATGCACCAGGTGAGATACATACGTCACCGCATCCTCGAGCCGGTCGGTTCAACTTGTGTCTTCAAGTGGATGCGGGCTACGAGACAATTCTTTCACACGTCCATTGCATGTGTGTCATCTGCCCATAGGACTGATGGAAAATAAAAGAGGTCATTGTTGTGAATAAGCTCGTGTCATCGGCAGGCAGCTTCGAACCGAAGCATGCCAGGAAGTGTCTTAAGTGAAGACGACCCAATCTGTTTGTTTGATCTGAGTATGCTGGATATGTGATTTGTTTATCGCATGCGTTAGATCTTAATTGATTCGATGTGTTACTACTACTAGCTACACATATAGACATAAAAATCATTGCATTCATTCATTGATATATAAATAATTAACAACTATGCCACACTCAACCAAAATAGCGATGTCCATAGTAGGGTTCCATAAGTCGGACCCTCAAACTAAAGTTGCATATCTATAGTAGTCGGCATCTAGTCCTTCTTCTTCGATACCCCCTCCGGGCCATCGTCTCGGCGAGGACGCTTGCCACTGACCGTTGGCTGGTCGTCGTCATCCTCCTCCTCCTCCTCCTCGTCTTCGTCGTCGTCCTCCTCCTCCTCCTCCTCGTCATTGTGCTCGTCATCCTTCTCCGAATTGGCCTTCGAGGGCTCCTTCGGCCCTTCCTTGAACTCGATATAGTCGGGGTCATCGGAACTGTAGAAGTCGGCATCCTCAGCGCACTTGATTTTTTATTAGTATTGCTAACAAATAAATCATGCATTTTAACAAATAAATAATTTGATTCTAATTAATTAATTAATTACTACCCCCTCCTATGATCCTATCCAAAATAGGTGTCATGGTTTTATTTTAGAGGAAGTAGCATTTTAACAATTTGCTACTAGTGAATCAAACTTATTCAATACTGCACCAGACCATATATACTACATTATTAGTTATCATCCATAATATGCACCAGATGAGATATACATACTTGACTGCATCCTCCTCGCTGTCCTGGCATGTGGTGTAGTCGACTTGGTTGGGAGCGCCGGCGGAAGGTGGGATCAGATCGATCCAGACGCTGAGCCTGAGCGTGTCACCGGAGAGCATCTCCTGGGGCACCGCCAAGAACATCCCCTGCCACGGCGGCGGTGCTCCGGCGGCCAGCGTGCTGCTGCTCACTGGTGAGCCCATGAGGGCCATGTCGATGCCAGGGGGCCCCACCGACAGCTTGCACCAGAACCGGGGCGCCGTCTCGGCCTCACCGTCGGGCCTGACACACACCAGCGAGACGGCCGTAGCCGCGCCCAGAGGGCCCAGGGACACGAGGAACATGCTACGGTCCTCCTCCCCTACAAGCACGTGCCAGGGGTGCGAGAGGGAGAAGCCGAGGTTAGAGGACAGGCCGTAGCAGACCGTCACCGCGGGGTGCTGTTGGCTGTCGGCGAAATGTTGGAGGAGCATCGCCGGGGAGCCCACGAAGGCGCACCCGGACTCCGGGCAGGAGCAGACCATACTGCACTGCTTCTATAAAGTTATTTCTTTATATGCTACCATTCTTTTCTATAAAGTTGATAAAAAAAATTAAAACTCTGATTTTGAATAAAACCTAGATGTGCGCTTATTCATGGACGAAGGGACTAGTACGCTGTTAGTCCTAGTATCAATTCATGTACTTGCGCCTAATTGGTCCTTGAGACAATCCCATATGCATGCACTTCCACTAGTACTACTAGGTACGTAGTAGCCATTATCGAGTAGGAGTACTACATTCACTTGGTGAAAAAAAAACTTAAAAAAGATTGACTTCGGAAAATCCTAGAACTTCAATTATGTTGGATTGCACGGACTACCTGTGATCAAATCCAACCAAAAAAATTCTTGACCTTTTTGTCTCATCAGGTCAACCTTATTATTATTATTATTATTATTATTATTATTATTATTATTATTATTATTTTGGCAAATGCCAACAGTATTGGGAGACGGGCACACCGCTGTCGTGGAGCGACGTGCACCTCCCCCACTACTAGCACCTATCGGCAGATCGGGTGCCCATTCCTCCGATCCCGGTGAGCAGTGCTACTTCTTGACTCTTGAGCTTGCGTTCGTTTTTCCTTGAATAGGAAAGTGTGATGCAGCAAAGTAGAGATAAATATTTCCCTCAGTTAAGACCCAAGGTATCAATCCAGTAGGAGGTACACGCAAGTCTCCAATAGTTGCACCTACACAAACAAACAAAAACTTACACCCAACGCAAAAAAATGGGTTGTCAATCCCTTCACGGTTAATTGCAAGGATGAGATCTGATAGAGATAAGTATAAAAGATAATTAAAGTATAAAATAAAGTAAAGGTAAATAAATTACAGCAAGGTATTTTTGTATTTTTTATTTTATAGATTTGAAAATATATGATGAGAAATAGACCCGGTGGCCATAGTTTTCATTAGAGCTTCTCTCTTAAAAGAACACACACGTTGGGTAAACAAATTACTGTTGAGCAATTAATAAAAAAGCACAAAGTTATGAAGATATCTAAGGCAATGATCATGAATATAGGCATCACGTACGTGACAAGTAGACCGAAACGGTTCTGCATCTACTACTATTACTCCGCACGCCAATCGCTATCCAGCATGCTTCTAGTGTATTAAGTTAACAAGAATGGGGTAACGCAGTAACCAAGATGACATGATGTAGAGGGATAACTCAAGCAATATGATATAAACTCCAGCCTTTTATCCTTAATGACAACAATATAAATACGTGCCTCGCTACCCCTACTGTCACTGGGTGAGGACACCGCAAGATTGAATCCATCACAAAGCACCTCTCCCATTGCAAAATAAATCAATCTAGTTGGCCAAACCAAATCAATAGATCGGAGAGAAATACAAAGCTATCTTAATTATGCATAAAAGAGTTCAGAAAAGAGACAAATAATATTCATATATAATCTGATCATATAAATCCACAATTCATCGGATTTCAACAGACACACCACAAAAGAAGATTACATCGAATAGATCTCCAAGAACATCAAGGAGAACATTGTATTGAAGAACAAACAGAGAGAAGAAGCTATCTAGCTACTAGCTATGGACCCATCTCGGGGCCTTTTCCGGCGATCCTGCCGGAAGGGGATTCGATCACGGAGGGCCTCTACATCAACCTTACTGCCTTTCCGATGATGCGCGATTGACCGACCATCGGCTTCAACCTCCTCGGCCAGTAGCGAACTTGTATCCGCCGTCACCGCCTCCTCGAGCGTCGGTTCGACGATTCCTTCGGTGAAATAGTGCGGAATTGAGTCTACAACAACCCTGGAAAATTTCGTCGAGTTCCGATGGAGGAATCTCTGGCAATCCACGATATACAGGAGCCCTGTCAAATCTGGACGAGAATCTGGACGAGTTTAGGGCGTGGTGTCCAGCTTCTAGCTCGGACGTCCTTTGGAAGATCCAACCGTTGATCGGCTGCGGAATTCCTATATCTACCTCCCCTCCAAATTTCAGCTCGAACCGACCGTCCAAACTCTGGGAACCTTCCGATTAGTACATCACTTTTCGGATCTGTTTTCTGCGCGAAAACGAATCCGACCCGAGTTCGTCTTTTTTTATGAACGGGATTTCGGACATCCTTTTTGAAGGAAGTTTTGTATGGGGTATTGTGTTTTGTTTCCGAACACATCCCACTAACTTTACAATCTTTTGAACATGATCTTCAACATCATGCTGGTGTCAAACTAGTCCGGCAATATTGCTCCACGGCTGCCGACCTGCGCTAGACACGTCGTCACTTTGTTGAGCCTCGCTCAACTTCTTCGGATCATCATCTCGGCAAGCCGAACAAGAGTCCGGCATCGCGAAGGATAAATCATTACCAACATCACCGCCCCACGGATTACACGGAGCGGGCACACCTGCATCGCTGCACGGTCACTTCGTCAAGCCGGCATCGACCACGTCAGGACCTGCATCGGCAGGGCCGCACTGTTGCTTTTTCAAGCTGGTGTCCATCACACCGACCTACTTCGACTCATCGGCTGACACTAAGGCTTCATCACGTTAGCTGGACCGGGGGCTTCATCATCTCTTCATCAACCTACTCCGGACACTTCGGCGTCACTAGCCGACCAGCTCCGTCACGTTAGCTGGGCCGAGGGCTTTGCCTCGGCGAGCCAACCTTTGCCAGCATTACCATGTCGTCGTTTTATCGCCCATCAGGCAATGGGTGCGCGGATCGAGTCCCGATTCTGGGAATCACCTTTCTTCAGATTGCTACAACAAATAAACCAGGTGCTATTAATCCTAGTATTTTTTGCTTGTTTGGGTTCATTTTTCCCAACGAATTATTACTCTGGTTTGTCGATCATATGTACGCAGGTCTATCAAATGGTGGCTGCATTAATGACGATTGCATGGTGGTTCGGTCAGTTTCCGTACATAGTCCGGCGAACGCCGCATCCGAAACTCGAACCGACCTGTGAATTCAGGCCTTGCCATGCCTTTACCGCATCACGCCGCCGCCCTGCATCGACAGTGACTTCGGCGCCAGGCCATATTTCTTTTATTACTCACTTTGCATAAATTATTTATTATGCAATAATTTTTTTATTACTATTATCTCTGGTTTGCACTATTTTTTGTGCACAGGAAAATGATCCAGCCGGACTATATCCTTTGACGTCACCTCGGCTGGACAGGGGGCTTCGTCAACACTTCATTACCCCATGCCGGGGACTTCGGCATCACTCTGTCGTCCTGCATTGACCGTGCTATGTCACCACTTCGGAGTGCCGAGCTCTTTGCTCCGCCACCTCGGGACCGGCTTGGGTGATGGAACCTTGTCCCGCATCAAGCTCGGACCGCGTCGTCAATACCGAACACATTAACCAGCTAAGTTGCCTTCATGCTCAAAGTTTTAAATTTCTAACTTGTGTTCGGTTCGACCAAGCATTATACTCTTTTGGAAAAAAAGTTACTTGTAAAAATTTTCCTTGTCCAAACTTTGTTCGCACATACTTGACGCGCTACCCACGCTCATTATACCTGGGGGCTTTTAATACGGGCTTTATGCCAACACATGTGTCACACTTCCGCATGTACCTTTTATTCACCATTATATGCATCGATATGACTTAAGTTTTGGCCAAGCTGGGTTGCCTGGCTCCTGTGCTTACCCCTACGTTCCCGATTGTTCGGCTAGGTGGTAAAGGGAGCACCTCTGCGATTGTTACTGCCGGGTCAGCCGGATGTGTACCTCAGACTGGGTGAAGCCGAAAGCTAGCGTTGTTAAGGGAATACTCGGTCGGTGAACTAAAAGATGATTTCTTACCTGTTTATTTACCTGCCCCCAGATGTTTTTCTGCTCTTTTCGCAGTCCGGACATGCACTTTAGGGCATGCCTCCCAGGGAAAGGAACCCCTAACGGAACTATTCTCCCTGGAAGATGTTTCTTACTAACCATGTAATATAACATAACTAGTTGGGCACCTGTCTGATAAAGCACTAATGACCCCTACGCCTGGTCTCCACGCATGCCCGATTTTTATAACCGCGAGGGTATTCGGACACACTCCGGACTATTGGGTCCAGAGGTTGAAGCGAAAAGGTCCGCTACGACAAACGATCTACAATCCGGCTAGAAGGCATTCTACATGTCACCTTACATTATATAGTCAACTTTTACCCAAGTCACTTGGGGGCTCTTATGTTTATTTGAGCCGTTTCATACTAAGTGTTTTTCTTCTTAGTCGTTGCAAAGTTTTTATTATTTATCACTCCTTTGTTTTCGACGCGAGTGTGCGGTCACTAGCCGGGGAGCCTAATTTCTCTCTCGAAACCGCTAGGGTTTAGTTTTCTAAACTGGCCTAATGGGAAGTACTCCGCCTTCGAGATGGGAGACTGAAGCCGTAGGCTGACCCGCTTGAAGTCTTGAGATAGGATGTGTCATGTTAAAGCACGGCAGAAGCACTTTTTTTTCTCTCTAACGTCCAATTTTCGGATTGGCACCGAACACTTGATCTTGTTCGGACGTCATGTTTTTACTGACGTTTTTTGGTTTTCCAAGCTTTTGGCACTTTTAAACTATTTGTGTGTTTTCAGCACAAGTCTCGCAGTGCAACGCCGGACTCCTTTAGAGATTTGGCAAAAACATTCTCGGATATTGCTATATATGCATCGGTTTCGAATTGTGTCTTCGGTCAATGGTTGGGTTGCCCGGCTCTTGCGCTTGCCTCCTACGTTCCGCTTTGTTTGGCTAGATGTGCAAAGGGAGAACCATTGCGATTGTGCTTCCAGCTCACATGGTTAAGCACCTCAGTGGAGAAAGCCGAAAACCGACTGTCACAATAAGCGTAAACTGGTCAGCGATCCGATGACGGTGTTAAATGACGGGCCATTCATAACAATGGCCGAAGTGTTTACGGCTTGACTTCAACTGTCCCCGAACACTATCGGGGGCTATTAACTGGCCTCCCAAACTAAATCCTCGATCTTTTGCTCTTACATTGGAGCTGAGGTTTCATGATCATGCTTAGCATGACAACCCAAAGAAAGGAACCGATAGCGGGACTATTTTCTTTGGAAGACATTTCTTCTGTTAAACAGTAATATAACATATCTCTCTGCGTACCTTTGTTTATAAAACCGTATGGCCAGATTGCCTTGTTTGTCGTAAATCTTTGCCCTCATAAAGGCTTTATAAAGTAGGACAAACACTCCTCGGCTACTGGCCGAGGAGGTTGAAGCCGATGGTCGGTCAACAAAGTTTTGTACAATGCGGATCCGAGCATTAATGACGTAAAGTACTTGGATACATAGAGTCATTACACATAATTTGTGATTTTACTATGGATATCAATCCTTAATTCGGCCACCCGTGCCCGCATTAAGGCTCGTGGCTACTGGGCTTCCGGCTTATTATTTACAAATATTAAAGGGGCACATTGATCCCCTGATTTGGTGTTGCCATCCAACCAGTGTCTCGGGGGCTACTGCATTGCTTGTTCTATGCAGAAAATCTTAAGTGCAATACAGTTTCCGAGAAGATTTTGATCCTCAGGTTGGTCGGCCGCACCCAACCTGAGTCTCGAGGTCTGAGCACGCTGCTTTTTGCGTCCCGAAGTATTCTGCCGAGCTAGGACTTGATCCTCAGGCCGATTTGGCAAATCAACCTGAGTCTCAGCGGCTACTGGGATCAGCGGTCTTATGTCATCCTTCAGGTGCATCTCGGGTTTTAGACCGATACACACCTTGAGGGCTACTGGCTATATATCCCGTCAGAGAATAAATTGCATCAATAAAAAATATTGACCAAAAATCAGCCCACATTCAGGGTGGTGCACCACCTCGGAAGCAATTCGGCATATAGTTCGGATGCAAGTAGCTGGCTCCTTAGAGGGCATTTCCGGCATTAAGCTCGGCTAAACTCCTTCAAACTTCTTTGAACCAAGGTGATTTACGACACCTCGGATACATAGTCCGGCGTTGGAGCTCGGACACATAGTCCGGCGTTGGAGCTCGGATACAGTCCGACGTTGGAGCTCGGATACATAGTCCGGCGTTGGAGCTCGGACACATAGTCCGGCGTTGGAGCTCGGACACATAGTCCGGCGTTGGAGCTCGGATACATTCCGACGTTAGAGCTGGGAAGCGGTCCGGCGTTGGTGCTCGGCTGCAAAAGATACCTCGAATGTAGTCCGGCGTTGGAGCTCGGACGCAAGAGGACGCTGCCGCCCAGGAACAACTTCAACCCCAGGTGTGGCATAAAAATAACAAGGCATTGATAAAGGCCGGAAACTTAAAGGGGCTCCTCGGATACCCGACGTATAAACTCGCCGAATGCATTTCCGCGATCCTCAAGATCGAAGATGAGAAGATTTGTTGAACCAGTTTTTAAGACCAGCAACCGAAGATGAAGAACAGTTCGGAAGAATCGAGGAGCGTCCCTAACTTGAAGACCGGTTCAGGGGGCTACTGACGGTGTCCTGGACTAGGGGGTACTCACCACGTCGTCCCCCAATCGGTTAGATTGGGCCGAGGACCCCCAGGGCCGCATACTCATGGGCCAGTCCGGAAGGTGCCGCATACAAGGAAGATTCCACAAGACTTGGTGATCAAGACAAGGACTCCTCCCCCACCGGCGTATTCGGCTAGGACTCTTGTTATTCTAGGCCTCTGGTGCATTATATAAACCAGGGCCAGGCTAGTCGACATATATACAATATACAACAATCATACCATAGGCTAGCTTCTAGGGTTTAGCCTCTCTGATCTCGTGGTAGATCTACTCTTGTACTACCCATATCACCAATATTAATCAAGCAGGAGTAGGGTATTACCTCCATCGAGAGGGCCCGAACCTGGGTAAAAACATCGTGTCCCTTGTCTCCTGTTACCATCCGCCTAGATCCACAGTTCGGGACCCCCTACCCGAGATCCGCCGGTTTTGACACCGACAACAGACCTACGATCCATAGCTAGTAGCTAGATGGCTTGTTCTTTCTCTTTGATCTTCAATACAATGTTCTCCTCGGTGTTCTTGGGGATCTATTCGATGTAATACATTTTTGCGGTGTGTTTGTTGAGATCCGATGAATTGTGAATTTATGATCATATTATGTATGAATATTATTTGAGTCTTCTCTGAAATCTTTTATGCATGAATAAAATATCTTTGTATTTCTCTTCGAACTATCGGTTTGATTTGGCCAACTAGATTGGCTTTTCTTGCAATGGGGGAGGTGCTTAGTTTTGGGTTCAATCTTGCGGTGTCCTCACCCATTGACAGAAGGGGTAACGAGGCACATATTGTATTGTTGCCATTAAGGATAAAAAGATGGGGTTTACATCAAATTGCTTGAGTTTATCCCTCTACATCATGTCGTCTTACTTAAGATGTTACTCTGTTCTTATGAACTTAATACTCTAGATGCATGCTGGATAGCAGTCGATGTGTGGAGTAATAGTAGTAGCTGTAGGCAGGAGTCGGTCTACTTGTCACGGACGTGATGCCTATATTCATGATCATTGCCTTAAATATCGTCATAATTTTGCGCTTTTTATCAATTGCTCAACAATAATTTGATTACCCACTGTATGCTATCTTCAAAAGAGAAGCCTCTAGTGAAACCTATGGCCCCCGGATGTATTTTCCATCATATATTTTCAGATCTATAAACCAAAAAACCCTAAAATACCCTGTTGTAATTTATTTAGATTTTTTCATTTGCCTTCTTATTTATCTTTTATACCTATCTCTTTTAGATCTCACTCTTGTTCGTGACCGTAAAGGGATTAACAACCCCTTTTTTGTGTTGTGTGCAACTATTTGTTAGTTTGTGCAGGTGCATAGATTAGAGACTTGCGTGTGTCTTTTACTGGATTGATACCTTGGTTCTTAGCTGAGGGAAATACTTATCTCTACTTTGCTGCATCACCCTTTACTCGTTAAGGAAAAAATTAATGCAAGCGCAAGAAGTAGTAGGAAGTGGCCCCCTCTAGTGGGTCTTTGCTCCAGTATTTTTTATTTATTCCATAAAAAATCTCCAAAAAGTTTCATCCAATTTCGAGAACTTTTATTTCTGCACAAAAACAACACCATGGTAGTTCTGCTGAAAACAGCGTCAGTCCGGATTAGTTTCATTCAAATCATGCAAATAAGAGTCCAAAACAAGAGCAAAAGTGTTTGAAAAAGTAGATACGACAGAGACATATCAGCAAACAACCAAGAACATAATATAGATCAACTTTTGGGTACAATTAAAGTATAACATAGCTAGGAAGCTCGATGTTACCTTCATCACATTCCTCAGCTTGATCTCATATTCCACCGTTCCGGTATCATAATATGAAAGCGCATTCGAGCCATCAAGAATGCTCATGTTGAGCTCCAAAGCCTGCACATGTAAGCATCATGTTAAAGGCCAAGTGACATTGACTAAAGCAGTTTTCACCCAACCGCTGACATGATCATCATGGGTGCATACTCCCTGAAACCACCTTTGAGCTCTCTAAGCTGGTCACAGTAGGCTTAAGCCCCAGGGTCATTCTCCTCCAATTAGACGATATCGGCTCACTACAAGAAACCTGTTAATCCATGATAGATTTCTCATGACATTTCCAAAATCTATCATGGATGGCCTGATACAGCCCCGCAAGCCCGCCTAACCGTTCCCGTATAAAATGCTAACCCTAAATGCTCCTCCTCGTCCCCTCCTCTCTCCATCTGTAGCCCCCTCCCTCATCTCCCACAGCATACTGCCACCTACCACCTCTTCGCTTTCTTCCTCCCACAGCTCGCCGCTGGCTCTCCCCCTTCCTTCCCCTCACCTCACAGCTCCGGCAACTACCAGATCCGCCGCATACCCCGCCCATCCACCCCTCACGCAACGCATCCATTCCTCTCCGGCGCTCACCTGTGATCCCTAGCTGTGGCTAGGGTTTCGGCTGCGGTATCATGTCCAACACTGCACATCTCCGGCGGCTCCTCTCCGTCCACACAACGCGTCTCCGGTAGCTCCTCTCCGTCCACACCACGGTCCGTCGTGCCCACCTTGCGGGCTGCGCGGTGATGTCGCTGTCCAAATTCTAGCAATGGGCGACCAACTCCTAGGCCGCCGCCGGCAACACCTCTTCTCCACCAAGGTTAGCCCCCGATGTCCCCCGACCTGCCTCTCGTGATTTGGTCTGATCCCCCGATGAGTGCGTGCAGGAAGTGTTCAAGAGCCCTACAATTCGTGAACAGATTCTGCGTACGTTGCATTCAAGGAGCAGCTTGTCGATGAGCAGTATGTTTCAGGATGAAATCTTAGTAGTTGTAGGTAATTTTCCATTCTACTTGTAGTGAATAACGTTATGAATTCATTCTCTCTTTCTTGACAACAGTTCCAGCAGCAAATTTGCGCTTGAGCTTGATTCACCCACTACTCTGTATGCTGTCTTTAGGTTCAGAGTGTGTCGTTGACTCGTCTGATTGATGGCCTTTTTTTCAATCGCTGATTTACCCAGTGGCGGAGCATGACAAGCGATAGGGGGGTAGTAATTATAGGCAGTTGTCGATTCATCGTCTTGGCAGTTGTGCTCAACAACACAAGACATGCCGTGCATATGCAGCAGCAAGCAACCGACAGAGCATGACAAGCGATAGGGCGGGGGGGGGGGGTGCTAATCATAGGCAGTTGTCTGATTCGTCGTCTTGGCAGTTGTGCTCAACAACACAAGACATGCCGTGCATATGCAGCAGCAAGCAACCGACAGATCAATATAATGCCACCAGATGCAGCAAGTAGCCGGCGAGTCTATCTGATGAAGTTGCAAGCAAAAATCCCGTGCAGATGCAGCAGCAAGCAGGAAGCTGCGCTCATAAAACAATCAATCAACCTGCTTGTAGCTAGCTAGCTAGCTTGTACGTACAGAGTGCGTATTTATCCTACCAGTTAATCGGTCTAATGCTCTAGAACAACATATATATTAATTGAATTGGCAGGGGAATCATTCACTTATAGGCTCGACCAAAACACTTAGTATACGTGGGAGTAAAAAATTGCATTTTTGGAAGGGGGCAGGTCATGCCCCCGTTTGGCCTCCAAAAGGCTCAGCCAGTGGATGTATCTGAGGGAGGGAGGCAGGGAGTGAGATACAAAGTTACAATCTTATTGATGAGTTTTTTTCTTCAATCGCTATATACCTATATAGATTCATAACAAAGGTCCAACACTGTCAGTGTTGATTACCTAGCGTGGCTACTGCCCTCTCTAACTATAAGGGTGTGTTGTGTGTGCGTGCTGACAAGGTGCCGGCAGCTGCTATCGAGGGCTCTGGTGCAGCAGCCGGTGTGTTGGGTGTGTGCGCTTCCTCTCTGAATTATTAACACTAAATTTTCTCTAATTTTCTTCTGTATCTTGTACTTTGCAGGGTACCACGTAGAGACAAATAGCAGGGTAAAAAGTAGAAACAGACTGCTGCAGTGTGGTATGTGGCCTTCTATCAAGTTATAATTCAGTTTTGATTTTTTCCCTACATCTTGGAGACATGATTTCTGTTACTGTATTAACATGTCGACATGTTCTGTTTAGAGTTATCTCCCAATGCATTTTTCTTTTTCTGCGCTAGTTATCTCCTGCAGCCCGGTGAATATATATTCCAGAAATAAATTTAATCAGAACCTAAGAAGAAAAATTACATTATTACATTGTGGCAGTCCTACAGTAAGATTACAGAGGTTTAAACCTGTTAATTTGTGTACTAAGTACATGTATTAGTGAGTCAATTTAGAGTACTACTACTACTATTAGTTGTGCACCTACTAGTACCACTACCAAGGCCACGTGTTCGCTCACTCTCTCTCAACCTGGAGGCACACACACCGAGCTAGCACTTTTGAGCACAGTGACACAACGCATTGTTTCTTCAACTCCTTTGCTCTATCACTAGCTCGCCCTCCTCAATAGTGCTCGTGACAAGTTATCCTAAATCTTTTTCTTGATGTTATTCCTCTCTTTTTATTTCGATCACTTAACACTCTAATTGTCTGATTATGATATCTTGGGATGCAGGTCTAGGTAACTCCGTAATAGTCGCACAATAGAGCTTGAGAGGGCAACCACGGTGGCTGTTGGGATCTAAACTGTGATCAACCAAGGGTTAGTTCTCCACTGCCACTCCTGTGGTTTCTCCGTTATTTTCATTCCCCAGCTCAACTGCTAGTGAACACCACCTATTTAGTTGATCTAGTTTAGATTTGCGCATGGTGTGATTTCAACTAATGTGTTTGTGCCCCATGGATCTTGGTGGCTAAATTTATCATCTCATGCACTCGAATCAAAGTAGTCCTATACATTCTAACCACTATCTCAGTATCTCTTAACAGAACCATTTGCCACTTCTATAGATCTATTAGTGGCCATGGCTCTTAGTTATTCTGCATGTCATTCGAAGATCACTGGGCAAGCCTATGTTGTTCACTATTGTCAGTGCCTTGATAAATATTTAGTTTCATGTGTAAACTTGTTGAGACATGAACATTAGAAGCTTACACCAGCCAGGTCGACGAGCAGTGGTTCCACGTCATGGATATTGTTTGTTAGTGATGCCATTTTGGCGGATTTATATGGCCTCAACCTCTGCTGCTATAGTAACTTGACTTCTGCAATGTATGTTCTATCAGCGTACTTTGTTATCCTCAATTGTATGGCCTCGAGTGCTGCTGCTATAGTACCTTGACTTCTGCAATGTATGTTCTATCAGCAGGGTACTTTGTTATCCTCATTTGTATGGCCTCAAGTGCTGCTGCTATTATTGTTGTTTTATACTACTAGATACCTTGTTATTCTCATTTGTACGCTCAATAAAATTTAGCGATTTTGGAAAGCGTGTAATTTATTTTTTTAAGCTTCTTCTTCAGCTATCTATTCATGTACAAATGTCTAATGTTGTTACAAATATGGTAGGTATGATCGGGTAGCGGGCTACTTGGTGCTGTCTATCACAATCCGCCATGACATGTAGTTGCCATCAGGAGGGTCGACGACAAGAACATGAGTGGCAACCTTAGTAGTTTATATGTTTTGTTGATGTAAATTGGATTGTACTGGTTCATATCCTTGTCGTGTGATATATTTTGTCAATACGTGTCGTATATTATCATTCCATGGAGGATATTATAAACTGCTTGGTTGTAGATACCTATAGATGGCTGCATATTGAGTGATTTGTGTAACATATGGCACTTTAGAAATATTGTCCTCGTCTGAAATTGGCATCATTTACAGAACACATTATGCTAGAAGTGTGTTGGATCTAAATTGGGCTGAAAGAAATGGATGGGACCAAAGTTAAATTGATCCTAAATCCATGACGGTTTTTGTGAAGAAAATAGTGTCCATGTAGGTAGCCACGTCATTCCAGTAAAATCCTATGTGGCATTGGTCCATGACAGTTTGTTCCGTCATGGCCTAGTTTGGGCTTGGTAGGACTGAGGCAAATCCATGACGGCCAAGAAACGTTATGGAAGGTATAATGTCAAATTATGACTTGATATACATGACGGATTTCAAATCCATCATGGATGGGCACGCATGACAGTTTTTGGCTGACCTGTGACGGCTTAGGACTGTACGTATTAACAGGTTTCTTGTAGTGGCTTCTGTCCACTGTGGCCTCAGGCGCAAACGAAACTTCATGCCATCGTCATACCACGTCATGTGTTCTTCACTATACGCATCCCAGTCAACTGCTCTCCTCTCGCGGTCTTTGCGAGACCTCCTCTTGTCTCACGCTTTCACGTAATCCGCGTGCTCGCGCCCCTAGTCTGTGATGCACTGGCAATGCTGCCTACTCTTCCTGCAAGGCATAAGATGCAGTGGACTTCATGATAACGTCAAACACAAACGAAAACATGGCAAATAGAGAACAATGACCTCACCTGCGAAGGTCGAAGCCACAGGTGTCGGTGGGTTTAGCCGGTGGGGTATTTTGGAAGATACGAAACTGCGTGGCCACACATTGTGGTAAGTGCCACTCGATGGCGTACACACATATCAATGGCACAATGCACCACCAGGCAAGACAGTCCTCCCTACACATTGAGTTGAGCTCAAAACTCCATTCTCGGTCGTGGTACGGTCACCAGTTGACCTACAAAAGGATTGGTAAGAATAGTGAAAGTGGCTACATAATGATTGGTAAGCTACTCGGTATACCTAGTAAGTTGACAAGTTGTCCAGCTCATTGGTGAACATCTTGCACAACATACTAGCCTTGCCCGTGTAGACCTTCACCTTGTCCCAAATGTACACGACAGTTGGGTATTGAGCATTGTCGCCTTCTTCTTTGCCATAGTCCGTCCATGGAAGTTGGTCATCTCTCTTAGGATGGCCGACCGACAACCGCTCCCACATCCAAACAGAGATGGCCAAGACAAATCTACAAATGTGGGAGGTCTCTTCTGTCCTCTGTGTTGGTTCGTCCAGCTACAAGCATCAAATGATGATTAGATAACACAATCTAAAGCAGCATACATATCTCCCTAAACGAATATTGAGATTTTGTATTGTACCGAGCGGTATAGGTAAGCAAGGCCGGCGGACCCGCAGTTGTACCTCGCATCCAGTCCTCTAGGAATCCGAGATACATCCATAGGGCGCTGTCTCTCGAGCAGTCTGGAAACACGGCTTCCGTCAGAAGGTACCATAAGTAGACCCTTGTGTACTGCTCCACGGTCCGCTCATCGACATCTTGCGAGCATACGGGCCAGTTCAGAAGGAGCTACTTGAGTGGCACACCGGATGTTATTTTCCCCTTCATCAAAGGGCAGTTTCCTATGAGGGCGATGACCCTTCCGCCAGTTGGTCATCTCCACTCGCCCAGTGATAGCATTGTTGTGGATCAGTAGGGCCGTGATCATGGTGAAGTCCTCGAGTGTCATCGTCATCTCACCACATGGGAGATGGAAACTATGCGTCTCGGGGCGCCACGGATCGATCAATGCCGTGAGAGCCGAGTGGAAGAGTGTCAGCGGCTTTCATTTGAACAGAAGCACAAAACCCAGCAGCCGTGCTCTCCTAAGGTACATCGTTTATCGCTCATCGTACTGCATCTCAATGACTTTGGTGTGGCCCCTCATCCGCAACAGGGTAGCATCTGTCAAAATGTAAACAAAAGTAGTTACTAACTCTATTTCTCATAATAACCAATACAACAACTTGATCATAGACATTACCACTCCATTCTCAAGAATGGTGTACTTCGCGCCGATTTCGGGCGCAGGGGGCGCCTCAAACAATTGGAAATGAATCAAGTTCATATATAAATGATATCATTTTCAACCAACTTGAATTATTTTCAACCAAATGAAATATATCAGGTTCAAATATAAATGAATCATATTCAACCAACATGAATCATATCATTTACATCAATTATCACATATTCAACCAAGAATAATATCATATTCATCCAATATAAACGATCAATGCGAATGAATCATATTCAACCAACATCATTCTTTCAATGACGTTCAACCATCATTCATTCATTTATTCAACATTTATAATATTTTTTTTGAAATATGGATATGCATAATTCACCAAAATCCATCATATTCAAACATTGTACTATATGTATATGATTCATTCATTCAACAACATCCATCATATGTCGCCAACTAATTGCAATCCCGCCAACGTCAATCATATGACCATTTATTGAAGAAAACAATCGAATCTCTAACTAATTTGGTGATGAACTAGGGTTCATATGGAAACTACATTGAATCTTTCCAACTAGTTACTAGAGTTCATATTCAACCCCATAGACGATATAGAATCAAGCTAAGCAAACCTAGCATCGACCAAAATTAAAATATAGTAGGAAAATAGGGTTGATTTGTACCAAATAATGCATCGAATCAAAAGCGTTTTGACTAAAACTAATTGGAGGGATTGAAAGAGCTTACTTTTCTCGTTTCGGAGCCATCTCGATCCGCAAAAATGGTGAAGGAATGAAGAAGATAGGAGGGGGGTGGAAAGGGAGAGAGGAGTTCCTCTCTGTGCTGGGCGGCGCGACACGGTGTGAGTGAGAAAATGGGGGCTAGGATTCGTGGGTGGGCCCCGTTGCCCCAGCACCCACGGGTTTATAACTGTTCGACAGCTACCGCCAGGGTCCCTGGCAGTAGGGTTTCATAGCCTACCACCGAGGAGTCTGTCGGTAGGATGGACGACAGGACACGATCGCCGTTTACTGATGCTGATGTGGATGAGTGAGCTACCGCCAAGGCTTCTGGCGGTAACCTTTACAACCAGGTCGGGCCCATAGTGGTGCAGAATGTGCAGCCCGCACATTGCCCATAATTTTGATGGGCCCCAAATATTTATATAGGCCTGGTATTTCTTAAAAAAAGATTGTTGCCGCACTAGGCTGCTGAGGATATAACTATTAAAAAATAGTTTGGGTCAAACTTTGACCTTTAATTTAACTATTAAAAAATAAGTTATATACCCTAAAAATAGTACCATTGGAAACCTCTTTCAAATATGAATCCAAGGATATAAGTTTTGTGACATACTCCCTCCGTCTGGAATTACTTGTCATCAAAATGGATGAAAATTGATGTATCTCGAACTAAAATACATCTAGATACATCCATTTCAATGACAAATATTTCCGGACGGAGGGAGTACAACTTATAATTTACTATTAGTCAAATTTACGGTCAAAGTTTGGCACAAAATATGAGTACTAGCTATGACACAACAAAGACACAATGATTTGGCACAATAGCACTTTTTTCGTGCGAAGGCCACAATAGCACTTAAGAGTGAAGTGTTGGTGAAGAATGATTACGAAGATATCATTGAAGATTTTATTTCAAAGAATACTCAAAGAACGACGTTGTTCGAATAAATAGCAGCCGGGAGTTGAATAGGTATGACTTTTTATATGCTCAATTGTTATCTAAGACATTATATTATATGTTATAATTTTTTCTGTGAGATATATATACATTATCATTGCTCATTATTTCATTTTTTTTGTGGATATAAGGCCCATTTTTCCGATTTGCATAGGGCCCCGAATTTTGCCGGCTCGGCACTGATTTACAACCCTACCACAAGGTCCCTGGCGATAGAAAAAAGGGTCAAATCTTAAAAATCCTTCAAACATAGATCAAATCCGACTAAACTTTTCAAAAAAGGTCTAAACACAAAAATCGGCCGGTTTCGTAGCGTGCGCGGGGACGGACCGCCCCTGGTTCCCATATGATAATACAAAAGGTGTATTTTTATACATCTTTACTTTTGCATATTATGAGAAAGATGGATATGGATTATGTTAGTGTTAAAAAGAAATTCATCGATAAGGGTCTCAGGGCAATGTCGTTGGATTGGGCCATAAATTCACCGAAGTTTTAAGTATATATGTGCCATTACTAAAACAAATAAAAAGACCCGTAGCAACGCACGGACAATCTAATCTACTAGTGTCTCGCTTGGGAAGCTCGTGGGTGTCAGATCAGATCTGGGAGGTGGCTCGATCGGAGAAAGGGACCCAGTCGTCGCTCGTGCGACGGAGACATCCTACGAGGCAGGCAGAACTGATACGCGCACCGGAGTTGCATCCAGAGACGCGTTGGAGATGGCCCCCATGAACTACGGAGCTGTCAGAAGTATCACGTGCCCACCCCACAAAAAAGATTCCCAGCAGCGCCCCTAGGCGTGCCACGTGGCATTGTGGGTGGCGTGGGCGCCCCTAGGCGCGCGACGTGGCATTGTGGGTGGCGTTATGTACTCCCTGCGAAAGTCCAGTCCACAGATGCAGTCGAAAGTGTCGACCGACCTCACAACCGACATGCATGAAGCCAGTAGTTTTGTATACGAAACGCACCAAGCGCGTCCACTCGCCGGCCGGGACGCGGAAATCTCCCGCAATGCTTACGTACGTGTTCCCTGCTAAAGCCTCACCCCCAGCTAATCTGACCGTTAACCTCGCCCCCCTACCCACCCAAGAAACCTATATATAACTGTTCTTGCACGCCCTAGAATTCAAGCACCTCATTTCCATCTCCTCATCGCTCTTCTTTCGTTTCTACTACACACAACTAACTAGTGGGGCTGCGTCTGCGCTTGAATCCCTGCAAGCACATCATGGAGTGCGCCCAGGCCGCGGGCCTGCAGCCACTGACGCAGTGGCGCAAGGCACCGGACGCCATCCGGGGTTGCAGCAGGCTCTCGCCTGTCTCCGTCGGCGGGAGCACCTTCGACGTCGCCATCGAGATACCCCACGAGGACGAGGGTCACTCTCACGCTCAAGCTGATTCTGCTGCGGCAGTCCACGGCCACTTCCTCGCCATCAGGGGCCTGGTCAAGGACAAGTGCGACGACTGCTTCCGCCGCCTCGGCGGAAGCACCGGCATCGCGGCCAAGCTCACTTCCCACCCGGAGCGGGGCATCAGCGATGACGCGACGTGGCGCAAGAAGGAGTTCGGCGACAACACATATCCGAAGCCCGGGCCCAAGAGCTTCCTCCGCCACCTCTTGGACGCGCTCAGCGACGTCTTCATGGTCGCGCTACTTGTTTCTGCCGTCCTCTCCCTCGGCTTCGGCATCAAGGAGCATGGCCTCAAGGACGGGTGGTACGACGGCGCCAGCATCTTCCTCGTCGTGTTCCTCGTCTCCGCCGCGACTGCGGTCATCAGCCACAGCCAGGCCAAGACGGACCACAAGCTCGCCACCGAGTCCGCAGACGTTGCCGTCACCGTCGTCCGTGCCGCCAGGAGGCAGGAGGTCTCCATATTCCACCTCGTCGTCGGTGACATGGTCATACTCAAGATCGGCGACGCCGTGCCAGCCGACGGGGTGTTCCTGGACGGCCACGGCCTCCAGGTGGACGAGTCGAGTTTGTCCGGACTGCCTGGCCCTATCGATATCGACGCCGAGAAGAACCCCTTCCTCGCCTCCGGCGTGAAAGTCGTCCACGGCCACGGCTCCATGCTCGTCACCGCTGTCGGCACCGACACCTTGTCTTGGAGCAGCCACTCTACGTTGAAATTGAACACTCACCCAGCGCCGCTCGAGGAGCGTCTGGAGAGTCTCCTTTCAACCGTCAGCAAGGTTGGCGTCGCCGTCGCGCTTGTCGGCTTCACCGTGCTCGCCGCTTGCCATTTCACCGGCAGCAGCACTGAAAATGTAAAGTCGCTGCTGTTAGAAAAGGGCGTCCCGCTCGCGGTGACGCTGATGATCACCTTCGCCATGAAGAGGATGGTGAAGGATAACGAGCTGGTGCACAGTCTGTCGGCGTTGGAGACGATGGCGTCGGTCACGGTCATCTGCACTGACATGACCGGAATGCTCACCTTGAACCGGATGAAAGTGACCGAGTTCTGGATCGGCATGGCCCAACCAAGACCCGCCACGGCGATCGCCAGCAGTGTTGTTAACCTGCTCTGCCAGGGAGTCGGGCTCAACACCACCGGAAGCGTTTACAAGCCGGACAACGTTTCACCACCAGAGATATCGGGCAGCCCGATGGAGAAGGCACTTCTATCGTGGGCGGCTGCGGACCTCTCCATGGACGCTGCCGCGTTGAAGAGGAGCTGCAAGGTAGTACACGTCGAGGCGTTCACCTCCGACGAGAAGCCCAGCCGTGCAATAATCAGGGACAAGGCCACACGTGTGTTGGCCGCACACTGGAAAGGCGGCGCAGAGGTGGTCCTAGCGAGGTGCTCCATGTACATGGACACGGATGCAGAGGTGCGTGAACTCAGCGTCGAGCAGCGGAACAAGCTTGAGAAGGTGATCCGCGACATGGCGGAGAGCGGCCTCCGGTGCATCGGCTTAGCCTATGAAGAGGTTGACAACACTGAGCAATCAAAGGTTCACGACCAGGAGGGTCTGACATTGTTGGGTTTGGTCGGCGTGAAAGATACATGCCGGCCAGAGGTCAATGCCACCATTGAAGATTGCAGAAAGGCAGGCATCGCCGTGAAGATGGTCACCGGCGATAACATCCTCACGGCCCTCGCCATCGCGAAGGAGTGCGGCATCATTTCGAGCAATGACCCTGAGGGCGTGGTCATCGAGGGACACGAGTTTCGGGCCATGTCAGTGACACGACAGCTCCAGATGGTGGACAAGATCCGTGTCATGGCAAGTTCCCGGCCCCAGGACAAGTTGTTGTTGGTGAAGCGGCTGAAGCACAAGGGCCACGTGGTGGCCGTGACCACCGGCGAGGGCACCAATGATGCGGCAGCTCTCAAGGAGGCCGATGTGGTGCTGTCCATGGGCGTCCATGGCACGGATGTCATCAAGGACACCATCATCCTCAACGGCAGGTTCGACACAGTGTTGAAGGCTACCCGTTGGGGACGTTGTGCCTATCACAACTTCCAGAAGTTCATCCAATTCTACATCACCGTCAATGTCGTGGCCATCATCTTCAACTTCATATCGGCGGTGACAATGGGTAATGTCCCGCTGACCACCGTGCAGATCATGTTGGTGAACCTGGTGATGGGCGTCACGAGCACGCTGGCGCTATCCACTGACAAGCCCGCCGGCACGCTCATGGGCTCCCCACCCATCGCCCGCACGGTGCCACTCATCAACAACGCCATGTGGCACATCCTTGGCGCACAAGCCGCATTCCAGATCGTCGTGCTGCTTGGGCTCCAGTTCTTTGGCAGCGAAGACCATGCCAGCGGCACCATGATCTTCAACGTGTTCATGCTCTTCCAGGTGTTCAACGAGTTTAGCAAGCGGGACTTCAAGAAGAAGAACATCCTCGCAGGAGTGCTCAAGAACAAGATGTTCCTCGTCATCGTCACCCTAACGCTTGTGCTGCAAGTGGTGATGGTGGAGGTGCTCACGAGGTTCGTCGGCACCACGAAGCTCGGCTTGGGCCAGTGGGGCGTCTGCCTCGCCATTGCCACCGTGGTGTGGCCCGTCGGCTGGGCCGTCAAGTTCATCCCTGTGCCGGTTGGCAGCAGTTGACAAGCCTGCCTAGGCGTGTGTTAGACTATGCAACGGAACGGAGGTAGTCTTCAAGAGCTGGTCACATCAACACCTTTTAGCACGCATGGACCACGCAACACTGTATACACTCCTAAGTGCATGAGACACACAACCACGGCACAATAGCATCGTACCTGTGTTAGCCTAATTGTTAGGCAGTAACCCCGCAATTGTTTTTGTTATGGAGTAGGTTACGTCTGTTTCAAATGCTATGTAGTATTGCTTTCTTTGTACATTGTATTTGTCACCTTAATGTTCTCCGTTTTCCCTTTTTGAACAAATGGTGAGCTATATTAAAAGTGATGAATAATACTCCCTTCATTCCCAAATATTTGTCTTTCTAGACATTTTAAATGGACTACAACATACGGATGTATGTAGACATATTTTAGAGCGTAGATTAATTCATTTTGCTTCGTATATGGTTACTTGTTGAAATCTCTAGAAAGACAAATATTTAGGAACGGAAGAAGTAGAGAAGAAGTACCTCCGGTTCGTACACGATGGCTCGAGCACGAGTCCTTGTCTGAACATACACGTCGATCGCATGCAATCACGGTGTGGCCCCATTGAACATAACAACAGAGCGGAAAAAAAGAACATAACAACAGAGCGAACATATACCGAGCTTAGTGAACAGTAAAATTTAGAGAGAAAAATGAAAAAAAGAATCTTATCTTTTTTAGCAAATTTGACCCAAAAAAATCCAATGCTTCCGAAGTTTCATCATGAGGTTAATGACATTCTTGTAAATCATGAAAAAAAAATCTGCACTTCAAAATGTTTTGAAAATAACTTCTTTTCTATCATCCATTTTGTTGTTTTTGCCCTTACTTAGTTACTTTCATGAATGTCATTATATGATGAAACTTTGCGAGCATTGAAAGATTTGTCAATTTTGCCAGAAAAAAAATCAGATTTTTTTTATTTTTTATTTTCTTTCAAAAAATTGAATTTTACTGTTCATCCCAGTTATGAGCTCGAACTCGGCTAATCCACGTCACCTGATATCCGGCCGGCTTTTCATTCATGTTCTTCATGCATGCATGTTGATGATGTCGAGACGATTCTTTCCCGACGCCAACGGAGGAAACTCTGCGATTACCTAAGTTTATTTCACTTGGTACTAATAACTTCGGAGCCACTGAGACGTGGGTCGCACAATAAGCTGGCCCATATATCAACCGTCCAAGATCAGGTGACCCAGGTTCAAGAATTTGAGACCTCAGGGAGAGACCGGCGACCGTACGTTGACTAGCTGGACCAGGACGCCTGCCGGTTAACGGTTTGATGGCTGCTACTTCGCCTGCGGACAGCAACGTCCCCTCCGCGTCGTCTTGTCTCCGGCCGCCGAATCTCCTCCCTCCCTTTGCCATATTTCCCGGGCAAAAAGACAAATTTATATACCCCTGAAATTTCTGACTCTGACAACATATTTGACACACGATCTGTATAGCCACGTTGTTCCTGTCACCACGCGCTTTCTAGACACGTAACAGGTCGGCCCACCTTGATGAGCTGCATGCATGCGCAGGTCGTTTAACAGTAAAGGGTCAGAGGAAACCAAGCAGGACTGCTCCTCCCGTATAATACTCTCTTCGTCCGGAAAAACTTGTCATCAAAATGAACAAAAAGGGGTGTATCTAGAACTAAAATACATATAGAAATGGACAAAAAGAGATGTATCTAGAACTAAAATACATATAGATACATCCCCTTTTATTCATTTTGATGACAAGTATTTTCGGACGGAGGAAGTACGTAATAAAGAATCAAAGAGGGGAATCATGAGGGAGTACTAATTTAACAGTGAAGTTTGACGGGAGGCGCTCAATCGCATGAGCGTGGCGGTTCAGGGAGCCTCGACGTGTTAAGAGTACGTGGGAACAGCCAACAAAGAAGAAGAAGAGGCTGCGCTTTGAGGGGCTCCCGGACGGGCTGTTGGGGAATTTCCTGCGCGAGGTTAATTTATCCGCCCGGATACATTGCTCGAGGGAGATGTCCATGTCGATGTCGACTGCGCGGCCGATTGGATTTTCTCTACACAGGAGATCTCAACACCGCGACGGCGGGCCTTGGGACGATGATGTGGCATGCATGACTCTGCTCCCCAAAAATGGTGTCGCATTGTTGCTCCCTCATCCAGGGTAGATTTCTTGAGGAAACGGGGAGGAAAGTGCCCGAGCTAGGCTTATAAATAGCTTACAGCAGGGGCATCAAAGCCATGAAATTCAAGCATCTTCCTAGTTTCCTTTCCTTGCTTGATCGCCCCGCCCTCCGCACCAAACTGTATTATGACACTTCTATGGAAGTGTTAACCTGTAACTATCTCGTTGAACTTCTCCAATTTCGTTGGCGTACTGAAATTAGATTATACAGTACTTCTAATGTGCTCTATTGTCAACAAGTCTAATTTCAATGAGCTCAAGGGGCAGAAAAGGATAAATAAATGGTAAGTGCCTTTTCTTATTGTAAGATAATGAGGAAGCGTAGAACCCTTCATCTGGGCCGCGTTTGTATATATTAAGGGTTTGCCGTAGCTTACAAGAAAGACGAGATCGTACGAGAGATCGATCTCATCGTGTACAGAAAGAATAGCAGAAGAAGGGATAGAAACAGATTACAAGTTTGAATGAGAATCCTATCCCTATACAACTGATTCTAACATTTCCCCTCAATCTAAACCGTATGCACTTTGCCAAGGTTAAGATTGTACGTAAACTCATTCAACCGTCTAGTAGTAAGAGGTTTTGTGAAGCCATCAACAAGTTGATCACCAGTTGGTATGAACCGAATATCAAGTAGCTTTCGAGCTACCCTTTCTGTGACAAAGTAGAAGTCAACTTCAATATGCTTTGTGCGTGCATGAAAAACTGGATTAGCTGAGAGGTAGGTTGCATCAATATTATCACACCATAACCTTGCAGCTTGAGGAGTCTTAATTCCAAGTTCATAGAGTAATGTTTGTATCCATATTACCTCAGCAGTAGCATTTGCTAGAGCCTTATATTCAGCTTCTGCACTGGATCTTAAAACAGTGGCTTGTTTTCTTGCACTCCATGACACAAGATTTGTACACAGAAACACAGCAAAACCACCTGTGGACCTTCTATCATCAGCACACCCTGCTCAATCTGCATCAGAGTATGCAATGACAAGCATAGACAAAGACTTGGTAATTTGAATTCCAAGTCCTTCAGAATATTTAAGATACCTCAAAATTCTCTTGACTGCAGTCCAATGAGTTGTCCTAGGTGCATGTAAATATTGACATACCTTGTTCACAGAATAAGAAATATCAGGACGTGTAAGAGTCAAATACTGTAAAGCACCTACTACACTCCTATAATTGGTTGCATCTTCCGGTCCAAGTGTTTCTCCCCTTTCAATTGTAAGTTGTTCTGACGTTGACATTGGTGTACTCACAGGTTTACAATTTTCCAATCCTACTCTCCTGAGTATGTCAGTGGTGTATTTTTCCTGTGTGAGAAGTATACCATCCTTCACTTGTTTGACCTCTATGCCAAGAAAATAATGAAGATTACCCAAGTCCTTGAGAGCAAACTCCATCTTTAGATCCTTAAGCAAACAAGTGGTAGCATCTGAACTTGAACTAGCAACAATTATATCATCAACATAAACAAGAAAAAATATAGTGATGCTGTCTTTATTGTAAAAGAACAATGAGGTGTCTGCTTTAGATGGTGTAAACCCAAGTTGTTGTAACTGCATGCTCAACCTTAAGTACCAAGCTCTTGGGGCCTGTTTCAAACCATACAAAGCTTTATCCAACTTACAGACATAATATGGTGTGCTTTGATTCTCATATCCTGGCGGCTACCGCATGAACACTTCTTCCTCAAGAACACCATGAAGAAATGCGTTCTGAACATCTAGCTGACGTAAACTGTATCCTCTGGAAATAGCAATAGACAATACAAGTCGAATAGTAGCTGACTTAACAACAGGGCTGAATGTATCCTCATAGTCAATACCAAACCTCTGTTTGAAACCCTTTGCAACCAGCCTAGCTTTATATCTGTCTATACTTCCATCAGATTTTCTCTTAATTTTGTATACCCATTTGCAGTCTATAACATTACTACCTTTCTTTGGTGGTACTAAATGCCAAGTATTATTTTTTATAAGTGCATCATACTCATTATCCATAGCATTTTTCCAATCCTTATGAGCAAGAGCATCATGCAAGTGAGTTGGTTCACCAACACTGGTAAGAAAAGCACGTCTGACTTTGTCATACCTTATAGTACCGTCAGTGTACTCTTTCCCTTTGACAATGCCTGACTTCGATGTAGTGTGTCGGCGAAGAGGTTGGTGAAGAGCTGATGCTGTAGGCGCAGAAGATCCTGGCCTAGAAGATTCTGTATGAGTTGGCGTAGAAGATCCCAGCTCCTGATCCGAGGAAGATCGAGGCGCAGGCGACGATCCAGGTTCCCAATCCATGGAGGATTCCCCTGACACGCCCCCGTCAGCACGGTCGGCGGCTGGCTCGATCCGCGAGCCCGCAGCACGCGATAGCGCGCTCCCCCCCCCCAACTGGGCTGACTGGGTCCACCGCGCGTGGCGACGCGCTTCGACGCGTGCCTGGGCTGGTGGGGTCCACCACTGGTGGCGACGCGCTTCGGCCCGCGCCTGGGCTGGTGGGATCCACCACTGGCGGGCTGTCGGCCACCTCCGTGGCCGGGCTGGATGGTGCCGCCCGGTTGGTTGCATGCGCCGCCTCGGATCGGGCGCCGATGCGGACAGCGGGGCTGACGCGCGAATCTGCACCGGATCGCGCGCCGCTGCCAGGCAAATCAGCCTCAAATCGTGTGCCTGCTTTGTCCTCATCTGTACACATAAAATGATGACCCAAATCTGCACATATATCATGACAACCACAATTTTGTATGGAATTTTGCACATGATCAGTTTTATGTAATTCACCCTCATAATCTGGAAGAAGTGCTATTTCAGCACGAAGGAGAGCCCCCGCATTTGGATGAAGTTTGGCAAACGGAAAGAGTGTTTCATCAAAAACAATATCTCTAGAAATATAAATACGTCCAGTGTTAATTTCTAAGCCCTTGTACCCTTTGTGGAGATTGCTATAACCAAGAAAAACACATTGGGTGGAGCGAAGCTCGAGTTTGTGACGATTATAGGGACGTAGATTGGGATAGCAAGCGCACCCAAAAATTCTAAGAGAGTTGTAGTCAGGTTTTTGTTGATATAATCGCTCCAATGGGGTAGTGTTGCCAATGACTTTACTAGGGAGGCGATTAATAAGATAGGTGGCAGTGATGAATGCTTCATCCCAATACTTTAGAGGCATAGATGCATGGGCAAGAAGAGAGAGAACAACTTCAACGATGTGGCGATGTTTCCGCTCAGCGGAGCCGTTTTGTTAGTGAGCATGAGGACAAGAGACATGATGCTCAATGCCTATGCTACGAAAGAAAGAATTGAGTTTCTCATACTCTCCCCCCAGTCACTTTGGACTGTTAGGATTTTTCTATCAAGATGTCTTTCAACAAGTTTTTGGAACTCTTGGAAAACAGAGAACACTTCAGATTTGTACTTAAGCAAATAAATCCAAGTAAACTTGTTGTAGTCCTCGATGAAACTGACATAATATTTTTTTCTACCAAAAGAATCTCTGGCATGACCCCATACATCACTGAAAATAAGCTTTAAAGGAGCATGAGACACACTAGTTGACTTGGGGTAAGGGAGTTGATGACTCTTAGCACATTGACAAGCTTCACACACAGACTCACTAACTTTGCTATCTGACAATAAGAGATTGCCTTTATTGACTACTTGCTTGACTATGATAGATGACGGATGTCCTAATCTTTGATGCCACCTTGCCAGGGAGGGCTTGATGACGGAGTAGACTCGACGACGCTTGCGACTAAGTGCTCCGGATGTGATGGGGTAGAGACCTCCAATGCATCTACCGTGATGGAGTAGTTCCCTCGTTGCCCGATCCTTTATAAAAAAGTAACGAGGGTGAGTTTCAAAGAAGACATTATTATCAGTGGCTAAACGAGACATGGATGCAAGATTTTTGACGGCTTGTGGAACATGAAGGACATCCTTTAAGACTAGATCACGCTTGAGAGTGGGTGAATTAATAAAAGCTTGACCAATGTGTGTAATATCCATACCTCCACCGCTTGCGGTGTGAATTTGGTCGTTGCCGAGGTACTTATCACGAAGAGCAAGTTGCTCTAGTTCGCTTGTGACGTGGTCGGTTGCCCCCGAATCGACATACCAAACTCCTTCTCCTCCTTGCTCACGCATGGCCGCAGAACCGCGACGAGAGTCGGGGACGAAATCTTCATCGAAACGGTGCCAGAAGTCCATGACTTCGTGGCCTGCCTTCTTGCAGAGTTGGCAGCGAGGGCGCGGATGGGAGGACGAGGAGCGGCGGTTGTTGTTGGTGTTGAAGCCGCCTCCCCCAGTTCTGTTGTTGAAGTTGCTGCCGCCGCTGGAGTTGTTGTAGTTGCTGTAGCTGCCATCGCCTTGCTGCTGGTTGGTGCCGCGTCCACGCCCACCTCCGCGCTGCCCCTGGTGACCGCGCCCACGGCCGTGGCCACGGGAGACAGAGTTGGCGGATGATTGCCGGATGTTGGTGCCGTGGAGAAGGCTAAGACGAGCGTCAAAGCTGAGAAGCTGGCTGTAAAGCTCCTGGACGGTGATGGGTTCAACCCGAGCAGCAAGGGCCGAGACGACCAGATTATACTCCATGTCCAGCCCGGCGAGGATCTTCGACACGATCTCCAGGTCAGAGAGCGCGGCGGCGGTGCAGGCAACCTCATCGGTGAGGCTCTTGATCTTCCCAAGATATTCAGCCATAGTCATGTTACCTTTTTGCAGGTTGGTCAGCTCGATGCGGGTATTGATCGCTTGAGCTTGACTCTGGGCAGCGAACATGGCGTGGATGGCGCTCCATACTTGTTCCGGCGTCTGGAGCGTGGCGACCTGCGCAAGGATGTCGCGAGAGAGGGAGCCCATCAAGTAGCCTTGGAGTTGCTGCTGCTGTGCGTACCAGAGGGAGCAGGCGAAGTTGACAACTCGTTCTTCCTTGCCTTCCTTGGTGATGGTGAGGGTGGCCGGCGGTGCTGGACTCGTTGAGTCGAGATGGTGCTCCATCTGCGCGCCCTTGATCTGGGGCAGAACAATGGCCTTCCAGAGCAGGAAATTCCCCCTCGTGAGCTTCTCTTGAGGCGGCGATCCGAGAAAAGAGTTGTTGGAGGTGGTGGATGGGGCGAAGGTGGAAGACGAGGCGGTGGTGAGTGCTCCCGTGGTGCCGGACATCGGGGCAGCGGAGGTGGTGGTCGACATGGCTCGGTCAGCGGGAGGTAGCTAGATGCGATCTCGTTCCGATCTATTGAGGAAGAGGCTCTGTTACCATGTAAGATAATGAGGAAGCGTAGAACCCTTTGTCTGGGCCGCGTTTGTATATATTGAGGGTTTGCCGTAGCTTACAAGAAAGACTAGATCGTACGAGAGATCGGTCTCATCGTGTACAGAAAGAATAACAGAAGAAGGGATAGCAACAGATTACAAGTTTGAATGAGAATCCTATCCCTATACAACTGATTCTAACACTTACTGCTTTTCGTCTTTCAAAATAGTAGTGGTTCTATTGTACTCCCTTCGTCCCATAATGTAGATAGTACTATATAATTCCTACCATGTTTCCAGGAAGGCCTACGTGGCTGACTTGGCCATATTAGTAGGCCCCCAACAGATCTATTCATCAGTGCCAAGCTCAACCCGCTCAGCCCACCTCAATGCAACGATGAGGCGCATCGAGTCAATGGCCTTCATGGCGTTCGCCTGCAACTGCGCAAGTCAGCGAGCCTGCCACGGAAGCTCCAGCTCCTTCTTGTTCTTGGCGGCCATAGCCACTTGCTGATCAACATGCTCCTTCTCCGCTGCCTTCTTGGCCGCCAATCGCCTAGATTTCTCAGCCAGCGGCAGCGTTAACCTGTCGGTCAGATGGTATTGGCCCCAAAATTACTCGATGGTTGTGGGGGTCCGGCACGACTTCGTCTGGTGACGCGTAGAGGTCCTCCTTAGCGAGGCTTGTCCAGATCTTGTCGCTGCGGGGCAACACCTTCTCCTCAGCACGTGGGCTGACTCGTGATGTGATTGGTGGCACCGGTATCCACATACATTTGCATTGATAGTATAGGAATTGTTGATAGCATTGGCCCCCTTCTCCTCACAATCATCATCTTGACAGAGCCATCAACATGAATGAGCACCACCTGCGTGATGTTTGAAACAGATTAGACATTCATGATTATCACAATTTTGTTGTTGACATGGGTGCCCGCAGTAGCCACCACCCCTGCTGGCAGGAGTGGGAGGATGGTCACCATGGCCGCACCCCCTATCTCCTCTTCCACGCCCCATGTTCCTGTCTAGGTGTGCCCCTGTATATGGCGTTTAATGAAGTATGGAAGCCACCACTGACCGCTGTTGTTGTCTCCTAACATCTCCATGCATAGATCAAAATCAGAGATATGAGAGAATGGATCGTCCACCGTGTTGTTGTTTTTGATAGCACCAATGACTGCAACAATCAGATCATGGTACCGATCTAATCCAGCGAGGATGTCGTCACCATCTCCGGCTCAGACACGGATTGCCAACAACAGCTAGCTCATCCCCGAGGCTCTTCATCTTGGTGATGTACGTGGTGCTCGACATAATTCCTTTATTTGTCTTGGCGAGGACAAGTCTCAGATTCGTGACCCGAGGTTATGACTATGAGTCGAACAAAGACGTGACCGCAATCCACAGATCAAAGGTGGTTTCTTTCCCAACGAACTCTGCAAAAATCTTCTATAATAGGGAGTTTAACAAGTAGTTGAGGACCTGTTGGTCCTTGGACAACCATGGTCCGTAGAGAGGATTTGGCATTTGGTCGTGCTTTTGTGCGGCTGCTGCTGCTCCACCGTCTGCGGGGGTGCCATATAGGAGGCTTGTGACCTGCGCTCCTCACAGGCCGGCATGACTTGGGCCTTCCAAAGGAGGAAGTTCCCCATGCTAATTTCTCGGTCTTTGTGGCAGTTCTAGGTTGAGGGCAACCGTAGCAAAGATGGAAGACATGATGATTGGATTGATTGTGTTGGATGCAACCTCTATATAGCATGTTAGATGAACTCAAGTGATAAGTGCCACATGTGTGGCATGAAGGACTCCGACCCTGACATTTTTTACAACTAAAGTTGTCATCCAAAAAGGAAAAACAAACCCAAAAAATAAACTGAACTTTGCCATCCGAAAAGAAAGTTGCCATCCTCATGTCACCAAACTTGCCATAAAAATGTCCGGAGTTTCCATGTGTTCGTGACACATGTGTGGCACTTATCAGGTTCTTATGAAAGCGTTCCTATGACCTAGAGGGAGCCGCGTGATGTTTATTTATGAGAGATGAGAAGCCCTCGTCGTGGCGTATAAGATAAGAACAAATCACTTGGATACAGTCGTTACAGAGGATGCGTATAGGAGGGAATAAATACAGGGGTGGTTAAGATTACAACCGCTAAACATTTTTCATAACATGTACGTCTAACAGCCGACACAAACCATGTCTACTGCTTGATCTCACTGCTCACCTCATAGGCCAGGGCCTTTAGAAACGTTGGATGGATTCCATCAGCTACGCCGTGGAGCACGTACTACTAGGTGAGGTTGGCTCTTAGAGAGAATTGGGTCAAACATTATGCGTGCCGCTACTAGTGGCCATGCACTAGAGCTCAAGTGCAATAGCTGAGCTATCTCCATTATATACTGTAGTTGATTGGCGGGGGAGTGATGCGGAGCATCCCACGATCATCCCCATGGACGTATCTACATCTCCCACGACACCACTTGGATCAATGACAAGAGCTCGAGCAAAGGCTATCGAAGATAAGGTGAACTTGCTCCTCTCCGAACTCCCATTTCCTACTTATGAGACATGGCTACTACCTCATGTGGAGACCCAATGTGTGGTCAGGTATTTGGAGGAGAGGCACGGATCAGCTACACCCAATGGACAAGACGGCGAGGACACCAAGTTCAACGGACAAGAAGATGGGCCGCTCGAAACTCCCAGTCATCGGACGACCGACGCCGACCGGACGTCCGACGCCTGGAGGCTCCAAACGACAAGCCAAGTCCCAGCCCTTGCACGCTACAGCGGCCGGACGACCGACGCCGACCGCACATCCGACACCTCCCAGCGCCTGGACGACCGAGCCTCTCCGGACGACCAGCACCGCCACACCCGAGCCAAAACATCGGAAGAACGGAGACTTCCGGACGACCGGACGACCGACAATTCCTGACCAGAGCCGAAACATCGGACGCATGACCATCACCAGACGTCCGGACCCTCGTGAGCCTTCGGACGACTGGTGACTGATACGTCTCCAACGTATCTATAATTTTTGATTGCTCCATGCTACTTTATCTATTGTTTTGGACTATAATGGGCTTTATTTTTCACTTTTATATTACTTTTGGGACTAACCTATTAACCGGAGGCCCAGCCCAGAATTGCTGTTTTTTGCCTTTTTCAGTGTTTCGAAGAAACAGAATATCAAACGGAGTCCAAACGGAATGAAACCTTCGGAAACGTGATTTTCTCACCGGACGTGATCCAGGAGACTTGGACCCTACGCCAAGGAACCAGAGAGGCGATCACGAGGGTGGGGGGCGCCCCCCCTAGGGCGCGCCCCCTGCCTCGTGGGCCCCCTGTTGCTCCACCGACGTACTCCTTCCTCCTATATATACCTACGTACCCCCAAACGATCAGAACAGGAGCCAAAAACCTAATTCCACCACCGCAACTTCCTGTATCCACGAGATCCCATCTTGGGGCCTGTTCCGGAGCTCCGCCGGAGGGGGCATCCACCACGGAGGCTTCTACATCAACACCATAGCCTCTCCGATGAAGTGTGAGTAGTTTACTTCAGACCTTCGGGTCCATAGCTAGTAGCTAGATGGCTTCTTCTCTCTTTTTGGATCTCAATACAATGTTCTCCCCCTCTCTCGTGGAGATCTATTCGATGTAATCTTCTTTTTGCGGTGTGTTTATTGAGACCGATGAATTGTGGGTTTATGATCCAGCTTATCTATGAATAATATTTGAATCTTCTCTGAATTCTTTTATGTATGATTGAGTTATCTTTGCAAGTCTCTTCGAATTATCCGTTTGGTTTGGCCAACTTGATTGGTAGTTCTTGCAATGGGAGAAGTGCATGGCTTTGGGTTCAATCTTGCGGTGTCCTTACCCAGTGACAGAAAGGGTTGCAAGGCACGTATTGTATTGTTGCCATCAAGGATAACAAGATGGGGTATTTATTATATTGCATGAATTTATTCCTCTACATCATGTCATCTTGCTTAAGGCGTTACTCTGTTTTTAACTTAATACTCTAGATGCATGCTGGAATGCGGTCGATGAGTGGAGTAATAGTAGTAGATGCAGAATCGTTTCGATCTACTTGTCTCGGACGTGATGCCTATATACATGATCATACCTAGATATACTCATAACTATGCTCAATTCTGTCAATTGCTCAACAGTAATTTGTTCACCCACCGTAGAATACTTATGCTCTTGAGAGAAGCCACTAGTGAAACTTATGGCCCCCGGGTCTATTCTCATCATATCAATCTCCATCACTTTTATACTTGTTTGTTTTTTTACTTTTCCTTTACTTTTCACTTTGCATCTATATACCAAAAATACCAAAAATATTATCTCTATCAGATCTCACTCTCGTAAGTGACCGTGAAGGGATTGACAACCCCTAATCGCGTTGGTTGCGAGTAGCTACCGTTTTTTGCAGGTACGAGGGACTTGTGCGTGGCCTCCTACTGGATTGATACCTTGGTTCTCAAAAACTGAGGGAAATACTTACGCTACTGTGCTGCATCATCCTCTCCTCTTCGGGGAAAACCAACGCAAGCTCAAGACGTAGCAAGAAGGATTTCTGGCGCCGTTGCCGGGGAGTCTACGCAAAAGTCAATATAGCAAGTACCCATCACAATCCCTATCTCTCGCATTACATTATTTGCCATTTGCCTCTCGTTTTCCTCTCCCCCACTTCACCCTTGCCGTTTTATTCACCCTCTCTTTCCCAATCTCCTCCTCTTTTTCCCGTTGCCTTTTGTTTGCTCGTGTGTTGGATTGCTTGTTTGTCGCGATGGCTCAAGATGCTACCAAATTGTGTGACTTCACCAATACCAATAATAATGATTTCCTTAGCACTCCGATTGCTCCTCTTGCCAATACTGAATCTTGTGAAATCAATACTGCTTTGTTGAATCTTGTTATGAAAGATCAATTACGGCCTTCCTAGTGAAGATGCCGCTACTCATCTGAATAGCCGTTGATTTATGCGATATGCAAAAGAAAAAGATGTCGATAATGCTGTCGTTAAATTGAAGCTATTTCCTTTTTCACTTAGAGATCGTGCTAAAGCGTGGTTTTCATCTTTGCCTAAAAATAGTATTGATTCTTGGAACAAGTGCAAAGATGCTTTTATCTCTAAGTATTTTCCTCCCGCTAAGATTATCTCTCTTAGAAATGATATTATAAATTTTAAGGAACTTGATCATGAACATGTTGCACAAGCTTGGGAGAGAATGAAATTAATGATACGTAATTGTCCTACTCATGGTTTGAACTTGGGGATGATTATACAAAAAATTTATGCCGGATTGAATTTTGCTTCTAGAAATCTTTTAGATTCGGCCGCGGGAGGCACTTTTATGGAAATCACTCTAGGGGATGCTACTAAAATCCTAGATAATATTATGGTTAATTATTCTCAATGGCATACTGAAAGATCTACTAATAAAAAAGTGCATGTGATAGAAGAAATCAATGTCTTGAGTGGAAAGATGGATGAACTTATGAACATATTTGCTACTAAGAGTTTTTCTTCTGATCATAGTGATATGCCTTTGTCTACTTTGATTGAGAATAATAATGAATCTATGGATGTGAATTTTGCTGGTAGGAATAATTTTGGTAACAACGAGTATGGAGGGAATTTTAATCCTAGGCCTTATCCTAGTAATCCTTCTAATAATTATGGAAATTTCTACAACAACTCTTATGGAAATTTTAATAAGATGCCCTCTAAATTTTAGAGTAGTGTTAAATAGTTTATGAATTCACACAAGAATTTTAATGCTTTGCTTGAAGAGAAATTGCTTAAAGTTGATGATTTGGCTAGGAACGTTGATAGAATTTATCTTGAGGTTGATTCTTTAAAGCTTAGATCTATTCCTCCTAAGCATGATATCAATGAGTCTCTTAAAGCTATGAGAATTTCCATTGATGAGTGCAAAGAAAGAACCGCTAGGACGCGTGCTTCCAAAGATGCCTTTATTAAAGCGTGTTCTTCTAATTCCGATGATAATCAAGATGAAGATCTAAAAGTTATTGATGTGTCCCCTATCAAATCTTTGTTTTGCAATATGAATCTTGATGAAACTGAATATGATCTTCCTTTACCTAGAAGGCGTTCTAAGAATTGAGTTTTAGATCTTGATGATGAAATTGATAAAAGTGGGATTGAAAGAAATAAAAATCTAGATGTTGCTAAACCCACTATATTGGATCTCAAGGAATTTAATTATTAAAATTGCTCTTTAATGATTGTATTTCCTTGTTGCAAACCGTGCTAAATTCTCCTCATGCTTATAGTCAAAATAAAGCCTTTACCGAACACATTGTTGATGCCTTGATGCAATCTTATGAAGAAAAACTTGAGTTGAAAGTTTCTATCCCTAGGAAACTCTATGATGAGTGGGAACCTACTATCAAAATTAAAATTAAAGATCATGAGTTTAATGCTTTGTGTGATTTGGGTGCTAGTGTCTCTACTATTCCCAAAACTTTGTGTGATTTGCTAGATTTCCGTGACTTTGATGATTGCTCGCTAAACTTGCATCTTGCGGATTCCACTATTAAAAAGCCTATGGGAAGAATTAATGATGTTCTTATTGTTGCAAATAGGAATTATGTGCCCATTGATTTTATCGTTCTTGATATAGATTGCAATCCTTCATGTCCTATTATTCTTGGTAGACCTTTCCTTAGAACGATTGGTGCAATTATTGATATGAAGGAAGGAAATATTAGATTCCAATTTACATTAAAGAAAGGAATGGAACACTTTCCTAGAAACAAAATAAAATTACCATATGAATCTATTATGAGAGCCACTTATGGATTGCCTACCAAAGATGGCAATACCTAGATCTATCCTTGCTTTTATGCCTAGCTAGGGGCGTTAAACGATAGCGCTTGTTGGGTGGCAACCCAATTTTATTTTTAGTTTTTAGTTTTTGCTTCTGTTTAGGAATAAATAATCCATCTAGCCTCTGTTTAGATGTGGTTTTATCTTTTAATTAGTGTTTGTGCCAAGTTAAACCTATTGGATCTTCTTGGATGATAGTTATTTGATCTTGCTGTAATTTCCAGAAACTTTGCGCTCAGTGCCCGAATTGTTAAAAATCACGAGAACGTGATAAAATATTGATTCCAATTGCTGCTGATCAATAAACAAATTTTCCAGGTTATCTAATTTTGGTAGAATTTGTTGAGTTCCATAAGTTTGCATTAGTTACAGATTACTACAGACTGTTCTGTTTTTGACAGATTCTGTTTTGCGTGTGTTGTTTGCATATTTTGATGAATCTATGGCTAGTAAAATAGTTTATGGTCCATAGAGAAGTTGGAATAAAGTAGGTTTAACACCAATATAAATAAAAATGAGTTCATTACAGTATCTTAAAGTAGTCTTTTGTTTTCTTTCTCTAACGGAGCTCACGAGATTTCTATTGAGTTTTGTGTTGTGAAGTTTTCAAGTTTTGGGTGAATTCTTTTGATGGATTATGGAACAAGGAGTGGCAAGAGCCTAAGCTTGGGGATGCCCATGGCACCCCCAAGATAATCCAAGGACACCAAAAGTCAAAGCTTGGGGATGCCCTGAAGGCATCCCTCTTTAAATCCACTTCCATCGGTAATTTACTTGGAGCTATATTTTTGTTCACCACATGATAAGTGTTTTTCTTGGAGCGTCTTGTATTATTTGCATCTTCGCTTGTTAGTTTGAGAGAGCCATACATGAATCGGAATTTGATAGAATACTCTATGTGCTTCACTTATATCTTTTGAGCTTGATAGTTTTGCTCATAGTGCTTCACTTATATCTTTTGAGCGTGATAATTTTTGCTCTAGTACTTCACTTAGATCTTTTAGAGCACGGTGGTGGATTTTTTTAAAGAAACTATTGATCTCTCATGCTTCACTTAGATTATTTTGAGAGTCGTTAATAGCATGGTAATTTGCTTAATATTAATATACTTGGTATTCAAGATATGTGAAACTTTCTTTTGAGTGCGTTGAATACTAAGATAAGTTTGATGCTCGATAATTGTTTTGAGATATGGAGGTGATAATATTAAAGTCGTGCTATTGAGTAGTTGTGAATTTGAGAAATGCTTGTGTTGAAGTTTGCAAATCCCGTAGCATGCACGTATGGTTAAAGTTGTGTAACAAATTTGAAACATGAAGTGTACACTACAAAAAAAAGACACATCCGTGACATTTTGGGCCGAACGAATTTTTTTTCTGTCATACATATGACACTTCTATGACGATAATTGTGACAAAACCCGGTATCATCATAGATGTGGTGGGCTCCTACTTCTATGACAAAAAATCATGACAGAAAATGGGCTTTTCGTCCTAGGCGGGCCGGAGACGCAGCTGCATGACATTTTTTGGGCCGTCCATGACAGAAAAAACCGTGCGAGAAGCGAGGGGGAGGAAAATTTCGGGGAGTTGCCGGTTACGGTGGGAGGTAGGGGGCGGAGCGATCGCTGCTTTCTCGTGACGACACGCAGCGTGTGTGCGGCGTTAGCTCTAATCAAGCCGAGCGAGGCGTTGGGCTCTAATCGAACCCGGCGATTGCCGCAGCTACGCGTTCATGAACCCGAGCGATCGATCGATGGATGTTAATCTGAACCCGATGGAGCGATTCCTCGCTCTCGCTGCTAGTGAGCGTTGCGGGGGGTTGGATGAACAGTGAGCGGTGGCGTTGCCTCTGGATGAACAGGAACCCGTGGTGTGGAGAGCTGGATGAATAGTAGACGGTGGAGGGGTGGCCGTGGAGGGGTGGTTGAACAGGACCCCGTGGTGTAGAGGGCCGGATGAACAGTAGACGGTGGAGGGGTGCCCGTGGAGAGGGGTGGTTGAACAGTAGCCGATGGAGTAGCGCGCTGTGGAGGCTGGATGAACAGGAGCCCGTGGAGGGTGGAGGAGGTCGACGGTAGCCCGTGGAGGCTGGAGGAGGTCGACTGTGGAGATGAACAGTTTCCCGTGGAGTCCCGTTTTGCGGTACGCCACACCCCTCCCGATGAACAGGACCCCCGTTTCGACCGTAGGAGGTCCGTTTCGTTCGTTTTGCGGTACGCCACACCCCTCCCGATCAACAGGACCCCCGTTTCGACCGTAGGAGGTCAGTTTCCTCCGTTTTGTGGTACGCCACACCCCTCCCGATCAACAGGACCCCCGTTTCGACCGTAGGAGGTCTGTTTCCTCTGTTTTGCGGTACACCAGGCCCCTCCCGATCAACAGGACCCTGTTTCGAACGTGGCCGTTCGAACACAAGGCCGTTTCCTCCGTTGTGCGGTACGCCAAGCCTCGTTTCCTTCGCATGTTCCGTCCAAGCCCTCCCGATGAGCACGACCACGCATTCCGTTCCGACCCAGCCGGTTGGCTCCCCATGAACACGACGACGACGCTGTTTCTCCGTTCCGACCCAGCCATGTACGTATGCGCGAGTAGGCGTTCGAGACCCTGCCCGTATGTATGTACGTGGCCGTATTTTCTTTCTTGCACCCTCGCCGCTGTATGTACGTGTACATGCTACATGCGCGCCTCTACTACGACACGTGCGTGTCTCTACATCTACGACACGTGCGCGCCTCTACATCGACCAGTATGTACGTACACGTTCGCGACCAGAATGACAACGCTACGTACGGTTCGACCAGGTGGGTCCCGACTGTCAGGCACTTCCTTGCGTGTGAAGATGTAGCTGGTGGGTCCCAGCAGTCAGGGGGGCGAATCGTTTTTTTCCGGACACACTTCCTTGCGTGCGAAGGTGTAGCTGGTGGGTCCCAGCAGTCAGGGGGGAAACGTTTTTTCGCGAAATATGGTGGCCCGTCCGGTGGGTCCCCGCTGTCAGGTGGAGGAATAATTATTTTGCGCGTAATAAGGAGGCACTTCCTTGCTGCAGCCGTGGACCCAGCTGTCAGCCTCTCCATGTACAGTCCACGTCCGATGGAAGCCGTTCCTTGACCACGTTGACCACGCCGTGCCGAGAGCACCAGGGCGGTGGACGACGGCGAGGCCTAGGAAGGGGACGACACGGAGCCGGGGAAGACGCGACAGTGGATGCCCAGCGTGAAAGTACGAGGTTCACCGGTTCTGCGGTGTGAGGCTGCCGTCGCCCAGCAGAATAACAGGGGTGTGGGTGAGTAGAGGATGGCCTGGCCAGCGGTGGGAGTAGTAGGGGCGGTGAGGCCTCCGCCGCATAGAAGCCGGCCACAGGAGGCAGGAGCACGAGGCACGACCGGCGCTGCTTTGGGCGGCTGGAGCAAGAAGACCAGAGGTTGAAGAAGCACTACGGCCGTTGGATGGACATCGTACGGTCACTGGAGCTAGAATCGTGCATATTGACTAAGTTGACAAAGCCTTCTGTCCCCGTCAACTAAGTAGGCCCACAAGTCAGCCTGCCACTATACTGGGTCCCAGCTAACATGGGGAGTATTCATTTTTTTTGTGCGTAATAAGGAGGCACTTCCTTGCGTGCGAAGATATAGCTGGTGGGTCCGAGCTGTCGGTAGGCGGTAACGTTTTTCGCGAAATCTGAGGCCCTTCGGTGGGTCCCTGATGTCGGTGGATGAATCATTATTTTGCGCGTAATAAGGAGGCATTTCCTTGCGTGCGGCCGTGGACCTAGTTGTCGGCCTCTCCACGTACAGTCCACTTCAGATGCATGTCGGTCGTTGACCACGTTAACTAGGCCGCACCGAGAGCACCAGGGCAGTGGACGACGGCGAGGCCTAGGAAGGGAACGACACGGAGGTAGGGAAGACTCAGCAGTTGTTTCCCACGCGGAGGGGAGTACGACTGAACGAGGGTTTACTGGTTCGTCTGCCGTCATTTGGAGAATAACAGCAGTGTGGGTGAGTAGAGGATGGCTAGGCCAGCGATGGGAGTACGGTGGGGCGGTGAGGCTGCTGCAGCAGCACAGCCGTCATGGGAGGAGGGTGCGAGCAGTCCACGGGCGCTTGTTTGAGCGGCTGGAACAGGAAGAGCAGAGATTGAACAAGCACGACGGTCGTTGGATGGACATCCAACCGTCACTGCTTGTGCGTCAACCTTTTTTTTAGGAAAGCCTCAAATCTGTGGATAACAGCATACAACCCATCTGCCATTATTTCTAATAATTTACAGCCCATTTGCTCATTCTTAAGGTTTTCTTTGGAGCCCATATTCTTTTTGTTTGCATTACAGCCCATATTGTGGCCACGGTTAAAAAATTATACGAAATTTTGCATATTTCAAAAGCGGTCCGAACTGTTTTTAATCCCGAAATTTCGACTCACATTCAAACTGATTTTAAAAATAAATGTATATCAATATAAAATCCAACAAATTCTCCACGCATAAAAATTAATGTAATTTAAAATCTTGAAATGAAAAAAATATATTTGAAACTAATTGCCGATTTGATGTGTTTTAAAAATGTACAACCCATTTCTCATTACTGATGGGCCATTTTCTCGGCCAGCCCAATGAAAAGCTCTCCTCGTCTTGAAAGATTTGCAGCCCAACAGGCCTGACAAAGCGACTTAATTGGCAAATCACAAAAAAACTGGGCTGTGGCCGTGGACCCAGCTGTCAGCCTCTCCACGTATAGTACTCTTCCGATGGAAGTCGTTCCTTGACCACGTTGACCACGCCGCGCGTAGAGCACCACGGCGGTGGACGACGACGAGGCCTAGGAAGGGGACGACTCGGAGCCGGGGAAGACGCGGCAGTGGAAGCCCGCGCGGAGAGGAGTACGAGGGTTCACTGGTTCGGATGCGGTGTGAGGCTGCCGTCGCCGCAGGGCCTGGCCAGCGGTGGGAATAGTAGGGTCGGTGAGGCCTCCACGGCAGCACAGCCGACCACGGGAGGCAGTGTTGAGGAACGTTGCAGAAAATAAAAAATTTCCTACGGTTTCACCAAGATCCATCTAGGAGTTCATCTAGCAACGAGTGATAGGAGTGCATCTACATACCTTTGTAGATCATGGCGAAGCGTTCAAGTGAGCGGGGTTGAGGGAGTCGTACTAAATCGTGACCCAAATCACCGATGACCAAGTGCGAGCGGACAGCACCTCCGCGTTCAACACACGTACGGAGCGGATGACATCTCCCATGCCTTGATCCAGCAAGGAGGAGGGAGAGGTTGATGAAGATCCAGCAGCACGACCGCGTGGTGGTGGATGCAGCAGGAGGTTCCGTGAGCTTTGCCGAGCTTGCGAGAGGAGAGGTGTAGCAGGGGAGAGGGAGGCGCCAAGGCTTGAGGTGCGGCTTCCTCCTCCCCCCTTTATATCGGCCCCACAGGGGGGGCGCCGCCCTGAAATTAGATCTCCCAAGGGGGGGCGGCGGCCAAGGGGGGAGGCTTGCCCCCCAAGGCAAGTGGGGCGCCCCCCACCCCTAGGGTTTCCAACCCTAGGCGCAGGGGGGCCCAGGGGCGCACCAGCCCACTAAGGGCTGGTTCCCCTCCCACTTTAGCCCACGGGGCCCTCCGGGATAGGTGGCCCCACCCGGTGGACCCCCGGGACCCTTCCGGTGGTCCCGGTACAATATCGGTGACCCCCGAAACTCTCCCGATGGCCGAAACAGCACTTCCTATATATAATTCTTTACCTTCGGACCATTCCGGAACTCCTCGTGATGTCCGGGATCTCATCCGGGACTCCGAACAACTTTCGGTTTGCTGCATACTCATATTCATACAACCCTAGCGTCACCGAACCTTAAGTGTGTAGACCCTACGGGTTCGGAGACACGTGAACATGACCGAGACGGCTCTCGGTCAATAACCAATAGCGGGATCTGGATACCCATGTGGGCTCCCACATGCTCCTCCATGATCTCATCGGATGAACCACGATGTCGAGGATTCAAGCAACCCCGTATACAATTCCCTTTGTCAATCGGTATGTTACTTGCCCGAGATTCGATCGTCGGTATCCCAATACCTCGTTCAATCTCGTTATCGGCAAGTCACTTTACTCGTACCGTAATGCATGATCCCGTGACCAAACACTTGGTCACTTTGAGCTCATTATGATGATGCATTACCGAGTGGGCCCAGTGATACCTCTCCGTAATCACGGAGTGACAAATCCATCTCGATCCATGACAACCCAACAGACACTTTCGGAGATACCGTAGTGCACCTTTATAGTCACCCGATTCGTTGTGACGTTTGGTACACCCAAAGGACCCCTACGATATCCGGGAGTTACGATCTCATGGTCTAAGGAAAAGATACTTGACATTGGAAAAGCTCTAGCAAAGCGAACTACACTATCTTGTGTTATGCTTAGGATTGGTCTTGTCCATCACATCATTCTCCTAATGATGTGATCCGTTATCAATGACATCCAATGTCCATAGTCAGGAAACCATGACTATCTGTTGATCAACGAGCTAGTCAACTAGAGGCTCACTAGGGACATGTTGTGGTCTATGTATTCGCACGTGTATTACGATTTCCGGATAATACAATTATAGCATGAATAAAAGACAATTATCATGAACAAGGAAATATAATAATAATCCTTTTATTATTGCCTCTAGGGCATATTTCCAACAGTCTCCCACTTGTACTAGAGTCAATAATCTAGTTACATTGTGATGAATCGAACACCCATAGAGTTCTGGTGTTGATCATGTTTTGCTCGCGGAAGAGGTTTAGTCAACGGATCTGCAACATTCAGATCCGTATGCACTTTGCAAATTTCTATGTCTCCATCTTGAACATTTTCACGAATGGAGTTGAAGCGACGCTTGATGTTCCTGGTCTTCTTGTGAAACCTGGGCTCCTTGGCAAGTGCAATAGCTCCAGTGTTGTCACAGAAGAGTTTGATCGGCCCCGACGCATTGGCTATGACTCCTAGGTCGGTGATGAACTCCTTCACCCAAATTGCTTCATGCGCTGCCTCCGAGGCTGCCATGTACTCCGCTTACATGTAGATCCCGCCACCACGCCTCGCTTGCAGCTACACCAGCCATCGCTCCACCATTCAACATATACACGATCCGGTTTGTGACTTAGAGTCATCTAGATCTGTGTCGGCTAAGCGTCGGCGTAACCCTTCTGACGAGCTCATCGTCACCTCCATAAGCGAGAAACATGTCCTTAGTCCTTTTCGGTACTTCAGGATATTCTTGACCGCTGTCCAATGTTCCTTGCGGGATTACTTTGGTACCTTCCTACCAAACTTACGACAAGGTTTACATCAGGTCAGTACACAGCATGGCATACATAATAGACCCTATGGCTGATTCATAGGGATGACACTCATCTCTTCTATATCTTCTGCCATGGTGGGACATTGAGCCGAGCTGAATTTCACACCTTATAATCTGAGGCAAGAACCCTTTCTTGGACTGATCCATTTTGAACTTCTTCAATATCTTATCAAGGTATGTGCTTTGTGAAAGACCTATGAGGCGTCTCGATCTATCTCTATAGATCTTGATGCCTAATATATAAGCAGCTTCTCCAAGGTCCTTCATTGAAAAAATCTTATTCAAGTAGGACTTAATGGTGTCCAAAAGTTCTATACCATTTCCCATCAAATGTATGTCATCTACATATAATATGAGAAATGCTACAGAGCTCCCACTCACTTTCTTGTAAACGCAGGCTTCTCCATAAGTCTGCATAAACCCAAACGCTTTGATCATCTCATCAAAGCGAATGTTCCAACTCCGAGATGCTTGCACCAGCCCATAAATGGATCGCTGGAGCTTGCATACCTTGTTAGCATTCTTAGGGTCGACAAAACCTTTCGGCTGCATCATATACAGTTCTTCCTTAAGATAGCCGTTAAGGAATGCCGTTTTGACGTCCATTTGCCATATCTCATAATCATAGTATGCGGAAATTGCTAACATGATTCGGACGGACTTCAGCTTCACTACGGGAGAGATAGTCTCATCGTAGTCAACCCCTTGAACTTGCCGATAACCCTTAGCGACAAGTCGAGCTTTATAGATGGTAACATTACCATTCGCGTCCGTCTTCTTCTTAAAGATCCATTTGCTTTCTATTGCTCGCCGATCATCGGGCAAGTCTGTCAAAGTCCATACTTTGTTTTCATACATGGATCCTATCTCCGATTGCATGGCTTCAAGCCATTTGTTGGAATCTGGGCCCGCCATCTCTTCTTCATAGTTCGAAGGTTCACCGTTGTCTAACAACATGATTTCCGGGACAGGGTTGCCATACCACTGTGTGGAGCGTGTCCTTGTGGACCTCTGTTCAGTAGCAACTTGCTCCGAAGTACCTTGATCATCATCATTAATTTCCTCTCCAATGGGTGTAGGCACCACAGAACATTTTCTGAGCTTCACTACTTTCCGGTTCAAGAGGTAGTACTTCATCGAGTTATACTTTCCTCCCACTTACTCCTTTCGAGAGAAACTCTTTTCGAAAGGATCCGTTCTTGGCAACAAAGATCTTGCCTTCGGATCTAAGGTAGAAGGTATACCCAATGGTTTCCTTAGGGTATCCTATGAAGACGCATTTTTCCGACTTGGGTTCGAGCTTTTCAGGTTGAAGTTTCTTGACATAAGCATCGCATCCCCAAACTTTTAGAAATGACAGCTTAGGTTTCTTCCCAAACCATAATTCATACGGTGTCGTCTCAACGGATTTAGACGGTGCCCTATTTAAAGTGAATGTAGCTGTCTCTAGAGCGTATCCCCAAAATGATAGCGGTAAATCAGTAAGAGACATCATAGATCGCACCATATCCAATAGAGTGCGATTATGACGTTCGGACACACCGTTACGTTGAGGTGTTCCAGGCGGCGTGAGTTGTGAAACGATTCCACATTTCATTAAGTGTGTACCAAATTCGTGACTTAAATATTCTCCTCCACGATCTGATCTAAGAACTTTATTTTTCGCTCACGTTGATTCTCTACCTCATTCTGAAATTCCTTGAACTTTTCAAAGGTCTCAGACTTGTGTTTCATCAAGTAGACATACCCATATCTACTCAAGTCATCAGTGAGAGTGAGAACATAACGATATCCTCCGCGAGCCTCAACGCTCATTGGACCGCACACATCGGTATGTATGATTGCCAATAAGTTGGTTGCTCGCTCCATTGTTCCGGAGAACGGAGTCTTGGTCATTTTGCCCATAAGGCATGGTTCACATGTGTCAAACGATTCATAATCGAGAGACTCTAAAAGTCCATCAGCATGGAGCTTCTTCATGCGCTTGACACCAATGTGACCAAGGCGGCAGTGCCACAAGTATGTGGGACTATCGTTATCAACTTTACATCTTTTGGTATTCACACTATGAATATGTGTAACATCACGTTCGAGATTCATTAAGAATAAACCATTGACCATCGAAGCATGACCATAAAACATATCTCTCATATAAATAGAACAACCATTATTGTCGGATTTAAATGAGTAGCCATCTCGTATTAAACGAGATCCTGATACAATGTTCATGCTCAAACTTGGCACTAAATAACAATTATTGAGGTTTAAAACTAATCCCGTAGGTAAATGTAGAGGCAGCGTGCCGACGGCGATCACATCGACCTTGGAACCATGCCCGACGCGCATCTTCACCTCGTCCTTCGCCAGTCTCCGCTTATTCCGCAGCTCCTGCTGTGAATTACATATATGAGCAACGACACCGGTATCAAATACCTAGGAGTTACTACGAGTACTGGTAATGTACACATCAATTACATGTATATCAAATATACCTTTAGTGTTGCCGGCCTTCTTGTCTGCTAAGTATTTGGGGCAGTTCCGCTTCGATGACCCTTCCTTTGCAATAAAAGCACTCAGTCTCGTGCTTGGGTCCATTCTTTGACTTCTTCCCGCAAGCTGGCTTACGGGGCGCGCAACATCCTTGCTGTCCTTCTTGAAGTTCTTCTTACCCTTGCCCTTCTTGAACTTAGTGGTTTTATTGACCATCAACACTTGATGTTCCTTCTTGATTTCTACCTCTGCTGACTTCAACATTGAAAATACTTCAGGAATAGTTTTCACCATCCCCTACATATTGTAGTTCATCACAAAGCTCTTCTAGCTCGGTGGGAGCGACTGAAGGATTCTGTCAATGACCGCCTCGTCCGGGAGGTTAATGTCCAGCTGGGACAGGAAGTTGTGCAACCCAGACATTTTGAGTATGTGCTCACTGGCAGAACAATTTTCCTCCATCTTACAACTGTAGAACTTGTCAGAGACTTCATATCTCTCGACCCGGGCATGAGCTTGTAAAACCATTTTCAGCTCCTTGAACATCTCATATGCTCCTTGTTGCTCAAAACGCTTTTGGAGCCCCGGTTCTAAGCTGTAAAGCATGCCGCGCTGAACGAGGGAGTAATCATCAGCACGTGACTGCCAAGCGTTCATAACATCTTGGTTCTCTTGGATGGGTGCTTCACCTAGCGGTGCTTCTAGGACATATTGTTTCTTGGCAGCTATGAGGATGATCCTCAGGTTCCGGACCTAGTCCGAATAGTTGCTGCCATCATCTTTCAGCTTGGTTTTCTCTAGGAACGCGTTGAAGTTCATGGTGACATGAGCGTTGGCCATTTGATCTACAAGACATTTTGCAAAGATTTTAGACTAATGTTCATGATAATTTAGTTCATCTAATCAAATTATTTAATGAACTCCCACTCAGATTTGGCATCCCTCTAGTCATCTAAGTGTTACATGATCCGAGTCGACTAGGCCGTGTCCGATCATCACGTGAGACTGACTAGTCATTGCCGGTGAACATCTCCATGTTGATCGTATCTTCCATACGACTCATGTTCGACCTTTCGGTCTCTTGTGTTCCGAGGCCATGTCTGTACATGCTAGCTCGTCAAGTTAACCTAAGTGTTTTGCATGTGTAAAACTGTCTTACACCCGTTGTATGTGAACGTAGGAATCTATCACACCCGATCATCACGTGGTGCTTCGAAATGACGAACTTTAGCAACGGCGCACAGTTAGGGAGAACACTTTCTTGAAATTATTATAAGGGATGATCTTATTTACTACCGTCGTTCTAAGTAAACAAGGTGCATAAACATAATAAACATCACATGCAATTATATAGTAGTGACATGATATGGCCAATATCATATAGCTCCTTTGATCTCCATCTTCGGGGCTCCATGATCATCTTGTCACCGGCATGACACCATGATCTCCATCATCATGTCTCCATGAAGTTGCTCGCCAACTATTACTTCTACTACTATAGCTAACGGTTTAGCAATAAAGCAAAGTAATTACATGGCGTTGAATCAATGACACGCAGGTCATACAATAATTAAGACAACTCCTATGGCTCCTGCCGGTTGTCATACTCATCGACATGCAAGTCGTGATTCCTATTACAAGAACGTGATCTCATACATCACAATATATCATTCATCATACATCACAACTTTTGGCCATATCACATCACAAGGCAATTGCTGCAAAAACAAGTTAGACGTCCTCTAATTGTTGTTGCATCTTTTACGTGGCTGCAATAGGGTTCTAGCAAGAACATTTTCTTACCTACGAAAAAGCCACAACATGATTTGTCAACTTCTATTTACCCTTCATAAGGACCCCCTTTTCGTCGAATCCGCTCCAACTAATGTGGGAGAGACAGACACCTGCTAGCCACCTTATGCAACTAGTGCATGTCAGTCGGTGGAACCTGTCTCACGTAAGCGTACGTGTAAGGTCGGTCCGGGCCACTTCATCCCACAATACCGCTGAAGCAAAATAAGACTAGTAGCGGCAAGAAAGTTGACAACATCTACGCCCACAACAAATTGTGTTTTACTCGTGCAATAGAGAACTACGCATAGACCTAGCTCATGATGCCACTGTTGGGGAATGTTGCAGAAAATAAAAAATTTCCTACGGTTTCACCAAGATCCATCTAGGAGTTCATCTAGCAACGAGTGATAGGAGTGCATCTACATACCTTTGTAGATCGCGAGCGGAAGCGTTCAAGTGAACGGGGTTGAGGGAGTCGTACTCGTCGTGATCCAAATCACCGATGACCAAGTGCCGAACGGACAGCACCTCCGCGTTCAACACACGTACGGAGCGGATGACGTCTCCCACGCCTTGATCCAGCAAGGAGGAGGGAGAGGTTGATGAAGATCCAGCAGCACGACGGCGTGGTGGTGGATGCAGCAGGGTTCCGGCAGAGCTTCGCCGAGCTTCTGCGAGAGGGAGAGGTGTAGCAGGGGAGAGGGAGGCGCCAAGGCTTCAGGGTGCGGCTGCCCTCCCTCCCCTTTATATAGGCCCCCTGGCGCCGGCCCTGGAGATTAGATCTCCCAAGGGGGGCGGCGGCCAAGGGGGGAGGCTTGCCCCCCAAGGCAAGTGGGGCGCCCCCCACCCCTAGGGTTTCCAACCCTAGGCGCAGGGGGGCCCAAGGGGGGCGCACCAGCCCACTAAGGGCTGGTTCCCTCCCCACTTCAGCCCACGGGGCCCTCCGGGATAGGTGGCCCCACCCGGTGGACCCCCGGGACCCTTCCGGTGGTCCCGGTACAATACCGGTGACCCCCGAAACTCTCCCGATGGCCGAAATAGCACTTCCTATATATAATTATTTACCTTTGGACCATTCCGGAACTCCTCGTGACGTCCGGGATCTCATCCGGGACTCCGAACAACTTTCGGTTTGCTGCATACTCATATTCATACAACCCTAGCGTCACCGAACCTTAAGTGTGTAGACCCTACGGGTTCGGGAGACACGTAGACATGACCGAGACGGCTCTCTGGTCAATAACCAATAGCGGGATCTGGATACCCATGTTGGCTCCCACATGCTCCTCGATGATCTCATCGGATGAACCACGATGTCGAGGATTCAAGCAACCCCGTATACAATTCCCTTTGTCAATCGGTATGTTACTTGCCCGAGATTCGATCGTCTGTATCCCAATACCTCGTTCAATATCGTTACCGGCAAGTCACTTTACTCATACCGTAATGCATGATCCCGTGACCAAACACTTGGTCACTTTGAGCTCATTATGATGATGCATTACCGAGTGGGCCCAGTGATACCTCTCCGTGTCTGGTGACAATCCCAGTCTCGATCCGTGACAACCCAACAGACACTTTCGGAGATACCTGTAGTGCACCTTTATATTCACCCAGTTACTTGTGACGTTTGGTACACCCAAAGCACTCCTACGATATCCGGGAGTTACACGATCTCATGGTCTAAGGAAAAGATACTTGACATTGGAAAAGTTCTAGCAAAACGAACTGCACTATCTTGTGCTATGCTTAGGATTGGGTCTTGTCCATCACATCATTATCCTAATGATGTGATCCCGTTATCAATGACATCCAATGTCCATAGTCAGGAAACCATGAATATCTGTTGATCAACGAGCTAGTCAACTAGAGGCTCACAAGGGACATGTTGTGGTCTATGTATTCACACGTGTATTATGATTTCCGGATAATACAATTATAGCATGAATAAAAGACAATTATCATGAACAAGGAAATATAATAATAATCCTTTTATTATTGCCTCTAGGGCATATTTCCAACAGGCAGGAGCATGCGGCACGACGGGCGCTGCTTTGGGCGGCTGGAGCAAGAAGACCAGAAGTTGAAGAAGCACTATGGCCGTTGGATGGACATCGTACGGTCACTGGAGCTAGAATCGTTCATATTGACTAAGTTGACAAAGCCCTTCGGCCCCGTCAACTTAGTAGGCCCACAAGACAGCCTCCCACCAAGGTGGGTCCCAGCTAGCCGGGGGAGTATTCATTTTTTTGCGCGTAATAAGGAGGCACTTCCGGTGGGTCCGAGCTGACAGCGGGGGGAACATTTTTTTCGCGAAATACGGTGGCCCGTCCGGTGGGTCTCAGTAGTCAGGGGAAAATGTTTTTTTCGTGAAATACTGGTGGTCCGTCCGATGGGTCCCTGCTGTCAGGTGGAGGAATAATTATTTTCCGCATAATAAGGAGGCACTTCCTTGCGGCTGCCATGGACCCAGCTGTCAGCCTCTTCACGTACAGTATTCTTCCGATGGAATTCGGTCGTTGACCACATTGACCACGCTGCGCCAAGAGCACCACGGCGGTGGACAATGGCAAGGCCTAGGAAGGGGACAACGCGGAACCGGGGAAGATGCGGCAGTGGATGCCCACGCGGAGAGGAGTACGAGGTTCACTGTTTCGGCCGCGCAGCCGTCGCCGCAGAATAACAGGGGGTGTGGGTGAGTGGAGTGGAGGGATGGCCTGACCAGCGGTGGGAGTAGTATGGAGGCGGTGAGGCCTCCGCGGCAGCACAGCCGGCCACGGGAGGCAGGAGCAGGCGGCACGACCGACACTGCTTTGGGCGGCTGGAGCAAGAAGACCAGAGGTTGAAAAAGCACTACGGCCGTTGGATGGACATCGTACGGTCACTAGAGGTAGAACCGTTCATATTGACTAAGTTGACAAAGCCCTCCGTCCCCGTCAACTTAGTAGGCCCACAAGCCAGCTTCCCACCAAGGTGAGTCCCAGCTAGCAGGGGGAGTATTCATTTTTTTGTGCGTAATAAAGAGGCACTTCCGGTGGGTCCGAGCTGACAGTGGGGGGAACATTTTTTCGCGAAATATGGTGGCCCGTCCGGTGGGTACCAGCAGTCAGGGGGAAACACTTTTTTGCGAAATGAGGTGGCCCGTCTGGCGGGTCCCTGCTGTCAGGTGGAGGAATAATTATTTTGCGTGTAATAAGGAGGCACTTCCTTGCGGCCGTCGTGGACCCAACTGTCAGCCTCTCCACGTACAGTACTCTTCCGATGGAAGTCGGTCGTTGACCACGTTGACCACGCCGCGTCGAGAGCACCAGGGCGGTGGAAGACGACGACGCCTAGGAAGGGGACGACGCGGAGCTGGGGAAGATGCAGCAGTGGAAGCCCGCGCGGAGAGGAGTACGAGGGTTCACTGGTTCGGCTGCGGTGTGAGGCTGCCGTTGCCGCAGAATAACATGGGGTGTGGGTGAGTGGAGGGATGGCCTGGCCAGCGGTGGGAGTAGTATGGGGCGGTGAGGCCTCCGCGGCAGCACAGCCGGCCATGGGAGGCAGGAGCAGGCGGCACGACCGGCGCTGCTTTGAGCGGCTGGACCAAGAAGACCAGAGGTTGAAGAAGCACTACGGTCGTTGGATGGACATTGTACGGTCACTGAAGCTAGAATCGTTTATATTGACTAAGCTGACAAAGCCCTTGGTACGATCCAACTTAGTAGACCCACAGGTCAGCCTCCGAAACGGTGCGCCCCAGATGTCAGGGGGAGGAATCATTTTTTGGGCGGTCGATGCTAAGAATATCCGAGATTGAAGAAGAAGCACGACATCCGTTGGATAGACATCCAACGGCCACTGCTGCTAGAACCGTGTGTTGACTATAATAAGTTGACAAAGGCTTGCATATGCGTCAACTTATTTTTTTAGGGGATGCGTCACTTAGTAGGCCCACAAGTGTGTGGCAGAGAACTTATAGCCCATTTGCGTTCTGTAAGAATGTACAACCCATTTTTGAATTATAATGGAATTTACAATGGCCCATTTACAGTTTGTTAAAGGTACAACCCATTTTCTAGCTAGGACAACGATTAATAATTTCAACCAACCGTTGAAGACAGAATTCAATAAAATTTCCCACATTTTGATGGGATCCAAAATATTTTTATCCCAAAATTTCTATTCAGATTAAATATAAATTTGTATTACGTAAAACTCCAACGAAACATTGCGCGCGCAACAATGAAAATTTAAGATTTTCAAAATCCATAAATGATATTTTATAAACTAATTTCGTGTTTGGTGCATTTTTTTATAGTTACTGCCCAGTTTTTATAATTACATCCCAATTATTATTTTTAAAGCCCATTTTCCTGTTAAGCCTAATGCATCCCTCCTAGGAAAGATTTGCAGCACAGCGGGGCGGAGAATAACAAGTTGACCTTGCCTGGGTATTCCTCAAAAAGACGTATAGCTGGGCTAGCCATTTTGATCTTGAAAAAAGTAGTATCTGAGCTGGATATCTGGCCTGGGCTAGACGGGCCACAACCCGCCCAGTTAATACCCTACTCTCCTCTGAACAACAACAAAATCAACGCCAAGAAAAACTCTGCAGTGCTCACGCCTCAAAAACACAAATACTACTCGAGCTGCTTGGTCCCAGCTGTCGGCCGCACCTTGTGCAATTCTCTCGTTTATATTGACTACATAGGTTGACAATGGTGTGGGACCGTGATGTCAGGACACCAGGAGAAAGCAAAAAAAATATAGTTGTACATAATAAGGAGGCACTTTCGTACGTACGTCTATTTCCCTAGTGGGTCCCTAGTGTCACCCAGTCAAAATAAAGTCATCTCCTGAATCCTCATGTTCGTTGACCATGTTAACAATGCTCGGCGCCATGACGAGCGCAACAACTCGAAGGACAACGGAGAGGGCCTCGCAGGCCCTACGGAGGTCTGATACAGCGCCCGTTGCTCATTCAGGAAGCTAGGATCATCGGACACCTTTGAGCACCTTCGAGAAACTGAGACGACATGAAACGGTAAGGCCGCGCTTGGGAGCTCTTGTTTATTTCAAACCTGTATTAACATACAAGTGTAATTTACTCGTCATCGGAAGGCCCGAGGTCTGTAAGTAAAACCGGCGGGTTACGCGTGTAATTTGAGAGACCAGTGTATATTTTACGAGCATTGCTATATGGACGACATTACGAGACGATGCATGCACGACGTGCGTATCATGCCATCCATGGGCAAGGCTGAAACAACAGCTAATGGCTGGATTAGCAATTGTCCGAGTGTCGTTCAGCGTTTTTATCGTGTGTGAAGTACTTCCGATATTTTACTAGTCGAAATCGATCTACCAAGCGCCTTCGCCTGACCATCTGCTTTAATTTACAAGCGTCAGTTTTACAAGCGGTTTTGGTTGGAAAACGACGATCCAATCACGACCTAATATCATGAGTTGGTCGGAAGATCATATGGTTTCACGTCTAACCTACACGACATGTCGTATAGGCTATGAATGAAACATCAGACGATGAACTTCTTACGCACGGAAACAACAGAAGAGGATGATCTTCTTAACAAGCAAATCACTGGCATTAGATCGACATGCAAAACAATACGAAGCATTATTCTCAGGAGGCACGGTGAACAGCTCGTGATGCCGCATGCCACAACATTCCAAGCTCAACTTTGCAATCAAACACAAGGCCTGGCATTACATAGACAATATTCAGAACAAACTCTTAACACAGGAATATCTCAGCAGAGTAACTATTTACTTCTAAACTGATAATGGAAAAAACACTCGGCGCTGCTCACAGCAAGGGCGTCCCACTCAAAAATATCAAATGCATGCCTTCTGGCTAACACCAATGAGCAAATTTTGACAAGGTTTTCCAATTCCAATATATTAAACTAACGTCTTCTTGCTAACATCAATGAGCAAATTTTGACAAGGTTTTCCAATTCCAATATATTAAACTAACGTCTTCTTGCTAACATCAATGATTAAATTTTGACAAGCTCCTCCCCTTCAAAATATGTAATGCCTATGATCGTGTCCTGTCTTAGCTTCTTGTACTTGTTTGGGCACTTTTTGCCCAGGGCACTCCACGTGTTGTTAAATTGCCAATGGTCTCTGCAGACTAGTCATGTCACCGGTGTCTAATAATACTCTGTAAATCTTCTCGGTCATTCCTTCTGTAATGTACCGCATCCAGTGACTGCTTCTTTCTGCAAAGTGGAACGACCAACTGGACCCAGTAATGCAGCAGTTTGCATTGGACACATTGGATCCTTTTGTGCAGATCAACTAAAATCGAAGTCGTAATAAAACCGAGCTTTAATTTTGATATCCCTGTAAGCAAGAATAGGTATAAGGGAAACAATTACTGAGAAATAACGGTTGATGACTTGTCTTAATGGGAAACAAAGCAGGAGAGGAGCAATTCTCCATTAGTGTGATTCATTCATATTGACTGAGACATTATCTTAACAACGCCTTGGTTCAACATGTATAAAGAACGACAAAGCAGAAAAGTACCATTCCTAAAACAATGCACTGAAATCAAGAAAAGTGTTTCGCGTAGTGAAGCAAAATGTCGCAATAGCAACAAGTTGAATAGATATCATGTGGTAGAGACCAATATTTGAAACAACTCGACAGGAACACTGGAGACAAATCTCGATCTCCTTTTGTGCAGTTCCACCAAAATTAAGCAAAGTCACCGGTGTGACATTCAAGTTGAACTGCACAAAACACTCATAAAACATAAGTGTTTCGAGTAGCGAAGTAAAATGTCGCAATAGCAACAAGTTGAATCGATACCCCTGTTTTAACAGAGGCAAAAAGGAAACAATTACTTGCCGATAAAGGAGGATGAAACAAACGGTGACAGAAAGAAGCATCTAACTTATCTTGGATGGAAAACAAAGTAGGATAGTAGCATTTCTAAAACGGTAGCATTGATTCATATTAATAGAGACACTCTCTTGAAACAACATTCGTTAAAAAATGTAATTTACTTTTAACAGTGGCATTGCTTCAATTTTCCGGCGGCATTCTTAGATTAACAACAGCAAAATAGCTGTATGGGACATGCTAGCACCATGTGCGTCCACACGTATAAATGGGTGATGCAGAGTATGTAGCCAAGCAACATATCTGTTTTGGTCCCATATTTGTTCTCTTTGAACTTTTTTCCTATGTGAGGGCAGCAAATCTAGTCCTGCACAAACTACCCGACCCCAGTTTCTTTCCCTTTTCAACAAAGAGATCGGTTCCTTACAGATGTGTGTACTGGGTTACCCCCTTTTTCCCTTTTTGACCAACAAAGCGGCTGGATAGCCAGTTTATACTACTTTTCCTCCCTCCTTTCCTCATTGAACCACGTCCTAGATTCATGCTCCACCCCACCGCACCTTTCTTTCCTCTTTGAACCAATACCTAGATTCGACTACAGATAAAAAAAGATCCACATGCAGCTAGAGCAACGACGGTTTCAAAGAAACTTATACCGTAGGGTCGTCGGGATGTGGGAAGGCGTCAAGGCGGGAGGCGGATCTGCCCACACTACGTCGTCGGTGAGGAAGAAGGGTCGATGGCCCTCCCAAGACATGCGCTTGGTGAAAGAGAACAACGCAGCCGGCAGTGGATTGCCTCCCTCGCCGAAGGCGATAGAGTTAACGCTGCACCTCCTCCCCTTCCCGGTGCGACGGGATACGGATGCCTCCTTCACCAGCTGTGAGGGGGAGAGAGACAAGAGGCCAACACAGTTTTGTTTAGATCTGGTGAAGAGAGGGTGAGAGACTGTGAATATAGCAAACCCTAGCAAATGAACGCTGAGCCTCCAGCGTGTAACATATATGTATTGCGGCGAGCGTGTGGAGCTTGCAAACCCTAGCGAACAAGCGCTGAGGCTCCCGCTTATATATATACTCCATCACTAATGTAGTACTAATGTAGTACGGACCGAGCTCCGGTGCTTTCACTCCATCTGCTTTTGGCTGTATGACAGGCGAGCCAGCCACATTTTGGGCCCACCTGTCATAAACCCAAAGGCAGGTGCACTAAGTCAATGAAGCCGCGTCCATATAGTACTCTCATGTGTATACGACTAATATATAGTGGAGTGGTTTTCTTATTCTCTCCATAACAATCATTTTAAATTGTGTAAGTACGAAACGAAACTATTTATTTAATGTACAGAGGGAGTATTACTTCCGATGAACTAACGATCCACGCCCACGCGTCCTGGTCGCACTTCCTGTCCTTCACGTGTGGTACACTACCCTCCCTTAAGTGAACAACCACACATGCACCAAATTATCGGAAACGTGTGAGAGTGTGTACAATAAAGAATTTTAATTTCAATTATCGGAAAGGTTTGAGAGTATTAAAAAGTTTGACTTCAGTCAAATCTAATATCTTGAGTAAATAAAATGGAGGCTACTACGTCCATCCGGGTTTTTAGTCCACACCATTTTTTAAATCAAAGTTAATAGCTGGACAAATAAAATTACAGGAGAGCTGGAGACAAAGTTGTGAGAAGGCTTAGAAATCAATACAAAACTTATGCTCTTAGTACCAACGTCGATCCTTCTTTGAGAAAACATTTGGTTCATAGCCAATTGTGTGATAAAATTGCACCAACGTGAAAGACGACTGGTCTCCAACGCAACCAAGGTGAACTGACGAAGGATATCATCTTTGTGCGTAACAAGCAAAGAGCACTGATGGAAGATAGCTTGTTTTTCACTGAAAATCGATCAGCTTCACTAGCCGACGCAACCATGAGGCGTGACAATGAGCATCGATAGGTCATCGTGGTGATGCGGCATCCATTTGGCATCAAGTTTGGGTGAGGCACCTATGAAGTTCGACAAATCCTCAATGTGGTCTGTTTCTTCTCAGTAATCAAGCTCGAGGAAGGAAGAATCACGTGGCAGAGGACAGTGGGGCGGAACAACAATGGCCATCCAATTTTGTGCAGTTCCACTAAAATTGAGGAAGACATGCCCGGGTATGGAGACACACATCGCTGTTTCCAAAAATATAAAAAGGGTTAATGAAAAGTACACCAACAAACAGAAGCATCATAATTATATCTTGATGAGAACTAAACCAGGATACCCGAGAAAAAAAGCATTTCTTCATTTAACTAGTGATAGTACTACCACCATATGGACAATGACCGCACAACCACCAAGTACTTTTTGTCGAAACGACATGTATACCTCCACCGAGTATAATAGTACTAGTAGGTGATGTTGGACCAGCCGACAAACCCTAGCTACTATGCATGGGGAGCTGGGGAGTAGTCGCATAGAAGAAAACCCGCACGCAGCGACCTGAGGAGCTGGACCAGTACAAGAAGTTATACCTTAGGTGGGCGAGATGTCGTTTAGGCGGGCGGGCGGGATCTGCCCACATGACGGCAACGAACAAGGGCGCGGAGGATCTTTGTCCGCGCCAGCGCCGGCTCCGAGAGGACGGTGCGCATCGGCTCCCCCGTCGCCGATGGCGACAACGTCAACGCTGCACCTCCTCCTCCCGCAGCGGATGGGATTCGGCCGGATCTGTGAACACCGGTGAGGAGAGAGATAGACTGGACACTGTCATCTTGTTTTGATATGGAGAGGGTGAGAGAGCGAGACGCGAGAAACTCTATCAAACAAGAGGCTATAATGGAGTAAAAAAATCTCTCCATAGCAGTGGTTTTAAATAGAATACGCGCATTCCCGGAAAAAAGAAACGAAAACTGGCGGACAATTTTTTAAGGGTCTGTCTAGGACACATCTAGATGTGACATAGTTATGTCACATCTAAGTTCATGTCCACTCGGTTTGTGGTCTATTTTTTTTGTCCTAGTTTTTTTGTTTCTTGTTGCTACATTATATACTTGTGGGAGCTTAGACGTGGTATCCTTAAATAATATCTTGATGTGAATTGGACAAACTGATTTTCTAACATACCAAGAAAGAAAACTCGATAAAAAACACGCCCCCGATTCCAGGTTGCGAGAGTCGTCGGACACACACACATAGACATAGACATGCATATCCGTGTTTACGTAAAATTCCATTTCCATCTCCAATCATATTTGTCCAACTGGCACATTATTTACGTTGTTAATTATATATACAACAATATTAACGTACAACATCTCTTGTTTGCGCACGTCCGGACCACTGCCATGGCTGGTCCTGACCAACCCGAACCCTCTTCATCACCCGCGCGTGCTTCCTGCCCGAAACGGTCAGTGCCGCATTCATGCCCGGCCAGAGCGGACGTGACCTCTCACTGGCGCCGGCATTGAAGCGGCGCGCCAGCCAAGAGAGCGTCGCCCGTGCCGCTTCTGGGTGCACGCGGCTACTCTGCGTTCAAAGGTCGCAATAGCCGGCTACAACATGCATGTAAAAAGTTTTTGGGAGTCCGTGCTACAGCTAGCTGTCCTTCCCTACTCGTCAATCTCTTCCGGTAGTGCTAGTAGTACTCCATGGCGCGATCCATCGACAAGCAGGCGGGAAAGTTATCGTATACTCGGTCTGCGGTGAGTGGCATGCCGAGCGACCGTGTGGGGTCGAGCCGTGGAGGAGGGTGAGACACGAACACGACAGACGTGATTTACCGTGTGATTTGACTGCTGCTTAGTGGCCCCTACACGTACTCCCCCTAAGTGTATGCAACAGTCAGACGTACACATGGACGCAACAACGCGCGCGACGCCCTAATGCATGCATGCACGAGCACACGACGGAACACACACGGTCACGCTAAGTGCTCAACCTACACGTGCATGCACACACATACTCAGTCAGGGTGAGCTAGTGACCGTATAAACACCGAAAAATATATATATTGAGCGCAATGAGCGTATTATGAAGTCCACTGACCTTTTTTACAAATATACAGTGACAGACAGTGTATTTATCTCGTTTGAAATTAATCCATATTAACCGGAGAGGAGGCAGTATGGACTAGCATTACTTGCGCGCGGTGGCTCGCAGGACAAGGAGAAACTTTTGACTAATGCAAGCTCTCCCTCGCTCAGGCGGTGGATGTGCAACAGTTAATTCGGTGTCAGATTACCAGAAGCATACACTATACAACTAGTGCTACTATTGTTCGACTTCCCGAATAGGCGAACAGCCAAGCGCAAAGTTTACTAATATAGTCTATAAAGGTACGTACTATACTAGTACTAGGAACCGGATGGAGGAGCATCTGCACTCTTATTATAATTTTAAAATGTGATAAAGCAATCTTCAACACATTTGGTTATCTTCGAGGGTTCTCGCATGTGATAATGGAAGTTGATTGCATGGAGCACTCGCCACAATTCTCGCTTAATTCTGGCTCATATCCTGTTACAAATAGTAGCGCTCGGTAATATTTCCTCTTTTTCTGTTATTCAGCATGTAAACAGGTCAGCAAACCTTCCGGTGCATCTTCGTGCCAACCATGCTTGCTGGACTTTGAATGTGGCCGAGAGCTGGCTTGATGAAACACCTCGCTTCCTACATCTTTTTTTGCGGGGTACCTCGCTTCCTAGTGACCAGTGTCTTGGCTGATCGTCCTAAGAATGCTTATATATGAATAAAGCTCTCTCATTTACCCGCAAAAAGGATTGAGCCATATTAACCGGAAAGGAGGGAGTATGGACTAGCACTACTTTTCGGTGTGTCCCGTCAACTCGCAGAACGAGGAGAAGCTTGCAGGACAAGGTGAAGCTCGCTTACGCCTTTTGACTAATGCAACCTACCCTCGGTGGACGTGCATCAGTCCATTCGGTGTCAGATTGTCAGAGGCATACACTGTAGTACCCAACATGCGGAGTACCATCATTGTTCGACTTCACGAAGAGGCGAAGAGCCAAGCACAGTAGTACGAGTAGTACTACTACTAGAACCGCATGGTGGAGCATTTGTACTCTTATTTCTTTTTATCTCTGATAAAGTACACGTTTATTCCGGAGAAGGGCGGAAAACGGCAGCCCAACATGGCAACATCTAATGAATGATATCGATCAATGAACCATGCTCGAATATATCTTGGCCTCCATGCGAACCCGTCTGTGTGTTCTCGCTCCTCGTCTCTCTCAAGGAACGGCGGGTTGGCTCTTTGCCGTCAATTGAGATCGGTTTGCTCACACTCCTGTCCCACATGTCAGTGATATGCCAAGAGGAGGTGCGTTGACCGACTGGCCATCTGCTGCATTTTGGTTTTGAACCTTCATACTACTCCTCCCTCCGTCACAGTTTACAGGGCGCGCTTCGTTATGATGCATTTCTCTCAATGCATTTCCACCACCAGAGAGACTTTAGATGTGTTTGGTTTAATGCTCAATTAATTAGGGCGTGGTAACCGCAATGAAGTCCACAATTTTCTCTCCATGTAACTACGGAATGGAGTAAGTGCATGCATGTGTGTACCCGGGGTGGAAGCACTGCATGCATGTGTGTACGCATTATTCCCTCTATTAGTAATAGACGCCGTGCTATAACTACCAATGCTATTTTTCAGGCCGATCGCTAGTCGCCTTTGTCCCACAGAACTTTTTTCTTTTTTCTGAAGCGCGCTGTATAAACAGTGACGGATGGAGTAGTATGAGCGGATTCAAAGAAGAGCGTATTGATGGTTGCTTCTTCAGAGCAACTTACAGTGGGAAAGGTGGGGCTTACGATTTGACTGCTCATTACTCACTATTAATGCGGCGCAACGACCTGGCTGAGTCTCCCATGCGGTTGTGCACTACCCCCTCGGTTCTTAAATATACTCCGTAGTATATTTGTCTTTCTAGAGTTCAACGAGTGACTACTTAAATATTTGTCTTTTTAGAGATTTCAAATGGACTGGCACATACAGATGTATATACATATTTTAGAGTGTAGATTCTCTCATTTTGCTCCGTATGTAGTCACTTGTTGAAATCTCTAGAAAGACGAATAGAATATTTAGGAACGGAGGGAGTACACATATGAAGCAAAATGAGTGAATCTACACTCTAAAATATGCCCGTTTGAAATTTGTAAAAAGACAAATATTTAGGAACGAAGGAGTATAATTTTGTGCATGGCACATGGACCCGGATGATGAAGAGGCTTCTGGCAATGCTATCAAGCTTCCGTAATTTGTTTACATAATTGACATACTATACAAATAATTTTCCACCGAGACATGAAATTGTACAATGGTGTGAGCTTTCAGCTTCTGTTTCGCGTGTCTTGCCATCGATGCTCTTTCGGAAACAATAAAAAACTAACTTCCTTGCTAATGCAAGTCAATTATTAGCAGATCAGAGCTAATAATTACATCACAAATGAAGACAGAGTTGTGAGAAAGTGTTAAATTAAAATTGATCCATGCTTTCATTGGCAGCAACGTCCCCCCAGCTCTGTCTAAATCAACAAGGCATGTTGGGAAAAAAGTAGCTGTCTGGAGCATGCAACATTCCGATCATTTTTGCAGTTCCACTAAAATAGAGCTGAGCGTCCCTGTTCCAAAGATATTAAGTGTGATTACGATAATAGAGAACTGCTGATGAAACAATAAACACATAAATAGAAGCCGGTCACCTTTGCAGTCTCTTTTAAGACTAACTAGTTGGAGAAGATTAGGCTCGGAGTTGGATGAGGAGGATAGAGCAAAACCAATCTCCCTTTGTGCAATCGCACTGAAATGTAGAGACGTTGCCCATGTGACATTTTAGTACAACTGCACAAAACACTCTTAAGAAAAAAGTGATTTGTGCAGTTCACCAAAAGGTCGCAATAGCAACGAGGTGAAATGGATAGCCCTGTTTGCAAAAAAGAGGTAGAAAGGAAACAATTACTGGCCAATAACAGTTGATGACACATGCGGCGACAAAAAAGAAGCATATTCCTTGCCCTAAGGGAAGATAACAACACAGTTGTGTTTGTCTAAAATGGTGTGAGGACGAGAATGCAATATGGAAAGTACGCTGGACGAGCTACGTTTTGGGCAAAGAACTATGGAAGATCCACATGCAGCGACGTGGGAAGACGGGCAGTGAAGCAAGGCCAGAGGGGATACCTGGAGGTCGTCGGGATGTAACTAGGTGAGGGGCGGCGGGCGGAATCTGCGAGCAGGTGGCGTAGGCCCTGCCGCGCCGGAGCTTGGTTAGAGAGAACGGCGTGTACAGCTGATCGGGACGTGCTGCCTCGGCGCCGTCCAACGGAAAAATGATGCACTTCCTCCTTTTCCCCCGGCGGACGGGATGCAGCCGGATCAGTGACCAACGGTGAGAGAGAGAGAGGCCACCGCACTCCCTTTCCCCCGGTGGACGGGATGCGGCCGGATCAGTGACCAATGGTGATAGAGAGAGAGAGAGGCCACCGCAGCCTTGTGTGAGATACTCTGAAGAGCGACAAACCAGGCACGCAAGGCTCCATTGTATATAGTGAGCGGACTACCTTTTTCTTCATAAAAATCGTTTTATATTCTGTGTACGTGCCATTGAGCGCTATAACTTTATTTAAAAATAACGCGGCAACGCGTCAAGTCGAACTTTGTTTCGTGCAAGCATGGTACACGACCTCCCTAGGTAAGCAACCGCTATAGGCGTTCAAATTAGCACGTGGGCTGCCATTTCGTAAAGAAATTAGCTCCACCGTGTACCCGCGCGGGTGTGGTTGGGCACGAAGCGTGAATACGTGCACGGTGCACCTATTCTCTTCTTGTATACGTACACCACCTACATAGGGTTGTGTGAGAGAGATACAAACCTAGAGAGATATAGTGTGTGGGTTCTTGAGAGTTTTTTTGGGGGGGGGGTTTCAATCAAAAAATGTAACATATGCAATGTGTGTGAAATAGAGTCCTGGATATAACATATATATAGAGGGGGTGATCCACGAGAAGAGAGTGGAGGTATCACCGGCTTGAGGTGTCCATAGAATCGAAAAGAGGGATGATGTGTGTGTGTGTGTGTGATCAATAAAGAGTGCCATCAATTTGTGTGTGCCCACGTCAAAGATATAGAGTGGCTGGCCCATTTGGAGCGTGAGAGGGACATGTGCAGTTTGTCTCGTGGCATGGGTACCTACCTGCAGCCTCGACTATCGGTGTGTGGTGGGGAAGAGGGAGGCCCAATTAACTATAGAGGTACAATGGCTGGTATATGTGTGGAGGAGGAGAGAGGCCTACCTCATGTATTAAGGAGATCGATCTGCCTCATATATTAAGGAGATCGATCGGCATCCATGCATATGTGCATGAGAGGAATAAGGTTGGGAGAGAGACAGAGCTAGAGTGTTGGAGGGGTGGTAGTGGAATTGCTTCTAACAAATGGTGGGATAGGTTTGCTAGACAAGCGGAGGGCACGCCATAATATCAATAAGAGAGGAGATGGCTGCTTGTTGTGTGTGCGTGCGTGTGAGAGACGGGTCAGAGGCATGCACGAATGATGAGGGGGACGTTGTGGCTGTGGTAAGCAGACATAACTACATAGGAAGATCAATCGCCCTTTGTTAGAGAAAGGAGAGACATAACTTGTGAGGTACGTCGATCGATGGGGGGTAGTTAAAGTCGATCCAGGTATATGTTGCGAGATCGATCGGTATACATGCATGTGTGTGTTAGAAGCAAACGAGGCACGAGGAGAAGGATAGAGATAGAGGGATGCATGTAGGAGGTGGTACGCGAGGCATACTATATCGGCGAGGAGGAGTGTGCGAGTCGAGAGCGATGAAAAGAGTGGTGGGAGTGAGGCATGGGCGGTGACAAGAGAAGAGGGAAGCTTGTGTTTGTGCTAGGCACACATGGCTAGAGAGGCATATCAATCGATGTGTGCCGTAAAGAAGGAGCTGGGGGGCCTACACACACCGTGGGTGAACGACCTAAAGTGAAAAGACGAATTTGCGCGATGGAGCTAGAGAATGCTGAGGGAGGGTGAGAGGGATGCAGGCGTGTGCATGCACAAGAGAAAGTTAGCGCTAGCTACAAAGATAAGAGGGTTGTGTGGGTGTAAAAGATGAATAGAGATCATATATACTTCATTATAAAAAGCGAATTCGGATATTTGAAGAATTTATTATAGTGTTTTAAACCGACGTATGTGTGAATATATATAACGGTGATACACATGGTGTGTTTATGAACATGTTATAATACATTTAATATATTTTATCTCTACTCTTATAAAAAATAGAGTTGTTGATGATGGTGTGCCTGCCATCCTGCATTATACGCCGTCCAATTTATATCTGGCGGATAGCAAGGAAACTATGATGGTTGAAGTTGGCAACAATCATGATTGTAGATTCTTATTGAAATAGAGAAACAAATTCAAATTTAGTTCGAATTGCAGCGGTAGTATAGACATTTGGAATGCACTAAAATGTTGGTATGAGTAGGTTACATGCATTATACAACAAAGCGAAAAAATAATCGGACATAACATGGATTCATACTCCCTCCTTCCATCTATATAGGGCGTAATGAGATTTTTAAGACCGCCTTTGACTATTGACAAGATTAATAGTACATGACATGCACAATGTGAAAATTATATCATTGAAAGAACCTTTCACAGACGATGTTAACGGTGTGCTTTGTGTAAGTTGCATGTCATATATCATTGCTCTAATATTTGGTCAAAGTTAGCATCGAAAAATGCATTAGGCCCTATATAGATGGAAGGAGGAGTAACTGAATAACATTTGTATAGTAAAACGGGGCAAGACTCTCTCTTTGTGTGGTGTGAATAGTTTTATTTTTTTGTTTTCTTTTTGGTTGAGGGAAGTGCAAATTGATTTGGTACGTACAAGTACAATATTACTAAGCAGTCAAAAAAAGTACAATATTACTACATGTTAGGCTTGTCCGTAAAATTCAACCCGCGTCTTGTTATATCCCAAAAATTCAGATATCGTGGTCCCAAAACTGGCGCCTTCATAACCCGCGCCTTGTATCCCGAAACTACAACGCGCGCGAAAACTCCCTCCAGCTGCCAAATCCCGACACGCGAAATCCCCCTTCTAACCCTGACCGAAAGGGCCGCTAGTTCAAATCAGTGGGGGGTACTTTTGTGACACACCCTACATTTTGGACAAGCGCGTCCCTAAGTCATGCTTCACCCCCTCCCATCGCCCCCTTTTCGCCATTCGAAATCCCAGGCCGCCATAACCTCTCTGCTCCAGCCGCGAAACCCCAACCTCCTCCGTCCGCCACGTCACCGCTGCCCAGCCGGAGCCTCTTCCCCGATGACGTCGTCCACCGCAACAGCTCGACGTCCCTCGTCCACCTTCCCGGATGAGGATCCGTCGACCATCTCGCCGTCCCGCCGGTTCAGCCGCCCCGTCCTCCACCTCCAAGGAGCTGCTCCGACGATCGCCTCGTCTATCGCGGCTGCTCCATCCCCACAGCGCCGCCTTAACCTGCTCCACCGGAACCACAACATCCTCACCGACTCCTCGGACGAAGCCGAGGCCTACTCGGCGCCACCAAAGAGGTTGTAAACTCATTACATCGCACCTTCTCCTTAACTCGACCTCCCGGCGCCGACGGTGCTCCATCCCGCACCGCCATGGAGTGGCTACCTTGAAGCCGGCGCCGCGGGCGACATCTCCATTGCGGCTCTCCCCCAGTGCGAGGCCCCTTCGGCGGCGGCATCCATACCAGCCGGATCTGCTGCTGCTGCTCCGGCTCTCGCTCGATCGCTCGCTCGCCCAGCTGCTGTTGCTGCTCTCCCCTCGCTTCGTCTTCTGCTCTGCTCGATTAAGCCACACTTGATCGACTGAATCGACTTTTGGGTCATCGATTTTCAGGGGTTGGTGGGGGGGGCTCGCGGAGTTAAGGAAGAACCACCAGCAGGCGGGGGCGGGGCTCGCCAGAGACGTACCCCACTATCTATCTTAGGGTTCGGGCGGGGGGGCTAGAGGGCTGGCCGGGCGGCGGTGGCGAGTTGTTTCGGGGCGGCGAGGTGGCGCTGGGGCCGGCGGTTCGGTAGGTGGTGGCAGGCGGCTCAGGGGTGTGCAGGTTGAAGATGAACTACATGCCCTCCCTAAACTACATGTTAAGTGTCTCTCTGCTACCATTGCGTTCAGTTTCGACAGTAGCATTCAGATTCCACAGTTAATTTCAGTTTCGATAGTTAAGTTCAGAGTCAACAATTTTTACCTCATCTGTTGTAGTCAGGTGGTTTTTGGTGATGTTAATTTTACATCCATTTTTCATCATCCATTGGAGATGCTATTAGAATCCCACTTGAGATTGACGATGCCTGTCTTGTGCTGCTTCGGCCTTGACGTCTTATGGCTCACCGGAGCTGCTCCAACGACGTAATCGATCCATCACAACAGAGCAGTGCCACGGGCGCCGCCTCTCTGATTCCTCGATCTTCCTCCACACCTCCGACAGCCACCTCTGCCTCAACTGCTTCAAATGACCAACCCAATGATGCTGAGGTCAACACGGCTACGGCAAAGAGGTTGTACACTTGTTGTGTCAGTTATTACTATACATTCACGTTGATCCATGAGGGCTATTTTGGTTCAACGGAAAAACGTCGATCCACTGGTTGTTACCATCACTCTAAATTTCTGCATGCTCTCCTTACATAATCTCACCATATTTTTTCGTATGCATGTCAGATATTGTACACAGTCATGCTGAACATGTAGAGAAAAAGAGAAGAGTTTTGCGCGGCAATACAATGTCATGTAGACATCGCTCCATGGTGGGTTCAATGGCAAACCCTCCCCACCCCTCTCCAGATTGTAATCCAGAGGAAGATATCTGTTCTGAGGCGTATTCAGACGCCGCTGACCACTCCTATTTACCCCCAAGGTGTTTGCTCTACCTTGGCATGATGATGTTAGTCATATCATGCATATGTTGCCTTGCAGTGCCTACTTTTGACATCATATATGTCATCTGCTTAGTTTAGACATGTTCTGTAATGCCACCTGTTTAGTTTCTATATCATATATGGGAATTATGCAGTCTCATGTCTTTTAGCCAGCCATAATATATGTAAAATGTGCAATGCCATCCTGTTTAACCAGGCATCATATATTTGAATGATATCCTGCCCATCCTTTTCTTCATTACATTTCCATTTGTCGACAATGTTTGTACATTAAACTACTCTTCCTGTGAATCAGCCATTTGGGTAGGAGATGGAAAAAATCTGGAGTGAAAACAAGGCCTTTAGAGCAGACAGTGCTACCTGTCGAAGCAGATCTCTTGTTGGGTCCTGATAGCTCCTCAGAGATGGATTCAGAGACAGATGACTAGTCCTATTCCCCCACTGAGGTGTATGCTCTAACTTGGCATGGTTATACTGCTCATATCATGCATACGGTGTCTTGCATTGCATAGTTTAGACATCATATACACAATATTCAACACCATGTTCTTAGTTCAGACATCATATCGAATGCCCTCTGTTTAGCATATAAATCACATATGTGAATTAAATGATGCGATCTTGATTACTTAGATAACATGTAGGTGAATTATGTCATGCGATCCTGTTTAGTTATTCATCATATCTTTTAATTATGTTATGCTATGCTATCCAGTTTATATAGACATCATATATGTGAAATTATGTCATGCTATCCATTTTAGTTAAACAATATTCATGTCAACTATTTCATGCCCTCTTTTTTCCACACTATCTATTGCATATGTCTCTCATACAATGTCTGTACATTCAACTATGTTTCCTGTTTATCAGCCATTTGAATTGGAGCGAGTGATACCAGTATCTAGCGGAATAAAAACACGGTCTTCAAATAAAACAGTGCTACCTCTTGGTGGAGATAGCACCCCGGTTGTACATGCACAAGAACCAGCCCTACCACACATAACCCAAACTCTCGCAGATTGTACCCCTACTGCGATGGACAGAGAACAAGCTTCACCAATATAACCCCAACCCCAGCCGATAGTAACCCAGTTCTTGTTGACACAACACCATCTCCACCACAGAGCTCCCAAACAACAGCAGTTAGTAAGGCAGCTCCATTGCCCAAAGGGCCAGTACTATCACGGCGAACCCCAACTCCACCAGTTAGTACGCCTATTCCTGTGGACGAAGCACAACCAGCCAGTCGTAGTTTAGCATCTATCGCATTTGATGTTGTTAAATTGTATGTGTGTATCTTCCCATCTTGGAAATATTATACTGAAGATGAAGGAAAATGCCAGTTGCAGGTGTTTGTCCAGGAGTTATGTGTAAGTAATGTTATTCATGTCAATTACTTTGCTTCGTCCCATACATCCTACCTCCATGATGGTTATAATACAACAAATTTTCCCATTTTTCTCTATAGAGATAGACTGATTTGGAAACTCAGGATGAGGTAACCTGTGCTAATATCTCTGCTATCTTCAAGAATGCTTGGTGGCAGTATCGGAATTACCTGAAGAAAACGTACTTCACCGGCAAAGAAACTCATCAAATTCCCTTACGTTCTCCCCGACACACATTTTTGGGCGATGATCGGAACGCCTTGTTCTGTACTGGTCCCGAACCAAGAATGTGGTAAGGTCTATGAGCTCATTTTCTATTTTTAAGTATTTTATTCTTGCGTCTCTGTTCATGTAGAACAAGTGCCTAAACCTAAAGAACAACTGTTCTAATTTAAGATTCCATTGCTATCATAGTTCAAAAAAGCGCTAGGCGTTAATTGTGTGTTTTGCCACCGCCTTGCGCTTTACTGACCAAAGCGCATGCTTATGCGCAGTTATGCATAGATTATGCATAGTTATGCGCAATGCGTTTTGCCAACGCCTAGAGCCTAGGCGCGCTTAAGCGCTCGCTTAGGCGCGCCTTTTTTAACTATGATTGCTTTGCTCTTGTATCACTGTATTTACTGATATGAACTTATTTTTAAATTGAAGGATCCAATCGAAACTCCAATGGCACAGCAGGTATGTTCACGCATGTTTCTTTAACAGGTTTGATCTTATCAATAGCTCTGTTGATTTCAATTTCAATTGTGTATACTGTTGACTTTCATATCATGCACGTTACTAGCATCACAACAGAGCCAATAGTATTGTTGTACATGTAGACCCGTGGTACCCATCTGAAATCTTGTTGTGCCGTGTAGTTTCCCACGCTTTGTATTCTTTCACTGCTGCTTTGTCTTGAACTGATATGATTTGAACCGTGTCTCTATTTTGATTTGGCAAGACAATGCAGTGGCCATAGGACAAAGATATATGTTTGTTTGATGCTTTTATTATGTACTAGTACTTGGCAATAGAAGACTTGGTAGTTTAATCCTGTCCACCTTACTAATGAACTGGTTCACCGAAATGAGTTTCATATACTAGTACATGCTAAACTTGTTATGTGTCCGCTTGTTTCTTCTTTTAGAATCTTGATGAATATTGGGGAAGAGTGCCTTATTAAGCAATGGTAAAGGAAGTAATGCAGATAAGGTTCAGGATAGTGACACATCCTTGTTGGTCTCTAACAAAGCTGATAAAACAACTAAGGAAGACTATCTTGAAGACAACGAGACAACCCCAAAGTCCTGTCTTGGTTTAGTGTTCGAAGCATCGCCACTACCGCATGCACAAGCTATTCAAACTCACTGTCTGAATCAGTTCGGTTTCTTGAGTCTCAACTACAAGCTGAAAGACATCGATCAGCTATGCCGCGACAAGAAGCGGAAGGACTGCGGAAGTCCCTGGAGCATTCAGATGCATACTTTCTGGTGCAACAGCAAGCGTTGGAGGATTTTAGCGCCAAACAGGACAAAGCTAATCAGCTAGCTAAGCTTATTGCCAACATGGTGGATACCCAGGATAACGTTTCTTGATGTCTTCTGAAGTTGTTTCAGTTATGCTCTTGTTTTGCTGCCGCGTTTATTTGCACTGGTGGCCAATTTTGACGGCCAAGTGTATGTAATATGCTGCTTTGTTCCCTATATTTGCACTGGTGGCGAACTTTGATGCCCAGTGGATGTAATATGTGTAATAGCGGTAATAGGCTAGCCTTAATTGCTTGCTTATTTATTTCCTTATTGTCTTGTTTAGTTGTTTGCTTGTAGTCACTGCAGTTCTTTTTCTGTGTTTTTCTAGTGGCCACAATAGCCTATTTTTGGTAACTAGGCCAAAATAATCATGGCAACACACGGACTGTTGTAACCATGGGCCTCCTGCAGGTCGTATGATCCATGGGCCTTCGTTCGGCCGTAGGACCACTGGCCTTCTATACGGGCCGTAGGATCCATCGTCCTTCTATACGGGCCTTAGGGATCAATGGCCCTTCTACGGGCCGTAGGGTCCATGGGCCTTCTACGGGTCATACTATCCATGGGCCTCATACGGGCCGTAGGATCCATGGGCCTTCTACGGGGCGTATCATCATTTCGCCAATCATGGGCCATACTATTTGTGGACCATAACGAGCCGTTAATAGGCCGTATTTGATAACTCTATGAAAACAGCCCAACGGTTTTTTTTGACATGAAAACGGCCCAACGTTTTAACGGTCCGCAAACGGGCCGACTGTAACGACGGGCTGAATTTGGCCCACAAGCAGAAAATGACAGTAACGAGCCATATGTAACCGAATGCTGCAAATGAGCCCAAGAATCAATGGGCCCTGAGAAGGCCGAAAGATAACTTGGGCTGGAAACGGCCCAATGGAATAACGGGCGGTTAATGGGTATAAAGTGATACACTGTTCATTACGGGCCAGTTTCACCACGGGCCGTTAATGGGCCAAGAGTTACAAAGGTCCTCATATGGGCCAAAAGAAGTCATGGGTCACACATGGGCCGGAAGTTAAAACAGGCTGAATCATATTGGACGGCCCAGATGACGCTACTGGGCCTAATTCGGATAGGGCGTAACGGGCCCTCGGTTAGCGGGCTGTAAATGGGCTATATGCGAACAAGACGTTAACAGGCTTTCCGTGGGCCGGCCCCCCACCTTTTGACCAAGTCAAACGGGCCGGCCTTTTCACCGGAATGGGCCTCTGTTGGGCCGTGCCACGTGTCGCCGTATCATAGGCGCCTTCGGTCCAATGAGCGGATGACATCTGTCCCAACAGTGAGCCGACACGTTTTTGCTCCAGCCAATGATGATTTTACACATGGAAAATCCCCATTGGTCGGGGCTGTTAACGGGTTATCGGATCCAAAACCCGACCCGATAGCTTAACGGCGTTCCGTTACGATGGATGCCACGTGTAGGTCACCCTTGACGAAAGCAGTTCTGTGAGGCGTGATTTATCGTCATGGAAGTGGACTCTTCCGTGATGGTAATTTTGGTAATGTCATGGAACACTTCTACGACAGCACAGGTATGACTACCTTGATTCTGTCATAAATTTGTCATGGATGTACATGCATGACAAAAAACGCGACCTACTGTGACAAACACGTATCATCATGGAAGTGTATTTTTTTGTAGTGGTACCTGGCTTGTGCATCCTTATGAGTGGCGGTCGGGGACGAGCGATGGTCTTTTTCGACCAATCTATCCCCCTAGGAGCATGCGCGTAGTACTTGATTTTTGATGACTTCTAAATTTTTGAAATAAGTATATGAGTTCTTTTGACTAATGCTGAGTCCATGGATTATACGCACTTTTACCTTTCCGCCTTTGCTAGCCTCTTCGGTACCGAGCATTGCCTTTTCTCACCTTGAGAGTTGGTGCAAACTTCGCCGGTGCATCCAAACCCCGTGATATGATACCCTCTATCACACATAAACCTCCTTATATCTTCCTCAAAACAGCCACCATACCTACCTATTATGAAATTTCCATAGCCATTCCGAGATATATTGCCATGCAACTTTCCACCGTTCCGTTCATCATAATGACACACTTTACTTTTGTCATATCGCCATTGCATGATCATGTAGTTGACATCGTATTTGTGGAAAAGCCACCATGCGTTATTTTTCATACATGTCACTCTTGATTCATTGCACCATCCTGCACACCACGGAGGCATTCATATAGAGTCATAACTTGTTCTAGTTTCGAGTTGTAATCCTTATGTTGTAATCAATAGAAGTGTGATGATCATCATTATTAGAGCATTGCCCAAAAAAGAGAGAGAAAGGCCAAAAAGAAAAAAAGAAAGGCCCAAAAAAAAGAAAATAAATAAAAAGGGCAATGCTACTATCTCTTTTTCCACACTTGTGCTTCAAAGTAGCACCTTGTTCATGTAGTGAGTCTCATAAGTTGTCTTTTTATACTAGTGGGAATTTTTCATTATAGAACTTGGCTTGTATATTCCTACGATGGGCTTCCTCAAAATGCCCTAGGTCTTCATGAGCAAGCAAGTTGGATGCACACCCACTAGTTTTCTTTTGTTGAGCATTCAGAGCATTCATAGCTCTAGTGCATCTGTTGCATGGCAATCCCTACTCCTCATGTTGACATCAATTGATGGGCATCTCCATAGCCCGTTGATTATCCTCGTCAATGTGAGAGTTTCTCCTTTTTTGTCTTCTCCACACAATCCCCATCATCATATTCTATTCCACCCATAGTGCTATATCCATGGCTCACACTCATGTATTGCGTGAAGGTTGAAAAAGTTTAAGATTATCTAAGTATGAAACAATTGCTTGGCTTGTCATCGGGGTTATAGAAGTTGGGAACATCTTTGTGTGACGAAAATGAAACATAGCCTAACTATATGATTTTGTAGGGATGAACTTTCTTTGGCCATGTTATCTTGAGAAGACATGATTACTTTGATTAGTATGCTTGAAGTATTATTATTTTTTATGTCAATATGAACTTTTGTCTTGAATCTTTCAGATCTGAATATTCATACCAAAATTAAGAAGATTTACATTGAAATTATGCCAAAGTATCACTCCGCATCAAAAATTCTGTTTTTATCATTTACCTACTCGAGGACGAGCAAGAATTAAGCTTGGGGATGCCTGATACGTCCCCAACGTATCTATAATTTTTGATTGCTCCATGCTACTTTATCTATTGTTTTGGACTATAGTGGGCTTTATTTTCCACTTTTATATTACTTTTGGGACTAACCTATTAACAGGAGGCCCAGCCCAGAATTGCTGTTTTTTGCCTTTTTCAGTTTTTCGAAGAAACATAATATCAAACGGAGTCCAAACGGAATGAAACCTTCGGAAACGTGATTTTCTCACCGAACGTGATCCAGAGACTTGGACCCTACGCCAAGGAACCAGAGAGGCGGTCACGAGGTGGGGCGCCCCTAGGCGCGCCCCTACCTCGTGGGCCCCTGTTGCTCCACCGACGCACTCCTTCCTCCTATATATACCTCATTACCCCAAACGATCAGAACAGGAGCCAAAACCTAATTCCACCGCCGCAACTTCCTGTATCCACGAGATCCCATCTTGGGGCCTGTTAGGAGCTCACGGAGGGGGGCATCTGTTGGGGAACGTGGCAGAAATTCAAAATTTTCCTCGTGTCACCAAGATCTATCTATGGAGAAACTAGCAACGAGGGAAGGAGAGTGCATCTACATACCCTTGTAGATCGCTAAGCGGAAGCGTTCATGAGAACGGGGTTGAAGGAGTCGATTGCGTGATCCAAATCACCGGAGATCCTAGTGCCGAGCGGACGGCACCTCCGCGTTCAACACACGTACAGCCCGGTGGCGTCTCCCAGGCCTTGATCCAGCAAGGAGAGAGGAGAGGTTGAGAAGACACCATCCAACAGCAACACAATGGCATGGTGGTGATGGAGGAGCGTGGCAATCCTGCGAGGCTTCGCCAAGCACCATGGGAGAGGAGGAGGAGGAGAGGGGGCTGCACCAAGAGGAGAAGTTCTCATGTGTGTTGGGCAGCCCAAAACCTCAAGTATATATAGGGGAAAGGGGCTGCGCCCCTTTAGGGTTTCCACCCCAAGGGGTGCGGCCAGCCCTAGATGGGACTTGGGGCGGCCAAGAGGGGAGGAGTGCCTCCCAAGTCAAGTGGAGGCCCTCCCCTTAGGGTTTCCCCTCCCATGCGCATGGGCCTTGGGGGCTGGTGCCCTGGCCCATTAAGGCTAGGGCGCCCCCACAGCCCATGCTACTGTATTGGACGTGGTGGAACTATTTCCGGACCTCCGGACCCCTCCGAACCCTCCGAACCTTCTCGAAGCTTCCGGTACAATACCGAAAAAACCCGAACTTTTTCCTAACCCGAACAACAACTTTCCATATATAAATCTTTACCTCCGGACCATTCCGAACTCCTCGTGACGTCCGAGATCTCATCCGGACTCAACAACATTCGGTAACCACATACAAACTTCCTTTATAACCCTAGCGTCATCGAACCTTATGTGTAGACCCTACGGGTTCGGGAGACATGTAGACATGACCGAGGCGTTCTCCGGTCAATAACCAACAGCGGATCTGGATACCCATGTTGGCTCCCACATGTTCCACGATGATCTCATCGGATGAACCACGATGTCAAGGACTCAATCGATCCCGTATTCAATTCCCTTTGTCTAGCGGTATTGTACTTGCCCGAGATTCGATCGTCGGTATACCGATACCTTGTTCAATCTCGTTACGGCAAGTCTCTTTACTCGTTCCGTAACACATCATCCCGTGATCAACCCCTTGGTCACATTGTGCACATTATGATGATGTCCTACCGAGTGGGCCCAGAGATACCTCTCCGTTTACATGGAGTGACAAATCCGCCTCGATTCGTGCCAACCCAATGACACTTTCGGAGATACCAGTAGTGCACCTTTATAGCCACCCAGTTCGTTGACGTTTGGTACACCCAAAGCATTCCTACGGTATCCGGAGTTGCACAATCTCATGGTCTAAGGAAAAGATACTTGACATTAGAAAAGCTTTAGCATACTAACTACGATCTTTGTGCTAGGCTTAGTATTGGGTCTTGTCCATCACATCATTCTCCTAATGATGTGATCCGTTATCAATGACATCCAATGTCCATGGTTAGGAAACCGTAACCATCTATTGATCAACAAGCTAGCCAATAGAGGCTTGCTAGGGACATGGTGTTGTCTATGTATCCACACATGTATTTGAGTTTCCTATCAATACAATTATAGCATGGATAATAAACGATTATCATGAACAAGGAAATATAATAATAATAACTAATTTATTATTGCCTCTAGGGCATATTTCCAACAGTCTCCCACTTGCACTAGAGTCAATAATCTAGTTCACATCGTCATGTGATTAACATCGATAGGTCACATCGCCATGTGACCAACACCCAAAGAGTTTACTAGTGTCGTAAACTAGTTCACATCATCATGTGATTTAGACTCAATGAGTTCGAGGTTTGATCATGTTTTGCTTGTGAGAGAGGTTTTAGTCAACGGGTTTTAGTCAGCGGTCTGAACCTTTCAGATCCGTGTGTACTTCGCAATTCTCTATGTCATATTGTAAATGCTGCTTCCACGCTCCACTTGGATCTATTCCAAATGGTTGCTCCACTATACGTATCCGGTTTGCTACTCAGAGTCACTCGGATAGGTGTTAAAGCTTGCATCGACGTAACGCTTTACGCCGAACTCTTAATCACCTCCATAATCGAGAAACATGTCCTTATTTACTCCAAGGACAATTTTGACCGTTGTCCAATGATCCATTCCTGGATCATTCTTGTACCCCTTGACTGACTCATGGCAAGGCACACTTCCGGTGCGGTACACAACATAGCATACTGTAGAGCCTATGTCTAAGGCATAGGGGACGATCTTCGTCCTTTTCTCTCTGTTCTGCCGTGGTCGAGCTTTAAGTCTTAACTTCATACCTTACAATTCAGCTAAGAACTCCTTCTTTGACTGATCCATCTTGAACACCTTCAAGATCATGTCAAGGTACAAGCTCATTTGAAAGTATTATTAAACATTTTGATCTATCTTATAGATCTTGATGCTTATTGTTCAAGTAGCTTAATCCAGGTTTTCTATTGAAAAACATCTTTCAAATAACCCTATATGCTTTCGGTAATTCTACATCATTTCTGATCATCAATATGTCAACAACATATACTCATCAAAATTCTATAATGCTCCCACTCACTTCTTTGGAAATACAAGTTTCTCATAAACTTTGTATAAACCCAAAATCTTTGATCATCCTATCAAAGTGCATATTCCAACTCCGAGATGCTTACTCCAGTCCTTAGAAGGATTGCTGGAGCTAGCATACCTTTTAGCATCCTTAGGATTGACAAAACTATTCTGATTGTATCACATACAACCTTTCCTCAAGTATAACGTCGAGGAAACAATGTTTTGACATCCTATCTGCAAGATTTCATCAATCATGTAGTAATTGCTAATCCAATTCCAACAGACTCTTAGCATCGCTACGAGTGAGAAAGCCTCACTGTAGTCAACTCCTTGAACTTGTCGGAAAACATCTTTAATGACAAGTCGAGCTTTCTTAATGGTGATACTTACCATCACTGTCTGTCTTCCTTTTAAAATCCATCTTTACCCAACGTCCTTACGACCATCAAGTATTTCTTCCAAAGTCATGGATCCTCTCTCGGATGTTATGGCCTTGAGCCATTCGTCGGAATCCGGGCCCACCATCGCTTCTTCATAACTCGTAGGTTCATTGTTGTCTAGCAACATGACCTTCAAGACAGGATTACTGTGCCACTCTGAAGTGGTACGCATCCTTGTCACCCTACGAAATACGGTAGTGACTTGATCCAAAACTTCATGATCACTATCATAAGCTTCTACTTCAATTGGTGTAGGTGCCACAGGAACAACTTCCTGCGCCCTGCTACACACTAGTTGAAGTGACGGTTCAATAACCTCATCAAGTCTCCACCATCCTCCCACTCAACTTTTCGAGACGAACTTTTCCTCGAGAAAGGACCCGATTCAAGAAACAATCCCTATTGCTTTCGGATCTGAATTAGGAGGTATACCCAACTGTTTTGGGTGTCCTATGAAGATGTATTTTATCCGCTTTGGGTTCGAGCTTATCAACCTGAAACTTTTTCACATAAGCGTCATAGCCCCAAACCTTTAAGAAATGACAGCTTAGGTTTCTCTAAACCATAGTTCATACGGTGTCATCTCAACGGAGTAACGTGGTGCCCTATTAAAGTGAGTGCGGTTGTCTCTAATGCCTAACCCATGAGCGATAGTGGTAATTTGATAAGAGACATCATGGTACGCACCATATCCAATAGGGTGCAACTATGATGTTCGGACACACCATCACACTATGGTGTTCGAGCGGTATTAATTGTGAAACAATTTGCACAATGTCTTAATTGTGTGCCAAAACTCAGTAACTCAGATATTCATCTCTATGATCATATCATAGACATTCTATCCTCTTGTCACGATGATCTTCAACTTCACTCTGAAATTACTTGAACCATTCAATAATTCAGACTTGTGTTTCATCAAGTAAATACACTCAACATCTACTCGAATCATCCGTGAAGTAAGAACATAACGATATTCATCATGCCTCAAAGACTCATTGGACTGCACACATCAAAATGTATTACTTCCAACAAGTTGCTATCTTGTTCCATATTCTTTGAAACCGAGGCTTTTAGTCATCTTGCCCATGTGGTATGATTTGCATATTTCAAGTGATTCAAAATCAAGTGAGTCCAAACGATCCATCTACATGGAGTTTCTTCATGCCTATACACCAATAGACATGGTTTGCATGTCTCAAACTTTTCAAAAACGAGTGAGTCCAAAGATCCATCAACATGGAGCTTCTTCATGCGTTTTACACCAATATGACTTACATGGCAGTGCCACAAGTAAGTGGTACTATCATTACTATCTTATATCTTTGGCATGAAAATGTGTATCACTACGATCGAGATTCAATAAACCATTCTTTTAGGTGCAAGACCATTGAAGGTATTATTCAAATAAACAGAGTAACCATTATTCTCCTTAAATGAATAACCGTATTGCGATAGACATAATCCAATCATGTCTATGCTCAACGCAAACACCAATCTCGGTCGTAGAGGGAGCGTGCGATGCTTGATCACATCAACCTTGGAAACACTTCCAACACATATCGTCAGCTCACCTTTAGCTAGTCTCCACTTATTCCGTAGCTTTTATTTCGAGTTACCAACACTTAGCAACCGAACCGGTATCTAATACCCAGGTGCTACTAGGAGTACTAGTAAAGTACACATTAACATAATGTATATCCAATATACTTCTATCGACCTTGCCTGCCTTCTTATCTACCAAGTATCTAGGGTGGTTCTGCTTCAGTGTCTGTTCCTCTCATTACAGAAGCACATAGTCTCGGGTTTGGGATTCAACCTCGGGTTTCTTCACTAGAGCAGCAGCTGATTTGCCGTTTCATGAAGTATCCTTTCTTGCCCTTGCCCTTCTTGAAACTAGTGGTTTTACCAACCATCAACAATTGATGCTCCTTCTTGATTTCTACTTTCGCGGTGTCAAACATCGTGAATACCTCAAGGATCATCATATATATCCCTGACATGTTATAGTTCATCACGAAGCTCTAGCAGCTTGGTGGCAATGACTTTGGAGAAACATCACTATCTCATCTGGAAGATCAACTCCCACTCGATTCAAGTGATTGTTGTACTCAGACAATCTGAGCACAAGCTCAACGATTGAGCTTTTCTCCCTTAGTTTGTAGGCTAAGAAAATCGTCGGAGGTCTCATACCTCTTGACGTGGGCACGAGCCTGAAATCCTAATTTCAGCCCTCGAAACATCTCATATGTTCCGCGACATTTCGAAAAACGTCTTTCGTGCCTCAAATCTAAACCGTTTAACTGAACTATCACGTAGTTATCAAAACGTGTATGTCCGATGTTCGCAACATCCACAAACGACGTTTGGGGTTCAGCACACTGAGCGATGCATTAAGGACATAAGCTTTCTATTGTCCGCATAATCGCTACTTTCAACTTTCAACTATATTTTCTCTAGGAACATATCTAAACAGTGGAACTAAAGCGCGAGCTTACGACATAATTTGCAAAAGGTCTTTTGACTATGTTCAAGATAATTAAGTTCATCTTATGAACTCCCACTCAGATAGACATCCCTCTGGTCATCTAAGTGATTACATGATCCGAGTTAACTAGGCCGTGTCCGATCATCACGTGAGACGGACTAGTCATCATCGGTGAACATCTTCATGTTGATCGTATCTACTATACGACTCATGCTCGACCTTTCGGTCTCTGTGTTCCGAGGCCATGTCTGTACATGCTAGGCTCGTCAAGTTAACCCCAAGTGTTTTTGCTGTGTAAATCTGTCTTACACCCGTTGTATGTGAACGTAAGAATCCATCACACCCGATCATCACGTGGTGCTTAGAAGCGACGAACTGTAGCAACGGTGCACAGTCAGGGGAGAACACTTCTTGAAATTTGTGTAAGGGATCATCTTATTTACTACCGTCGTTCTAAGTAAACAAGATGCATAAACATAATAAACATCACATGCAATTATATAGTGACATGATATGGCCAATATCATTTTGCTCCTTTGATCTCCATCTTGGGGCTCCATGATCATCATCGTCACCGGCATGACACCATGATCTCCATCATCATGATCTCCATCATCGTGTCCTCATGAAGTTGTCTCGCCAACTATTACTTCTACTACTATGGCTACCGGTTAGCAATAAAGTAAAGTAATTACATGGCGTTGTTCAATGACACGCAGGTCATACAATAAATAAAGACAAATCCTATGGCTCCTGCCGGTTGTCATACTCATCGACATGCAAGTCGTGAATCCTATGACAAGAACATGATCAATCTCATACATCACATATCATTCATCACATTCTTCTTGGCCATATCACATCACATAGCATACCCTGCAAAAACAAGTTAGACGTCCTCTAATTGTTGTTTGCATGTTTTACGTGGCTGCTTTGGGTTTCTAGCAAGAACGTTTCTTACCTCGCAAAACCACAACGTGATATGCCAATTGCTATTTACCCTTCATAAGGACCCTTTTCATCGAATCCGTTCCGACTAAAGTGGGAGAGATCGGCACCCGCTAGCCACCTTATGCACCAAGTGCATGTCGATCGGTGGAACCTGTCTCACGTAGAGTACGTGTAAGGTCGGTCCGGGCCGCTTCATCCCACAATACCGTCGAAACAAGATTGGACTAGTAACGGTAAGCATATTGAACATCATCAACGCCCACAACTACTTTGTGTTCTACTCGTGAAAAGAATCTACGCAATAGACCTAGCTCTGATACCACTGTTGGGGAACGTAGCAGAAATTCAAAATTTTCCTACGTGTCACCAAGATCTATCTATGGAGAAACTAGCAACGAGGGAAGGAGAGTGCATCTACATACCCTTGTAGATCGCTAAGCGGAAGCGTTCATGAGAACGGGGTTGAAGGAGTCGTACTCGTCGTGATCCAAATCACCGGAGATCCTAGTGCCGAACGGACGGCACCTCCGCGTTCAACACACGTACAGCCCGGTGACGTCTCCCAGGCCTTGATCCAGCAAGGAGAGAGGGAGAGGTTGAGGAAGACACCATCCAACAGCAACACAATGGCATGGTGGTGATGGAGGAGCGTGGCAATCCTGCAGGGCTTCGCCAAGCACCATGGGAGAGGAGGAGGAGGAGAGGCAGGGCTGCACCAAGAGGAGAAGTTCTCATGTGTGTTGGGCAGCCCAAAACCTCAAGTATATATAGGGGAAAGGGGGCTGCGCCCTTTAGGGTTTCCACCCCAGGGGTGCGGCCAGCCCTAGATGGGACTTGGGGCGGCCAAGAGGGGAGGAGTGCCTCCCAAGTCAAGTGGAGGCCTCCCCTTAGGGTTTCCCCCTCCCATGCGCATGGGCCTTGGGGGCTGGTGCCCCTGGCCCATTAAGGCTAGGGCGCCCCCACAGCCCATGCTACTGTATTGGACGTGGTGGAACTATTTCCGGACCTCCGCACCCCTCCGAACCCTCCGAACCTTCTCGAAGCTTCCGGTACAATACCGAAAAACCCGAACTTTTTCCTAACCCAACAACAACTTTCCATATATAAATCTTTACCTCCGGACCATTCCGGAACTCCTCGTGACGTCCGAGATCTCATCCGGACTCAACAACATTCGGTAACCACATACAAACTTCCTTTATAACCCTAGCGTCATCGAACCTTAAGTGTAGACCCTACGGGTTCGGAGACATGTAGACATGACCGAGACGTTCTCCGGTCAATAACCAACAGCGGGATCTGGATACCCATGTTGGCTCCCACATGTTCCACGATGATCTCATCGGATGAACCACGATGTCAAGGACTCAATCGATCCCGTATTCAATTCCCTTTGTCTAGCGGTATTGTACTTGCCCGAGATTCGATCGTCGGTATACCGATACCTTGTTCAATCTCGTTACCGGCAAGTCTCTTTACTCGTTCCGTAACACATCATCCCGTGATCAACCCCTTGGTCACATTGTGCACATTATGATGATGTCCTACCGAGTGGGCCCAGAGATACCTCTCCGTTTACATGGAGTGACAAATCCCAGTCTCGATTCGTGCCAACCCAATAGACACTTTCGGAGATACCTGTAGTGCACCTTTATAGCCACCCAGTTACGTTGTGACGTTTGGTACACCCAAAGCATTCCTACGGTATCCGGGAGTTGCACAATCTCATGGTCTAAGGAAAAGATACTTGACATTAGAAAAGCTTTAGCATACGAACTACGATCTTTGTGCTAGGCTTAGTATTGGGTCTTGTCCATCACATCATTCTCCTAATGATGTGATCCCGTTATCAATGACATCCAATGTCCATGGTTAGGAAACCGTAACCATCTATTGATCAACAAGCTAGCCAATAGAGGCTTGCTAGGGACATGGTGTTGTCTATGTATCCACACATGTATTTGAGTTTCCTATCAATACAATTATAGCATGGATAATAAACGATTATCATGAACAAGGAAATATAATAATAATAACTAATTTATTATTGCCTCTAGGGCATATTTCCAACAGCATCCACCACGGAGGGCTTCTACATCAACACCATAGCCTCTCCGATGAAGTGTGAGTAGTTTACTTCAGACCTTCGGGTCCATAGCTAGTAGCTAGATGGCTTCTTCTCTCTTTTTGGATCTCAATACAATGTTCTCCCCCTCTCTCGTGGAGATCTATTCGATGTAATCTTCTTTTTGCGGTGTGTTTGTTGAGACCGATGAATTGTGGGTTTATGATCCAGCTTATCTATGAATAATATTTGAATCTTCTCTGAATTCTTTTATGTATGATTGAGTTATCTTTGCAAGTCTCTTGAATTATCCGCTTGGTTTGGCCAACTAGATTGGTAGTTCTTGCAATGGGAGAAGTGCATGGTTTTGGGTTCAATCTTGTGGTGTCCTTACCCGGGATGTAAAGGGTTGCAAGGCACGTATTGTATTGTTGCCATCGAGGATAACAAGATGGGGTATTTATCATATTGCATGAATTTATTCCTCTACATCATGTCATCTTGCTTAAGGCGTTACTCTGTTTTTAACTTAATACTCTAGATGCATGCTGGATACCGGTCGATGAGTGGAGTAATAGTAGTAGATGCAGAATCGTTCCGATCTACTTGTCTCGGACGTGATGCCTATATACATGATCATACCTAGATATACTCATAACTATGCTCAATTCTGTCAATTTCTCAACAGTAATTTGTTCACCCACCGTAGAATACTTATGCTCTTGAGAGAAGCCACTAGTGAAACCTATGGCCCCCGGGTCTATTCTCATCATATCAATCTCCATCACTTTTATACTTTTTTGTTTTTACTTTGCTTTTACTTTTCACTTTGCATCTATATACCAAAAATACCAAAAATACTATATCTATCAGATCTCACTCTCGTAAGTGACCGTGAAGGGATTGACAACCCCTAATCGCGTTGGTTGCGAGTAGCTATCATTTTCTGCAGGTACGAGGGAGTTGTGCGTGGCCTCCTACTGGATTGATACCTTGGTTCTCAAAAACTGAGGGAAATACTTACGCTACTGTGCTGCATCATCCTCTCCTCTTCGGGAAAAACCAACGCAAGCTCAAGGCGTAGCAGTAACCGTCGGACGTCCGACGCCTGTGCGTCCGCCCGTGTGTTGGGCCGAAGCCACTTACCCCGTCGTCCACTTAGACTATAAATAGACCTCTCCCACTCCTAGCTAGGGTTAGCATTGTGATAGCTCATATTTTGAGATAGAGCCTTGCTCATCCATCCGGATCTACTCCTTCGCGAGGGAGTGACACCTCTTTGGAGAAGATCCTCGTTGGATTCAAGAACTCCTCTCAGAGAAGACCCTTTTCAAGACCTCCTGACGGAGAAGAACCGGTTACCCTATGTATCGTCCTTTGTTGGATTCGGATCTCGTACCCTTTTGTGTTTCGAGGATCTAGCGCATGCGTGACTATATTCTTGTTGGTTGAGTGTTTTCTCTTGTGTTTCCCTCGTTTCCCCTCTCGTGTTCTTCGTGTCCTTGGTAGGATTCCCTCCAAACGTGAAAGATCGGGCGTCTAGGGTTCTACCCTACATCATCTTGGTATCATGAGCCACGTTGATCAGGTTTTTGGAGCCCCTACCCTTTGTTTTCTAGCTTGATTTTGTTGATTTCGTCCTAAATCCGAAATCCCCACCAAAAATAGCCCCCATTTTTTTGTGACTTGTTGGTGTGATGAAGTTTTGTTGGATTTGATCCATGGATTTGCTTTGCCACGTGTGGATCTAGCTTTCCCCCATCATCTCCACCATTTCCATCCACAAAATCGCTCGGATTTGACCAGTTTCCCCATCCCCATCTCGAAATCCCGATCTACTCCCGTGCCCGAAATCGCCCAGGCATCGGACGCCTGACCATCACCGGACGTCCGACGACTTCCGGTCGCCCGACTTCGGTCGTCCGACCATCCCGGATGAAACTGAATATTTTCAGTTCGGTTTCCCCACCGTTCCACCGCCACTTTCGCATACGCACTTGCCTACCACCACCACTTTCCTCAACCACCATCGCTCACCCGTTTCGCACTCCGACAAGTTTTGACATGTTTTGGTCTTTGAGTTTCGATTTGCGGTTTCCGTTTCCTAATGTGTTTCGGCTACTTAGGGACGGTTCGACAATGACAACACCGCCGCTCATATTCATCATCGACATCGACCTCCACACAATTTCGACACCTCGACCGTAAGCAAGAACAGTAACTTCCATATCATCTTGGTATCGTGCTATCCTTTCATGGTACATTCCATGCCATTTGCATTGATAACCACATAGCTTTACTTTTGCGTTGCTTACCCATTGAGACTAGCCTTTGAGTATTGTCGGCAACGTGACTTGTGCACATTAGTGATCATACTCCACATAGCATACATACCATATCATAGTGGTCCATATCTTGGTATCATCTTTTGTGTCACAAAGTTGTCATCGCATACACAATTGCTATCTTGGTTCATGAAGTTTTGCATGAGAAAAGAGCTCAAAAGATAAAGAGCCAAACAAGCTTTTAAGCAAAGAGGAAAAGATAAGCAAAGAGCTTATAAGCAAGAACCATACCATCATACTACATTAAGATTGTCATATCCGATCATCTTGGATACCATCTGAATACCATACATATAGCATACTTGGGATAGTAGTCGTTGCATTTTTGCCTAGTAGGTTGTGCACAAGTCCCGTATCCGCCTATTGTGCAATCGTGCTAGCGTCTCTCTAGTGTTGTGCAACACGAGAATTTTCGTGGTCTCCCCATTTTGGCTCATTCCTTGGTTGCACAACCCCACTTATCTATTTGCGTGTGTGTTTCCGTGTACCACATCTTGCTATTGGTCTACTTGTTGCATTTGCAAACTTGTGAATCTTTCCCAACATTACTGAAGCTCACTAACAATTGCATCACATTTTGTGCCACCATCCTAACCGAGCTCCACCGTAAGCTTTTACTTGTGTAGGTGTGAGAACCGACAAGAATTGGCACCAATTGTGCTATTTCCTTGTCGACATTTGAGTGATCATTGATCCATCTTCAACATTGGTCAAGGTAAATTTGGTAAAAGTTCTTCTCTTTCTCCCTCACATATTTGCTTGGAATGATGGATAGGCCAAGTTCTTCTACCAACCCACTCTTCATCAAGCAAGACGACGACATGTCATCCTATGTCACCAAGAGCCACCTCTTCGGTGCACACAGAGCCTTGCACCAAGAACAACAAGCAATGAACGACCGCATCAACAATATCGCCACCGACTTGCGACTCTCCGAGAAACGAACAAGAGACTACATCGACAACAAACTCGGCGCTCACAAACAAGAGAATGGTGCAAGAATGGATGAGATCCGTGCCTTGTTGGTGAACCGCCATTCTTCCACTTCTTCATACTCAAGACGGAGCCGCTTGAGTTGACACACCGACGACACCTTCTCTGGCTCGAGTACACCGATATCGAACACTCTACGTTGAGCCGCGCGTCAAAACTGTCAAGCATCTCGTAATCCTCTACACGAAAATCATCCACAAGAGCAAGTCGACGAGCAAGCACATCGTCATCGTCAACACCAAGCTCCTCTTGCACATGCTCAAGAACGACAACGTCAACGTCACCAAGAGGAAGAGCGAGAACGACAACATCAAGAAGAACAAGACGCCGAGGCTCAACGTCTTCAACAACAACAACGTGAAGAACAAACTCTTGAGGCGCAACATGCCCTTCAAGAATCAAGTCGAGCCATTGCCAACCGCAACCGCGATAGGTGCAATCAAGAGGAAGCACTTCGCGAAGAAATTCAAGCGCGGAACTACCAACCAAGAGTGCATCGTCAAGTCCCTCAAGCTCCTCCAGAAGCTCAAGTTCAACAAGAGCAAGATGACTATGGAAATCCTCCACGCCAAGAGCAACATGAGGTTGATAATCCTCCATGTCAAGGGCATCATCATCACCCTCGACCCCAACACAATGAAGAGCAACGCTACGGCAAGCTAAAGTTCACCATGCCCAAGTTCAATGGAAGCAATGATCCCGAAGAGTACCTATCATGGGCATTGAAGGTCGACAAGATCTTTCGTTTGCACAATTATAAGGAAGAGAAGAAGATCGCTATGGCATCACTTGAATTACAAGACTATGTGCTCATATGGTGGGAACAAGTCCTTGAGCGACGAGAAGCAAGAGGTGAACCCCCAATCACCACATGGGAGGAAATGAAAGATGCCATGCGTGCATGCTTTGTGCCAGCCTACTACAACCGCGATCTCTTCAATAAGCTCCAACTACTCAAGCAAGGAACAAAGAGTGTTGAAGAATACTACAAGGAAATAGAGATAGCCATGATAAGAGCCAATGTCACGGAAGATGATGAGCAAACTATGGCTCGTTTCTTGAATGGCCTCAATCATCCCATCTAGAAGATTGTTGACTTCCAACCCTACTCCAACCTCATTGAGCTCGTGCATCAAGCTACCAAAGCGGAACGTCAAGTGCAAGATGACTTCAAGTACGCCAAGTACTCGTCCAAGACCTATGGCTTCTCCAACACCCAAGCTTCAACGACTCCAACAACTTCTACCTCAACCAAGCCATCTACAAGCAACGGCGACAAGTTGAGTTACAAGAAAACTTCGACAACCTCAAGTCGTCCTCCTTCTACTACAAGCAACTCCTTCAAAATTGGAGCATATGAAGACACTTTGGAGTGTGATGTCGTCCCGATGTCCGTTTGCCACCTCCTTCTTGGTCGACCATGGCAATTTGACCGCGGCGTCATCCACAACGGGCGTACCAATCATTATAGCTTCAAGATGAAAGGAAAGGAGTATGTGCTACGACCTATGTCTCCAAGTCAAGTGATCGCCGACAAACAAGCCACTCATCATGGAGAAAAGAGTGAGAGTGTGATCCACCAAATGAGAGTGAGCGCCACAAGCCAAAATCGAGTGCCTCCATGATGAGCGACAAGAAAAACTTAGTCCTATGTGCCACCAAAAGTGAGATGAGAGAAGTGTGTGAGAACCCATCAAGTGTTATTTACTTTGTCCTTGTGTGCAAAGACGAGACACCAAAAATTAACACCTCTCACGATCTACCCTTAGTGTTGTCTTCTCTTTTGCAGGAATTTCAAGATGTTTTCCCCGATGACCTACCTCCGAGTCTATATCCACTACGAGGCATTGAGCACCGAATCGACCTCATCCCCGGAGCACCTGTTCCTAACAAGGCTCCCTACCGCGTCAACCCCGAGGAAACTAAGGAGATCCAATGGCAAGTCCAACAACTAATCGACAACGGTCAAGTACGTGAAAGCTTGAGTCCTTGTGCCGTTTTGGTCATACTTGTTCGAAAGAAAGATGGTACTTATTGCATGGTTTCAGATTGTCGTCCCATCAATGCTATCACCGTTAGATATCATTACCCTATCCCACGCTTAGATGATATGCTTGATGAGCTTAGCGGAGCCGCCATTTTCTCTAAAATTGATCTTAAGAGTGGCTACTATCAAATACGCATCCAAGAAGGTGACGAATGGAAAACCGCTTTTAAGACCAAATTTGGCTTATATGAATGGCTAGCTATGCCAACGGGATTATCCGAAGCACCCGGTACTTTCATGTGATTCGTGCACTTTGTTCTTCGTCCCTATATTGGTGTATTTCACTAGTAGAAAAAGGGGTATTTGTCCCGGTTCATAAGGGCCTTTAGTCCCGGTTCTGGAACCGGGACTAAAGGGTCGTTACTAAAGCCTCCCCCTTTAGTCCCGGTTCTTACACGAACCGGGACTAAAGGCCGTCCACGTGGCCGCTGCCTGGAGGTCCACCTTTAGTCCCGGTTGGTAACACCTACCGGTACTAAATGAAATTTTATGATTTTTTTTAAATTTTTCTTTTTAATTTTTTTATTTTCAAATTTCTGAATTATTTTAACCTCTAATCTCTATCACCCTCATCACTGCTCAATTTAGCTATTCCGGCCGCCGCGCTTGTTGCCTGCTCTTACGGCGGCCCTTCTTTAGCGTCGAGCGCGCTTCACCGTTCGCGATATCGTCGTTCCCTACTGGTTGCCTTCGTGGGTTTCCTGTTTCCCTTTTACGTTTCTTTTTTTGTTCCCATTATATTTCTGGGATATGGAGATTTATGGGGTAGTTACGAGGGGGACTACCAACATTATCAGATGTCATGTTTCAACTGGGTTTTGTGGGATTAGTTCTTGATAACCATTGTGCTCCCCGCTCGTAACTACCCCATAAATCTCCATTACCCGGAAATATAATGGGAACAAAAAGGGAAACCGAAAAGGAAAACAGGGAACCAAGCGCGTAAACTGGTATTTTTTGTGTTTTCGCGCGGAAAGGCAAAACGGAAAAATGTGGTAGTATGAGGGTCAAACTGCAAAACGCACGAAACCACAAACCGGAAAGGGAAAACCGGGAAACAACCGCGCCACCTGGTTTTCCCTGGCGGAGCGCTCAGCTGAGCGCCTCCCAACCGCTTCGTTCTGAAGCGCTCAAGGAGCGCTTGTTAACTAGTTGCTCCCGGTTTTTCTTTAGTTGAACGCGATGCATCCGGTGAACAATTGGGCTGGTTAGTTAGACTTTCACCGAGGAGTATGGCCTTTCTAGCCCATATCAATGGGTAAGCTGCGGGTTAAGAAGGCACGGCACCCTGCAGTCGATTGTTTAATCAACACAAACACGAAGGCAAGACTCACTTATGAAAGATTGTTTAATGCATCGATTGTTTGTTATATTATTCTTATGTGAAAGAAAATTGTTTCTCCTCTAATGCTCTGTACATGCACGATGAGCAACATTTTGTCCTCCGCAACAAGAGTGAGTTGGCATTCTATTTATTTATACGATCATCTTCGAACAGTTATCCTGGAAATAGTTCTAGATTTTGAATTTTGTTCCTTATTTGGTGATGTGAGTAATATGTTCAGCGATTCCAGTATGTTGTCTTGTTATTTATATACTTTCTCAGAAGTTGGATGTCAAGTACAACTGTACAAGGATAAATAATATATTTAGTATGATGTCAAACGGTGATTACTAGGAACTGGTGGAAGGCGTATTAGCCAAGGTTGAATTATAACTAATAGAAATTATTTATAATGAACATTTCATTAAATATAAACTATTTATTTCATGTATGACCGCAGCGTAAAATATTAAGTGTTGTTTATTTTAACTCTATATAAAAATTACCATAGTTGTGTTTGTGTTAGTAAAATTGAATAGTGCAATTTATAAACTGCAAATGTCAATTATTACAAGGAGATACATAAGTGCTAAGATTGGACCATATTCTCATGTGGATATAATGTTATTTTTAAATTAAGTTTTGACCTTTCACTAATCTAAGAATAATGTATATACACCAATGACTAAATCTCGTACATCAAAAGAAAAACTTTTGCCTTGCATGTTTATATTTGTTTGTGTATTTTTAGCATATATAAATATGCTAATAGAGATTTCTACATTGTACAATCTAATAAATATCATCATAGAGGTATGTAGTAAAAGATATTTCTTTCGAAGGTTATTAGTCGGGAGTGGAGTAGAGTGGTCACTGATGTAATTACAAAATTCTCATTTGTTATTATTTATCTCCTTGGTCAAAACACATAAACTTGGTCAAAACAAGGTTATTAGTCGGGACTGAATTTAAGTTTTTCCCTTGATATTAACAATAGTCATAACTACAGCATGTTTCTTTCGAAAGTCTTTAGTTTGGATGTAGCATAGAGTGGTCATAAGAGTTGAGTTATGGAAGGTGTCGATTAGTTTCATTGAATGCTCAAAACACATAAACTTGCTATGTTGAATTCTGAAATCCAGTGTGTTAATCCTTTTCTGGTCACTAGAGGCCACTACATGTGAAATATTTAAAGATATCCTTATACTAGATTAGTAGATATTCTAATGATTAAGGGTAGCATTTCATGGTTAAAATATCACCCTTGCTTTCTTGCAATAAAAATTTACCCCCCTTGTATATATCGAAAGAAATATATTGCCTAGAGAAAAGTTGGGCTGTTTTGTGCCAAGACATGAAAGTATTATGTTTTAGGACACACCTGTTTTGTATCACTGTGTAGTTTCTGCTTTAGGGTTGTGTGTACATGTATTGTCCTATGGTTTAGGCTACATTGGTCTTGTCTTATGCTTCTTTTCTATATGGTGGCAACTGCATTCCTGGTTCTTTTTGTAGTTGTGCACCTTGTTCATGACTATGATCGTCTGTTTTGCATCTATGCAATGTAGGTGACATGCTAGTGGTTGCAACAATATTACTGGGTTATACTTATATCCTCTTTTGAGTTTTAATAGTTCTTATTAGTTTCGTATTTAGTTAACTACGATTTTTCAGAGTAACGTATCGAGTCAACTTGCAGTATTAGTTTCAGATAAGTTCTTAGTAGTTCCGTGTCGGTAAAATTGCAACCGCTTTCTGTTTTCGGTGCCACCAAGAGGATTATCAACCATTCCGAGGGAGATAAGAATGCATATCCCAATTCCCAAAGCAAGGAGATTCGAGTCATGAAGAAGATGTGGTGACTGCCGCAGGAGGATATTGACCGGATCGTCGACTTGTCGCCATACATGCCTCCAATATGTACCGATACCTGAAGCGTCACAAACCGTCGCTTGTGCCGTCACTAGAGGAGAGGGACGAGCACACTGTTTTACTCTACCGTGTGCCCGTGAGTACTACGAGGCTGTAGAGGAGTTTGTCGGGTTCCAGACCTGGGTCCGAAGTGATTACCTCTCCAAAGGATTCATGGAGGTCAACTATGACTTTCTTGGCGAAGCCGAGGTGCAGAGGTAGACCGACAAAGCACGTGGTGAGGCGTTCAGAGACACCACTTCTCATCTTTCTTCAGACATCCTCGTTGACCACAACACGTTTGAGCAACTTAGGAGGATAATGATGGATTGTTTCTAACTGAAATCAAACTCATATGTCTCATGTTAGCACTCTGGCCTGTCTTATGTACTCCCTCGGTCATTTAGTGCTAGATACATCCATTTGAGCGAGAAGTAATTCGGGACGGAGGTAGTAATATTATGACGGAGCTTCGTCCCTAGTGATTGTGTTTGTGCTTTGTCACAACATCACTGGTCCAGTGAATGCAATTTGCAGATTTTCAGAAGAAGAAAGAAAGCAGGTTTTCATTCATCATTAACAAACACATTGCATAACACTTTAGTTTTGTTTGTAGCTACTGCAGGAATTGCCTCTGATTTAGCACCCCTTAAATTTTACAATGTGTGTGATATTCTGACTGCATAGGCACATGCCCCTGGTCATCATTATGAGCATGTGTAGAAGACTTGCATATTTATTCACTGGGTGCATGCTTCTAGTAATTTATTTGTGAACCAAAACTTCTACTTTGTCTGGTTTTCAAGAACATATACTTGTCACTCTATCATGGAAGGAAGAATTGGTACACAATGAGAGTTGCTTCTCTCGCTTGCATTTTGCAACTAGTTACAAAATCTGTCCTGCTCTGTTTCTCAGTTCAACTTTTTATTACTCCATTCCAAGATACACACATGAAAAGTGCAAAATAACCTTGACTAAATTTTTGGTCATCACAATGAACAATCCATCACAAAGAAATTAGTGATGCTGCAGTCGCACGTTTCAGAAATATCAACAAAACAGTACATGGGGTACAAAACATGCATATACGACTTTTCTTTCACACGGTCTAGATGTCCTAATCAACAAACGCATTGCATATATGACTTTAGCTAATCAACAAAACATGCATATACTGGGGCCATAACACTTTAGTTTTGTTTGTTGGTGCAATGGATTCAGTACTCATAAATGTCCTAATCAACAAAACAAGCATATAGGACTTTTATTTCACACGGTCTAGATGTGTTTAAATTTCAAATTGGTTCACAATTTTTAGAAAATAGTAGTAGAATATCTAGGAGGCCAATGGACGTTTTCTTCGCCCAGTTCGGCATGTCCATGGCCAAGTTCACCAACATGCGGACGAGTCAATGCTACATCATTGTTGGTGTGGATAGTGCAATAAGCTCGCCAGCGTGTGGACTTATGCCTTCTTAGCTCAGTTCCCCACGCCCATAGTCAAGTTCCCCGGCGAAGTTAGCTGCAATTAGCCGATGAATGTTACTAAACAATTTACCCCCCCCCCCCTTGTATATATCGAAAGAAATATATTGCCTAGAGAAAAGTTGGGCTGTTTTGTGCCAAGACATGAAAGTATTATGTTTTAGGACACACCTGTTTTGTATCACTGTGTAGTTTCTGCTTTAGGGTTGTGTGTACATGTATTGTCCTATGGTTTAGGCTACATTGGTCTTGTCTTATGCTTCTTTTCTATATGGTGGCAACTGCATTCCTGGTTCTTTTTGTAGTTGTGCACCTTGTTCATGACTATGATCGTCTGTTTTGCATCTATGCAATGTAGGTGACATGCTAGTGGTTGCAACAATATTACTGGGTTATACTTATATCCTCTTTTGAGTTTTAATAGTTCTTATTAGTTTCGTATTTAGTTAACTACGATTTTTCAGAGTAACGTATCGAGTCAACTTGCAGTATTAGTTTCGTATAAGTTCTTAGTAGTTCCGTATCGGTAAAATTGCAACCGTTTCTGTTTTCGGGTGCCACCAAGAGGATTATCAACCATTCCGAGGGAGATAAGAATGCATATCCCAATTCCCAAAGCAAGGAGATTCGAGTCATGAAGAAGATGTGGTGACTGCCGCAGGAGGATATTGACCGGATCGTCGACTTGTCGCCATACATGCCTCCAATATGTACCGATACCTGAAGCGTCACAAACCGTCGCTTGTGCCGTCACTAGAGGAGAGGGACGAGCACACTGTTTTACTCTACCGTGTGCCCGTGAGTACTACGAGGCTGTAGAGGAGTTTGTCGGGTTCCAGACCTGGGTCCGAAGTGATTACCTCTCCAAAGGATTCATGGAGGTCAACTATGACTTTCTTGGCGAGGCCGAGGTGCAGAGGTAGACCGACAAAGCACGTGGTGAGGCGTTCAGAGACACCACTTCTCATCTTTCTTCAGACATCCTCGTTGACCACAACACGTTTGAGCAACTTAGGAGGATAATGATGGATTGTTTCTAACTGAAATCAAACTCATATGTCTCATGTTAGCACTCTGGCCTGTCTTATGTACTCCCTCCGTCATTTAGTGCTAGATACATCCATTTGAGCGAGAAGTAATTCGGGACGGAGGTAGTAATATTATGACGGAGCTTCGTCCCTAGTGATTGTGTTTGTGCTTTGTCACAACATCACTGGTCCAGTGAATGCAATTTGCAGATTTTCAGAAGAAGAAAGAAAGCAGGTTTTCATTCATCATTAACAAACACATTGCATAACACTTTAGTTTTGTTTGTAGCTACTGCAGGAATTGCCTCTGATTTATCACCCCTTAAATTTTACAATGTGTGTGATATTCTGACTGCATAGGCACATGCCCCTGGTCATCATTATGAGCATGTGTAGAAGACTTGCATATTTATTCACTGGGTGCATGCTTCTAGTAATTTATTTGTGAACCAAAACTTCTACTTTGTCTGGTTTTCAAGAACATATACTTGTCACTCTATCATGGAAGGAAGAATTGGTACACAATGAGAGTTGCTTCTCTCGCGCCTGCATTTTGCAACTAGTTACAAAATCTGTCCTGCTCTGTTTCTCAGTTCAACTTTTTATTACTCCATTCCAAGATACACACATGAAAAGTGCAAAATAACCTTGACTAAAGTTTTGGTCATCACAATGAACAATCCATCACAAAGAAATTAGTGATGCTGCAGTCGCACGTTTCAGAAATATCAACAAAACAGTACATGGGGTACAAAACATGCATATACGACTTTTCTTTCACACGGTCTAGATGTCCTAATCAACAAACGCATTGCATATATGACTTTAGCTAATCAACAAAACATGCATATACTGGGGCCATAACACTTTAGTTTTGTTTGTTGGTGCAATGGATTCAGTACTCATAAATGTCCTAATCAACAAAACAAGCATATAGGACTTTTATTTCACACGGTCTAGATGTGTTTAAATTTCAAATTGGTTCACAATTTTTAGAAAATAGTAGTAGAATATCTAGGAGGCCAATGGACGTTTTCTTCGCCCAGTTCGGCATGTCCATGGCCAAGTTCACCAACATGCGGACGAGTCAATGCTACATCATTGTTGGTGTGGATAGTGCAATAAGCTCGCCAGCGTGTGGACTTATGCCTTCTTAGCTCAGTTCCCCACGCCCATAGTCAAGTTCCCCGGCGAAGTTAGCTGCAATTAGCCGATGAATGTATGGAGAAGAACAGGGAAGCGAGTGAGGGGCTCCAGAAACACTGGCGGGAAACGCTGGCTTCACAGCTTGCCTGCTTCGGCTTTCTCATGTCTCATCCAGCCTTGAAGGTATATTAATTCAAGGGACGTTATGCGGCTTTAGAGTAAACCATCCCATCGCTGCAAAGCCCCCATCCATGAAGATGAATGAATATATTAAATTCTCTATCAATCCTGAAGAGAAGTTGGTACGTTCACGCCGTGTAGAAAGACCATCTTATCCTTACCCTTTTTGCCATCCAATAACTCCCCTACTCCCCTTTTGGTTTTATTTAATTTACATCTTGGTATTATTTAATTTACATCCTGGTTTTATTTAGGTGAATGTAGGTGTATCGCATGGGCGTAACAGCCCGCGGGTTGCTAGCGAATCAACCTTATGGTACATCCGTAACCACAACAAAAACATACGATATATTAGCAAAACAAACGTATGCTACACCCGACCATGTCCGTTCAATTCATCTCTTCTGGTGGGTGCAAGCTACGAGCATTTCTTTCACACGTCCATTGCATGCGTGTCAGGAGCCCACATGACTGATAAATGGTAAAAGAGACATTGTTGCGAATAAGCTCGTCTCATCGGGGAGGAAACTCCAAACTGATGCATGCCACGATGCGTCTTCAGTGAAGATGACTTGATATGTTTGTTTGAATTGCATATGGTGGATACGTTTTGTCGCACTGTGAAATCTTTTGCAGTCAGTAGCTATTAAGTGTTGATGTTTATGCTATATCTTTTGCACTCACTAGATACTCGATTCTCGGGAGGATACGACAATGGCTACTCGTAGCATTTCGTAAAAAGTACTAGCTTCACATATAAACATAGAATGATTGCATGCATGCATTGATATATATATATAGTTAACAACCATGTCATACTCGACCAAAATAGCAATGTCCAAAGTAGGTTTCCACAAATCGGACCCTCAAACTAAAGCTGCATATATAGCAATAGTAGTCTGGCATTTTTTTTTTTGAGAACTGTAGTCTGACATCTAGTCCTTCTTCTTCTTCGATGCCCCCTCCGGGCCATCATCTAGGCGAGGACGCTTGACACTGGTTGTCAGCTGGTTGTCGTCCTCCTCCTCCACCTCCTCCTCCCCATCCTTGTTGTCGTTGTCCTCCTCCTCCTCCTCCTCGTCATCCTCATTGTCGTCCTTGTGCTCGTCATCCTTCTCCGAGTTGGCCTTCGAGGGGTCCTTCGGCCCTTCCATGAACTCGATATAGTCGGGGTCATCGGAACTGTAGAAGTTAGAAGGCTTCCTCAGCGCACTTAATTTTTTATCAATATTGCTTACAAATAAATAATACATTTTAACAAATAAACTATTTGATTCTAATTAATTAATTAATTAATTACTGCTCCCTTCAATTCAAAATAGGTGTCGTGGTTTTAGTTTAGAGGGAGTAGCCTTTTAACAATTTGCAACTAAATGGAGCCGGCGGACTTAGCTGCAGTTACTTGTAAATCAAACTTATTCAATACTGCACCAGATCATATATACAGCAGTTACCATCCCTAACATGCACCAGATGAGATACATACTTGACTGCATCATCCTCGATGCCCTGGCCTGTGGTGTAGTCGACTTCGTTGGGAGCCCCGGCGGAAGGTGGGATCAGATCGATCCAGACGCTGAGCGTGAGCGTGTCACCAGAGAGCATCTCCTGGGGCACCGCCAAGAACATCCCCTGCCACGGCGCGGGTGCGCCAGGGGCCAGCATGCTGCTGCTCACCGGCGAGGCCATGAGGACCATGTGGTTGCCCGGGGGCCCCACGGACAGCTTGCACCAGAACCCGGGCGCACCCTCGGCCTCACCGTCGGGCCTGACGCACACCAGCGACACGGCCGTAGCCGCGCCCAGGGGGGCCAGGGACACGAGGAAAACGCTGCGGTCGTCCTCCCCGACGAGCGCATGCCAGGGGTGCGACAGGGAGAAGCCGAGGTTAGAGGACAGGCCGTAGCGGACCGTGACGGCGGGGCACTGGTGGCTGTCGGCGAAATGTTCGAGGAGCATCGCCGGGGATCCCACGAAGGCGCACCCGGACTCCGGGCAGGAGCAGGCCATACTGCGCTGCTTCTTCTTTGTTGCGGCGGGCTGTAATGGCTAATGCGGCCAGAAGCACCGTAAGTGAAGCGCTGAGAATAGGCAGGGACAGCAGCCCCCTTTTATACCATCTGCACGGACGCGTCTCTTCGGCGAATAAACGCGTGCATATCTCGTGCAAACGCCGGATGCGTCGCTTCAAACCAAATCCCCGCGCGTCGCTTGACAATACGCACGTAGTTGTACGTTATGAGTCATAGTATCAATTCATGTACTCGCACCTGATTGGTCCTTGAGACAATCCCATATGCATGCACTTCCACTAGTAAGTACGCAGCCATGCATTATCGAGAATTACGTGCACTTGGTCAAACTTAAAAACGATCGACTTAGGAAAATCCTAGAACTTCAATTACTTTGGATTGGAGAGACTACATGTGATCAAATCCAACCAAAGAATTTATTGACCATCTTGTCTCGTCAGGTCAACCTTAAAATTAGTATTACTATTATTACAATTTATTTTGGCAAATACATATTGAAACATTTTATTCTACGTAAAACCTAAAAACCTATTGTTTTGCATTAAATGATATGGATTTTCAAAAAATATCTGGTCCTATATTGTGTTATATCTTCTACAACTTCAAAAATAATTATTTTGGAAGAATTAAAATATATTTTTAATCCCTTTTCGAAGTTAGCGGGAATAGAATTGTCATTATCACATGTATGTATATATTCGATGCTGAACCATGATGTACTCTCACCAAAGTTATGTAATCTTGTTATTGACCTCCACAAATAAGATTACCACCAAGTCATGTTCAACTATTTCAAATCTAATTGGGGTTATAGATATTGGCATAATGGAAAACACCTATAAACCCTAATGAAAAATCAACCTAAAACTAATGGCAAAATCATGGAACTCCCTCTCCCCTCTCTAAAGTCAACCATAACTCCCTCTCCCCTCTTTAAATATGATCAAATAGACAAACAGATATAAACACGCTAGGCACAACTTATTTCTTCAATATATGAGATTTTTTCATTGGTGCATATATGATTTTCTTAGATTAGTGAAACATGAAGACTAAAATTGAAAAATAAAATTATATCCACATAAAAATATAGTTCTCTAGCTCTTGTGTGTCTCTTTGTAATAATTGACATTTGAATTTACACATAGCAAAATTCGAGTTACAGTATCACAAACACAATTATGACAGGGACGAGGCGACCTAGTCGGAGTTCTAGTGCTTGCCAGTGGCGGCGCGATGGCAGAGACGGGCAGTGCCGCTCCTCCCTCACCATCATTCGGCAGGAGCTCATGGTGAACTATGGTGGCATTTTTCTTTTGCACCATGCTCTCTGTTGTAAGAAAGATTTCTGCAACATTAGCCATGTCGCAAAACTTTCTTCCATAACACCATCTAAAGGTGAAGAAAAATAAGAATACTGCAACATCACCTCTGTTGCAAAGTTTTCTGCGACAATACCTCTGCTGCAACGAGGGTCTTTTTTTCAGAAGAAAACAATGCTTTAGGGTAGTTTGTAACAAAGAAGATACTGCAGAGGGATGAGCACAGCAGGGTCTGTGTTTCAGTAAGAAATAACACTTCGGGGTGGTTTCCAACAAAGCCCATATTGTAGGGCCACGAGCGCAACAGCGAGCTTGTTGCAATTCACGACACTCATGTTGGGGTGATCCGACGGCTATTCCCGCTTCAATCCGATGGCGCGGAAGGCGATCGATCTTTCTAATTTATCTACTAGCTGACACGTAGCGGGGTCCTTCAAACTTTGCAGTGTGCCATTGGTACCATCAATTTAATTTAATTTATTCATGAGGATCAACCTAATAAATTCAGTCCATACACTGGTTAGATAGATGATAGTGACTGGTTCAGGCCAGGGGTGATATTCAACTCTAACTCGGAGTTGAATTCAAATACGATGAAGCATATATATGATATATATTACTATGTGCCTTTGAAAGCATCGTCCCATGTCATATAAGTATATGCCCCTTTTTTTTACTAGTTACTTGTCATATAAGTATTCACATGCATGACCAACGACATTACTGTTAGAATCACCTCAAACCAAATACACGGGTTATTAACTTGTTGTGCTTTACTCATTTCACAGATAGGACACGAGTTATTAACTTGACGCTCCTTTTATAGACAAGACACAAGTTATGAAACGATGGTGAACCAGGCATTCTAAAAAGGGGCCACCAAAAATCTAGTTAGTATTACAATCTTGATTGATTGGTTGAAAGAAACGGTGGCATGGAATCTAGCTAAGGTAATCAGAGTCATAAATAGCGATTACTTCCCTGCTGCCATCCTTGTCGATGATGGTGAGTTTGGCTCAACAGCAACAACAATATCATGGAAGCCCTCTAGAGAAGGAGGACCCTCAGTGTCTTCTCTTCCTCCTATTGGTGCCACCTGCAAGCTCTCTGGAGAAGGAAAGCATTGTAACTGGAGCTGCTCTCATTAGCTGCACTTCCACTCCCCGTCAACGCCTTCCACCCCTCCTTCACCAACTTCTCAGCGTTGGCCGGCACGCCGTACTGCCAATCAGCTGCTTCAAGGCCAGTTAGGATTCTCTCCAACTCTTAACTCCACAAATTCCACTGATGAAGTCGATCCGAATGCCTGAGCTTGGTGGAGTGAACTCCTTGGAGTTGAGTACTCCGAACTTTCGGGTTCTATTCTCCCTGGTTTTCAAGTCTGCACTTGTTGTTTTCCTGACAATAGTAAGATGTCAATCCTATTAACCTCAGGAATTGAGCTTGAGTATGAAGTCACACATTTCACTGTTTGAGTTTGAAACTATTGTTCTAAAAAATAACACCAATATTTAGTAACACTAATCTTTCTTGAATAATTAGTTTGACCATTGTTTGACCACAGTTTGACCATAGTTTGACCAGATTTGACCAAAATTCAAAAAAACTGAAATAATTATTTAGTAACGTTAATATTCTTGAATAATTATTTAGTAACACTAATACTTCTTGAATAATAGTTTGACCAGATTTAACAAAAATTCAAAAAAAAAACAGAATTTTTTTGATTTTTTTGCCTCCAAATCTTAAAAGCCACGTAACTTTTTTTTCTATCAGGTTTTTGAGGATTTTAAAAATGTTTAACGGGGTTCCCAGCGACAAAGCATAGCGCATGCAGGTTCTTGAGTTCACCATATACGTTTTGCGTGACAATAGGAAGAACCGCAACACGCTCTGTCATGTCCTGAAGGCTGCCCGTAATCAACCTGCCGCTGCTACTTTAACTTCAAACTTGCAATAATGCTGCCACGCACTAAGTCGTGCGTAGAGAGGGGACGAATTTATCTATACATTATAACCGAATTTATCTGTAGTTCTGTACTAGCAACAAAAACCAAATAAAAAAAATAGATTTATTGTCGGTTTCGTCGGTTTTTATGCCCACTCAAAACACTGGACATGACGATGGATATTGGCCCAAGTTACCGATAGACTCAGAAATCTCTGATTTATTTAATCAAATCAATTTTGAATTAAAAGATAAGAACAACTGATTTATTTAATCAAATCAATTTTGAATTAAAAGAACAACAACAACAACAGCAGCAGCAACAGCAGCAGCAACAGCAACAACAACAGCAACAGCAACCAGCAACAACAACAACAACAACAACAACAACAGCACCAGCAACAACAACAGCAACAACAGCAGCAGCACCACCAGCAACAACAGCAGCAGCAGCAACAACAACAACAGCAGCAGCAGCAACAACAACAACAACAACAACAGCAGCAGCAGCAGCAACAACAACAACAGCAACAGCAACAACAACAGCAGCAACAACAACAACAACAGCAGCAGCAGCAGCAACAGCCACAACAGCAGCAGCAGCAATAGCAACAGCAACAACTACTGCCTAATCTGGAGATAAAGCGACTCAACGCTACCACGCAACCATCTAGTTTTTGGGCTTGTTTGAGTTATGTTGGCGTAGCCAACTGTGACAGTGCTCGGATTTTGGCTGGATTTGCTTCGATTCCTCTATTGAAAACGATGAAGTCCAGCTGTTTTCCAGCGGGGACGCCGAAGACACACTTTTCCGGGTTGAGCTTAATGTCGTACGCACGGAGGTTGTTGAATGTAAGACGTAAGTCGTCTATTAGTGTTTCGACGTGCCTAGTTTTGATGACGACGTCATCGACGTAAGCTTCTACTGTCTTGCCGATCTGCTTCTCCAGGCATGTTTGAATCATGCGTTGGTATGTGGCGCCGATTTTCTTGAGCCCAAAGGGCACGGTGTTGAAGCAGAATGGCCCGTATGGGGTAATGAATGATGTTGCATCTTGATCGGACTCCTTCATTTTGATTTGATGGTATCCGGAATATTCATCGAGGAAACACAATGAGTCATGTCCTGTGGTGGCGTCAATGATTTGATCAATGCGGGGGAGGGGGAAGGGATCCTTAGGGCAAGCCTTGTTGAGGTCTTTGAAATCGACACACAGGCGCCATGATTTGTCCTTCTTTGGTACCACCACCAGGTTTGCCAGCCAGTCCGGATGTTTGATTTCTCTAATGAATCCGGCCTCGATAAGCTTGGCCAGCTCCTCCCCCATGGCTTGTCGCTTGGGTTCGAAAAAGCGCCGCAGTGTTTGCTTAACCGGATTAAATCCCTTTAATATATTGAGGCTATGTTCAGCCAGCCTGCGTGGGATCCCTGGCATATCGGAGGGGTGCCAGGCGAATATTTCCCAGTTTTCGCGCAGGAATTCTCGTAGTGCGGCGTCAACTGTTGGGTTTAGTTGTGCTCCGATAGATTTTGTCTTCTTGGGGTCCATTGGGTGGACCTGGAATTTGACTATTTCTTCTGCTGGTTTGAAGGAGGTGGATTTGGGGCGTTTGTCGAGGACCACGTCGTCCCTGTCCACCATGGAGCGCAGTGCGGTTAATTCTTCGGCCGCGAGGGCTTCGGATAGCGCCTCAAGGGCCAGGGATGCGGTTTTGTTTTCCGCGCAGAGTGCTATGTCCGGATCACTGACGAGAGTGATTATACCGTTTGGTCCGGGCATTTTGAGCTTCATATACCCGTAACGGGGTATAGCTTGGAAGCGTGTAAAAGCATCCCGCCCCAACAGGGCGTGGTATCCGCTGCTGAAAGGGGACACTTGAAAGGTGATTTCTTAAGACCGATAATTCTTCGGCGTGCAGAATACCACGTCAAGTGTGATTTTTCCCGCACACCGCGCCTCCCGACTGGGAATGATTCCTTGGAAGGTTGTGCTACTTTGCTTGATGCGGCTCCTGTCTATTTCCATTTTGTGGAGCATGTCCTCATAAATGAGGTTTAGTCCGCTACCGCCGTCCATGAGGACCTTGGTAAGTCGAAACCCGTCCACGATGGGACTGAGGACTAATGCGGCTGGCACTCGAACGCAACTTTTTCATATGAGTTAGTATGCAAAAGTTATGCCCATTTTACAAATTCTCGAGAGATTTTGCAAATAAAGTCGAAATTCATATTTGCAAATTTTCCCAACAACTAGACCACATATCACATGGGAAACTTATTTTCTTTTATTTTTTTGACATTTCCATCATTTTCTTTTATTTTTTTAAATCTGAAAAGCCGATCCACGGGGGGTGGGGGGGGGGGGGTAGAGTTTGAAAATGGGACCTTTAGTACCGGTTCGTGCCATGAACCGGTACTAATGCCTCAAACCCCATTAGTACCGGTTGGTGCCACGAACCGGTACTAATGGGCATCGCACCCTTTAGTCCCGGTTCGTGGCATCAACCGGGACTAAAAGGTCCAGACGAACCGGGACAAATGGCCCACGTGGCCCGGCCAGCCCCCTGGGCTCACGAACCGGGACCAATGCCCCCATGGGTCCCGGTTCTGGACTGAACCGGGACTAATGGGCTAACCCGGCCTGGACCAAAGCCCTCTTTTCTACTAGTGAGTCTTGCCGAACAGGCCAGAAGGGCTCTGCCTGGCCAAGGCAAGCTGGAGAAGTTGCTGCTCATCCTGAACGCTTTGTGATCACCAGGGGAAGTTGGAAGCAAGGGAAAGAAATCAGATTTGTAGATTTGGAGAAGCTTGGAGAGTTTCTAGACATGCTCTTAGTGCTTTCCTCCCCGTGGTAAGGCCGCAAGAGCGGGTCTTTGGCGTCGTGGTATTCGCCTTCGCCGTCGTAGGCCCCGTGGCTAGTCGGCATGATGTGCTGTGACTTGGCGATCGGCTCCCCAAAGCTTTGATAATCATGTGATGAGAAGCATGTAATAACTAATATTCACGTGATCAAACATGGAGAATGTATTAGCCTAGGTTGAATTATAACAAATAAAAATTATTTATAATGAACATTTTTACTTACTTATGGTTCAACATTTCATTACGTATGAACTATTTATTTCACTAACAATAGTAGGGTACAATATTAAGTGTTTTTATTCCTACTGTATATAATGACTGCCATAGTTGTGTTTGTGTTAGTAAAACTCGAATTGTGCTATCTATAAAATACAAATTTCAATTATTACAGAGAGATACACAAGTGCTAAGATAGGACTATATTCTCATGTGGATATAATGCTATTTTCAAATTTTATTTTGACATTTCAATAACCTAAGAAAATCATATGCACTCCGATGACAATATCTCATATATCGAAAAAATAACTTGTGCCCTGTGTTTTTATATTTGTTTGTATCTTATTTAGCATATTTAAATATCTTGGTAGAGAGTTCTGCATTGTACAATCTAATAAATATGGCCAAAGAGGTCCGTAGTAGAAGATATTACCTTCGAAGGTTAGTAGTCTGGATGTGGAGTAGAGTGGTCATTGATGTAACTCCAAATTCCCAATTTTCCTTTGTACAGTGTAGTTATGTGTTATTATTAGTCTTCTTGGTAAAGTCTTGGTGCTCGAGCATTGCTAACTAAATCTAAGTTTTCCCCTTGATTTTAACAATAGTCATAAGTGCAGCATGGTTCTTTTGATAGTCTTTAGTCTGGATGTAGAGTTGGATCATAAGAGTTGAGTTATGGGAAGTGTGGATTAGTATGATTGAATGCTCAAAACACATGAACTTTCTATGGTGAATTCTAAATTCAGGTGTGTTTAATGATATCCTTATACAAGATTAGTAGATATTCTTTTTCTTTGAAAAAAACTCCAACATATTAATTAATGAAAATGTTCTTACAATCATTCATTATAGCAGGCGCCACACTCGGCGGAACACCATTAAACAAAATATCATCCGACTTAATAAGAAAACTAAACTTAGCAATCTCGTGCGTGCACTGGCCTCATGATTGATCTTAACTAACTTGACCCTTTGCAACAATATCAAAATGCCGAGCGCTTCCTTTTTCAGATCCATGAGCGGTGACCTATCAAGAATTTCATTTGAAAGGAAAGACACCATGAACGCACAGTCAGTCTCCGTAATAATAGGTGAATGAAGGGTCATACCAGAATAGAGCCCAGCAAGGCACGCCTTCAGCTCTGCTTCATCAACACTAGTACAAAGACCAATGTAATCCCACAATGATAGGATGACATTCGCTTCCGAATTCCTAGCCACGATTCCCACACTGGCTGTCTTCAGACTCTCCACATTACTAGCATCAACATTAATTTTAATCCAATCATCTGGTGGCGGTCGTCATACCACCGAACACTTAGCAACCTTTGTGTCCTTCCCAAGCTCCTCAATCACCACTTTACATTTTATGGATAGCACATCTTTCCCACTGCAGCAGGAGGAGAAAGATGTCCAGAAGTTAACCACGAAGCTAGCTGATCCAGAGACGGAATCCTTACCATGCCCAAAAATGATATTATTCCTTAAATGCCATGCTCTCCACAACAAGAACAACATTTTCTCTCGTTGCATGGAAGTGAGTTGATCCAACAGAACTAACAACCAGCCCGGGCCAGTGAAGGTGAACAATTCTTATCTTGGAATATCCCAAACATTCCTCAAGGCTAGCTGCAGCGCCCTAGCTTTTGTACAAGACACTGAGGCGTGGAAAGAACTTTCCTCTTCGACTCCACAGATAGCACACATACCCAAGGTTGCTTGATGATGTCTGACTTTTTTCACTTGAGGAAGTATTTCAGGGTAGCATTTCATGGTTAAAATATTCCTCTTGTATAGATTGAAAGAAGTATAATACGCCTAGAGAAAAGTTGGGCTATTTTGTGCCAAGCCTTGAAAGTATTTTGTTTTAGGGCACACCTATTTTTTTTTATCACTGTGTATTTTCTGTTTTAGGCTTGTGTGTACAGGCTTTGTCCTATGCTTTAGGCTACATTGTTCTTGTCCTATGCTTCTTTTCAAAATGATGATGGTAGTGGCATTCCTGGTTTTTTTTTTTTTTTTGCAACTGTGGACCTCGTTCACGGCTACGATCGTCTGTTTTGCATCTACGCAATATAGGTGGCATGCTCGTGGCTGCAGTAGTATTACTGGGTTATACAACCTCCATTTCTAACTATAAGAAGTTTTGGCAGTTTAAATTGACCTCTTATATTTAGGAACATAGGGAGTACTTACATCAGCTTTTGAGTTGTAACGATTCTTATTAGTTCCATATTGAATTTTATTAGTTCCATATGGAGTTAACGACAATTGTTTTAGAGTACCCTATCAAGTCAACTTGCAGTAATAGTTCTATATTATATAGTTCTTGTAGTAGTTATGTATCGGTCAACTTGCTGCACATTCCGTTTCCGGGAGCCAGCAAGAGGATCATCCACCATTCCGAGGGAGATAAGAATGCCCATGCCCAAGGATAGGAGACTCAAGCCGTGAAGAAGACGTGGTGACTGCCGCGGGAGGATATTGACCAGATCGTCGACCTGTCACCGTAGGGCCTCATGTCCCGTACCGGGACCTGAAGCGCGACAACCCATCACTAGAGGAGAAGGACGAACTCCCCGCGAGTACTACGAACCTAAGAGGCCGTCGAGGAGTTCGTCGGATTCCAGACCTGGGTCCGTCGTGAGTATGCCTCCAAAGGATTCGTAGAGGCCGACTATGACTACGTCGACGAGGACGAGGTGCGGAGGCAGATCGACGAAGCACGTGGTGAGGCGGTCAGAGCCACTGTTTCTCATCTTTCTTCAGACGTCCTCGTTGACGACGTACGGCAGTTCTAGCACCTCAGGAGGACAATGTCTGATGTTGTTGGCAATCAGCCCCTACAACAACTAGATCCTTCATAATACTACTCCCTCTGTAAAGAAATGTAAACAAGAAATATAAAAGCGTTTAGATTAGTGATCTAAACACTCTTATATTTCTTTACAGAGAAATATAAAAGTGTTTAGATTAGGTCACGCTCTTATATTTCTTTACAGAGGGAGCACTATGTAAGAGATGATTTGCACTTGTGCATTGTTGCAGCATCACTAATCCAATAAATGCAATCGGCCGATTTAACAAAAAGAAAGGAGCTTTTATTGATGAACAAACGCCTTGCAGTTTTGTAGGTTACTGTAGAAAACTGATGTGTGCGATATTCTGACTGCATGGACATATGCTTCCCAGGCCCCTGGCCTTCATTAAGAGAATGCATGTGTAGAAGACTAGCACTATTCTTCTCTCGGTGCTAATAGTTTATTTTTGAACCGAACCTTCGGGTTTGCAAACATATATTTGTCACTTTATCATCAAAAGTAAAATTGTTACACAGTGAGAGTACTTGCACAACCATCCAGGGAGATAGCGCCTGATCTGAGAGGCTTCGTTCCCGGAGTCGAACGAAGACAGAGAATAATAGTGCTAGTACTTGTGCAAGTTGTAGTGTCACTAATCCTATGAAGGAATACCGACCGAGATGATTCCTTCATAGGAAGTTGTAGCGTCTCGTCTCCATGACGTAGGCTGTAGTCTGCAACAGATGTACTTGTGCAAGTACTGTCCTGTTGCATTTGGCCGACTGACATGCACATTATTAGTGCAAATGACCGTATCAGTAAACTGTATCAATATTTGCAGCATAATGAATGGCAATGGCAGGTTCAGATCAGAGGCTCTGGTTGAGCTTTTCCCTGTTAGTTTGCTTGGCATTTTTTTTTAAAAAAATTTCCTCTTTGCTGTTGCCAAGAAGGCTACTGACTAATTCAGTTATGCGTTAGTAAAACAGGTGACCATCTCAGTCATGTGCACAAAGCATAAACTTTTCAGTAAAGCCAGAAGTTGCCTAGGATGGCTATGCCTGGTTTCTGAACATCTACAAACTTCATTGTGTGCAACTGGACAATGCAAGTCTGATCAAAAAATAAGGAGGAAATAAACATGCAGTATTGCCACACTGTACAAGTTTTAATATTAAAAAGAGATTTAATCATGCTTGCATAGCTGGTAAAAATGTCTGAAATTGATAAATATGTCCGATACTCTGTAGCAATTTGACAAGCATCCAAACCTCTCAGAAATCAAGTCAACTTTAATTTGACACGACACAAATTCTCATCGATTACATAATTCAGTACATCAGAGTGTACATGATAACATAGATAAAATCATTTTTTTGCTTGGACCATACCAGGAGCACCATTTGGCTGCATATCTTGCACAGTCACACTCCTTTTTTTTTTTTGCTTGGACAATTACGACTATCATGAATTACCATTTGCTTGCACGTCTTGCACAAGCGTGCGACCTTTGCCTTGCCTTCTTTGTCCTTATTATTTTTCCCCCCTCCTTGATCTCCTTTCCTCGCTTTATTCTTTTGCATCTCCCCCCGGTACGGACATCAGTCGACGGATGTATATGAACTTTAGTGGGAATATTGCAACCAATAAAAGCCTCATATTCCTCTTGCCTTGTGCTTTGGGTGGCTGCAGGGATCATTTGGTCCAAAGGCGCCTCAATGTTCATCACACTTGATGTTAAGAAGTCCAATGCTTCATCTGAACGTTTCGCCTTTTGAATAAGCTCTTCCATCTTATCTCGTACATCCGAAATCTTCTTTCTTGTGGCCGCATCAAGTGAGTCCATGGGCTTTTCTTCTAGTAGGTTCCCATGTTCATCATAAACATTCTCCCTGCAAAACAAAAGAGTGTTGTTACTCATGTAGTAGCCATGCATTTTATTTTTACCTTTTGCACCTTTTCTGCCATCTTTTCATAATGTAGTAGCTAGAAAGCTCATTTTGGTTTTCAATCCTCAATACTTGGATAATATGGCGACATTCTGTAAGTCCCTCTTTGAGCAGCCAACATACGGAATTCCGCCCTCGCTAACTTGCAGGAGCCTATATGCCTAAGAGGTTCCAATGCTTGCCTTATGACATGTGTATAAAGTATTCTTTGCCCTCTCACTAACTGTACAATTCGATCTGATCAAATGCCACTTATTAGGTGATACAAGACCATGAACATGGTGCTCAACCCATGAGTCTATCTTGTAGGTGTTGTCCCCACAAAGTCTAACAAAGATATGGGCATCACAACCGCATCGCGTATTTGTTTGCTTACGCCTTTTCTTCAAGGGGTCATCTGTCTCGTTACTATCTTTTGACTTGAATCCTTCCCTATTACACATGAAGCGCTTAGTCCGGACCACCTTATTATCAATCTTTTTCTGTTTTCCGATTCGAACACCAAAACCTGATTCCTGTGCATATGCCTTGTAGAACTTCTCTACTGCCTCGAGTCCTTCAAATGTCATACCCACTTTAGGCTTCAAGTGCTCATCACATTCAGGTGTAAAAGATGAAGACTGCAATGTCAAGAACAAACCGGAATAAGCACTTCATGCATAGTTTCAGTTGTTAGTGCAAACTGAACTTGCAAAGAGGGGTACGTCAGTGTTCTTTTGGGGCGTACTAAATCCTCCATGGCTCATATGCATTTGAACGTTATTGATTGGATCCATACTGCTGCACACTTGGGCACATGATTAGCCTTTAAACCTACACTCACACGTGTATGCACAAGGACTTAATCTGTGTGTAGTTTTACCTGAAACTTTTGATGCCCTCCGTGTCGCTGATTGCAAATGACATCGTTGTACTTACTAATTGCTCATCGGTAGTTGCCGCTGCAGCAAAGTAGTACCAGTTATAGGGGAGATAGGTCTAGATCGAGAAGTACATGCAGAGCAGACTGATGGATAGGGCGTTTGCCGATTGTTAACGTGGGATCAGATGAGCACGTATAAGACTGGGATGCTACATGCCTCTTGTGGGTGCCGGACGACGTCGGGATCGAGTCGACGGAAATTGGAGGCACACGACAACAGCGGCGGCGGCGGCAGTGGTGCAAGACACACAGAAGCAGTCGGGGTGCTCCTGGTTAAAAGGCTTTGGGGGGGTTTTCTGTGAATTAAGATGGTTGTCAAGTTACGAAGCGGGCGTGTAAACGTAATTAGTCCCTAGGCTGCACGTGATGCTCAGGATACACTGGTGGAAAAAAGGCCTTTGGTCGCGGTTCGCAACTGCCATTAGTCGCGGTTGGGCAACCGCGACCAAATAAGCGCGACTAAAGCCCCCCACCTTTAGTCGCGGCTGCTTAAGAACCGCGACTAACGGCCCGTCCACGTGGGCGCCAGGCGGCCGTCGGGGCGGAGGACCTTTAGTCGCGGTTCTTCTGACCAATCGCGACTAAAGGCCGCCACAAGTTTAGGGTTTTAGCCCTCCCCCCCCCTAAACCTGTTTTCTGTTTAATTTGTATTGTTTTATTTCTTTTGTGCTTTATTTTAATTTTGAAGGAGTTTCATATATTCTACGGTACTACATACATGCATATGAATGTACAATTTCAAATAAATTTGAAATTAGAACCAAAAAGAATTCAAGAGGAATATACAATATATATTCAATATCATCGGATGACCATATACAATTTTGAACAAGTTTCCATACATGATTTAATGCATATAAAGTTCTACGTCCTCGTAATAGTGTTCTCCTTTAGGATGGAGGACTTCCCTGCTGAACCATCCAGCTAGTTCCTCTTGAAGTGGTCGGAAGCGAGCTTCTGGACTAAGCATCATCCGGAGGTTATTCCTCTGAGCATTGGTATCACTCGGAACCCGCTCAGAGGTGTATCTCCGGATCATCTCACAGACATAGTATCCACATAGATTGGTCTCCGGTGGCTGAATATCCCCAGCATTCTTAGGCTTTGACCTTTTGAATTCTAGCTCTTTTTTGAATTCACCGACCTTTGTATCTACGAACCGTCTCCAAACCCTACGAGGCAAAGAAAATTAAATGAACAAGAGAGTTATTAGTTACTTGATATTAGGAAATGAACGAAATAGGACGATCGATATAGGCGCAAATGAATGAAAATAATTACTTCTGCAGCATTCTTCTCATGCCGCCCCAAAGCTTTGGATCCATATTCAGAGAGTCGTGGACGAGACATTCTGAGGTGTTAACTTTAATTACTAGCAGAATCCAGTGGAACCTGCGGACACGATACATGCACAGTCGTCATGCATAACTCATCGATTAGCCGCCACATACCATGCATGGAGTAAACAAAGAGAATGTGCTCCAGACAGAAACACTCACCCAAAATGGTAAGGAAATAGAATATCACTTTTGAGTTCCTGCTTTGTAAGAAACTGCCACAGGTCTGCCTCCATGTCGGCGGGTGGCGCTCCAACACATGTCCATTAACGATGTGTGGGTCAATGAACCCAACATCATGGATGTTCCTTACTCTGCATTCCTTAATCTTCATTCTGCATGTATAATAGCGGACACAACAATATAGTTAGGACATATATATATAGTGCAGGCAATATGAACGAGATGGGGTAGAAATTAATAAATCACTTACGAGCGTAGCAACCGATGATAGATTTGTCGAGCTCGCGCAGATTGAAAAGCTGGAACAATTCACTCAGTTCAATTTGTACATAGTAATGTTTGAAGTGATGCTCATGTCTAACTTCCGCATAAATATATTCTTTGGCGTTTTATTTTTATGTAACCCTTGTACCATTTCAGCAGACCTTTCATTTGTGGAGGTAGATCCTTTTCCTGCGCAGGCTCGACGAGAGGCCCATTATTGACATATGTAATTACTACCTCCTTCATGGCGCCTCATCAAGGCCTAACAGTTCACGAAGAGTAATACCTAAGTTGGCCGCTTGTTCTCGCACTCGTTACAGTCAATCCTGTGCTGCCGCAGCTTGTATGATCTCGGGGCATCCGGACGGCGGCTTCCACTATAAGCGGGCAATCGATTGTTTACTTTGTTCCCGAGCTGGGCAACTTGTTTCCGCTTTTTTACTTCGGCCTTCTCCGCTCTTTGTTCTCCTTGAACATGAGTGCCTGCCTGCAAGTTCACGTGCATAGTCGTTAGGCAGATTCTTCGCGGCTTGGGACTGTGTGCTCAAAATGACTTAGCCCACTTCTTTTCTCATCGAAAATACTGGCTTGGGCTCGGGCTCTCTTTTCTTCTTGCAGTCCGCCTTCCATTTCTCCAAATCAGCAGCCGCGTCGCGTCGACTTCCTCGGCACTCGTTCCCAAGGCCTTGTGGGGAGAGGCTTGATGATGGCTCCGTACCTTTGTGGTCTTAGGTACATAAGGGTCCGGGTTAATAATCCAGGACTGCTTCGCTTCTTTGCGGAGGTGGATTGGGGCGGCGTCGATCACCCGCGGACGAGGACTGGGGCGGCTGATCACCCGCCGGACGTTGTGGATCTGGGGCGGTGTCGGTGGACGTGACGGAGGTGTAGGTGAACCGCCACCACCACCACCACCACCGCCACCGCCACCACCACCACCGTGGGGGTGGACTTGTTGTCCTTGGCGCCTCGCTGAAACTTGATAAACTTCTTTTGCCATAGAATGAAATGGCGCTTGACATCTCAAGTCTTTTCTCCCCTTGGTGTAGCAATGTCAATCTCAGGTCCTCAAACCCTTGGACTATGTCCTCCACCGTGACACGAGCATAGCCATCTTGAATGGGGTTGTTGTGGTGGAGTGCTCCTGTAAACATGGTAAAGCACTGCCGATGGCTACCTTCATGGACATGTTCCCGATAGGATAATACAGATGACATTCTTTCATCTCCTTTATATCGCCCACGGGTAGCGAGGAGGCTCCGTGCAGTAATTTCGACCACCGAGGCTCCGTGCAGTAATTTCGACCACCGAGGCTCCGTGCAGTAATTTCGATCGTCGGTGCATCTGCACCAGCCGGTGGGGCCTCCGTGGAAGCCACGCTGCTTCTCCGCTGCTGGCTTCGAGATCCGCTGGATGATCTTCATGCCGCACCGAGCTGCATCTCTTTCGCTACTAGTACACTCATGGTTTTCTTCATCACATCCATTTCCGATGCCAACCGCGCCACAACATCTGCTTCCGGATCCATCTTTCTCTTACGGCTTCAGAACCGTCGGGTCATCGCTCGGGGAACCCTATTTTCCACGGAATGTGCCCCATGCCTCGTACACGTCCTCCGTGTTCAGGATTCCCGAGGGCTTTTGTCAGCGTCGTTCTCTCTGTTGAACTTGATCTTCCCTGTTGAGCATCCTCATTGCGTCAATAAGGGCTTGGGTGGGTTTAATTAATTTGCCCCGTAAACACACTCCCCTGTCTCCGGTTCAGCGTTCCCCATGCCCGTACCACCAGCTTTTGGCCCTTGGGTCCCATCCTCCGTGCTCGGACGGATTCCTCGCGCCTCAGCTCGTTCTCCATCTTCTCCAACCTAGGCACCCAAATGCGATACCCTCCTGGCCCCATAACATGATTGTACTCCTTCTTAGCCGCATTTTCCTTATTTTTTTCGATATTTGAATGAACTGCTCCGATTTCTTTTGCTTCACAAATTCTGGCCAATCATGTTTCAGTTTCTCATATTGTCCTTTGAAACCGAGTCTTGTTCTGCTTGACAAAGTCATGGGCTAGATTTTGCTTGAATTTCCGAATCGTCGGCCATCTTATGAAGAGCGAACTGTTTGACTAGCCTCCTCCTCTCCTTGTTTTCCTCAATCTTGTTACCCTCCTCATCGAATTTGTTGTATTCCGGAGGTAGAACGAAATGTTCCATAAGCTTCTTGAAGCAATCTTTTTTTGTTCTCTTATCGACAAAAGTGAAACCATCAATTCGTGCCTTCTTTGGCTCATTCCACTCCTGGACGGTGATCGAGACGTTGTCTCTAACAATGGCTCCGCATTGGCTGACAAACTTGGTGGCGTTCTTGCGGGGCTCCAGCGGCCTGCCGGTTGCACTGTCGACAACCTCGATGGTGCATGTTTCTCCTTGTTTCATCGTCTTGGTTGCGCCACGCTTTGACGACGTACTCGATTGTTTCGACGATCCGGCCGAGGGCTAAAATAAGAAAGAGAGTCACACGCGTTAGTACACACATATTTATTCAAATCAGTTAGTTTGTATCACCAGAGGCTCAATGTATATATATACCTCGGCGCGGAGGTGGTTGCTACTTCCATTTGAAGATCGCTGCGTTTATCGACGTTTGTTCGGCATCATCTTGTTGACGGCGCCTTCATCTTCACCGTCAAGGTTCAGATAAGAAGAGATATCATCTTCTTCTTCTCCGGTCGGCACATATAGAATATCGCCGTTTATGATGCCGAACATATGTGCTTCACCGTCCGGATCATAGTTGTCCATAATCGGGTCAGCTCTATCGTCCGCCATTATGTCAGTCCTGAAAACATGTAGTAAAAACAAATTAATTAAGTGAAGAAGGGCGGTGGCGGTGGCGGTGGCGAAGGGCGGTGGCAAAAGGAGGCGAGGAAGGGGTGGGAGAGGGTGTCGCGGTAGAGCGCGAGACGGGCGGCAGACGCAGGCGTCACGGAGAGGGAGGCGAGACAACACACACGGAGAGGGAGGCGAGGACAACAGACAACCACGTCTTCACGAATGTCATTTTGTGAAGAAACTTTGCAAGCAATTAAACATTTGTCAATGTTTGGTAAAAAATACAATTTGTTTTTGGTTTACTTGTCACTCGAGCTCACGTAAGCTCAAGCTCAAAATACCACTTTCGAGATTTTTCTTGTTTCTTTAAGGTCTTTTCACCTCTTATTAGTCGGGCCCGACATCTCGCCTAAACTTTTCAGCCTGTCCGCAATCTTTCAACTCCAGTCGCTATCTATTTTTTCCTAGGGAGACCATACGGCCCGCAGCTCTAGCGGCTTGAAAAATACCGCTAAAAAAGACAATGTCTCAAAAAAGTTAATAAGGGCCAATAAGCAGCCACAAAATTAATAAATAAATAGGTGATGCAGACGGACAGGCTAACACATCTTTCCCTAATCCCTAATCCCTAATTCCCTAATTTATTAATATTTTTATTTTTATTTTTTAATTTTTTTTTATTTTTTATTTTTAATTTTTAATAAAGCAAATAGTGTTTCTGGTCGTACGTCGTCGGCTATTTTGCATGAAAGTCCCTTCGTTTCTGAGAATTCAACCCACAGTCTTACTTTAAGTGTGTTCCTGATGAGATAATGTTTTATTTTTATAGAAAACCCCCTGCCACCACTGCCACTTATCCATTGCCGGCCATCACTGCCACTTATCCATTGCCGGCCTCCACCGCCGGGCACGCGCCGCCGCTTGCCGCCGGCGTGCACGCTGGAGAAGCCAAGGAAGGGGCGGTGATGCGTCGCGGCGGGCGTCCGCGCCGCGTGAGCCCAAGAATGGGTCGAGGCGTTGGAGAGCGCGGCAGACAGGAAGTAGCCGGAGGCCGGCCGGCGAGGGAGGGCGAGCGAGCGAGGCGGCAGTACCGAGGCCGGGCTGGCGGCGCGCTGCTGGTGGCGAGGGCGGCGGCGGGCGCGGAGGGCGAGGGCGACGGGCGGCGGCGCGAGGGCGAGGGCGACGGCGGGCGGCGTCGAGGGCGAGGGCGACGGCGGGCGGCGTCGGGCGCGGCGACACGAGGCGAGAATCGAATCGGAGAAGACGAGAATCGAGCGTTGTATTTATAGCCCCCCTTTAGTCGCGGTTGGCGACGCGACCATGATTAAAGGTACCCTTTAGTCGCTGGTCGCCTGCCCAACCGCGACTAAAGGGTTTTTGGCGGTTTTTATGCTCCGCGCCCCCTTTTAGTCGTCGCGGTTGGGGAGGCGACCATGACTAAAGGTAACCTTTAGTCGCGGTTGGTCCGCCAACCGCGACTAAAGGCCCTCAGAGTTTAGGGTTTTAGCTCCCCAAAACCTGTTTTCTGTTTAATTTGTATTGTTTTCTTTTTAATTTGTATTGTTTTCTGTTTAATTTGTATTGTTTTATTTCTTTTGTGCTTTATTTTAATTTTGAAGGAGTTTCACATATTCTACGGTACTACATACATGCATATGAATGTACAATTTCAAACAAATTTGAAATTAGAACCAAAAAGAATTCCACAAGTTCTTCCCGCCGCCTCTGTCTTCCCACAAGTTCTTCCCGCCAGTCTTCCCGCCAGATTCTTTCCGCCTATGTCTTCCCGCCATTTCTTCACGCCTCTATCTTAAATGCGCTACCCACGCGTCTGTCTAACCTTTAGTCCCGGTTGCACCAACCAGCCGGGACTAAAGGTTAGATGACCAGCTCTGATTCCTCTTCTTCCCGCCATTTCTTCCTGTCTTCCCGCCTCTTTCTTCCCGCCACTTTCTTCCCGCCTCCTGTCTTCCCGCTCCCATTTTTCCCGCCATTTCTCACTACATATATGTAGCCCGGCTTGGCCAGCATTATCACATCTCTACAATCTCTCATCACTCTCTCATGGCTTCCACCGCACCCACTCTAACCTACCAGCAGGTGGAGGAGCTTTGCGCCTCGAACTACCCTTGTCCACGGGCTACAGCGTCCCCACCGGCTGGAGCCTAAGCGCCGGGCGGCGTGCAGTCCCTCCCGTCCCTCGTGTATACTGCGCGCCGGGCGGCCATCACGAACCACTACTACCTCGACCTCACGCCGAGCAGCGGATGAATCTCGCGGCATCCCGATAACCAGCATACTTGGGACGCCTTCTTCATCAATCGGCGTGAGAGGGCGCCGCCAGTATGAGGAGGACGGTCTGCCTCACGGGAACTTCCACGAGGCGGCCGTCGGCTATGGTGGTATGGCGGACTCGCAGAGCGTCATGGACTACATCACGGCGGCGATATCCCCGCCTGCGCTACCCTCGATTCGAGCCACGGCGCCGCCCGACGACAGCGACGACAAAGAGCGACGACGGCGGCGGCAACTTAGAAGGCGGCGACTACCAAGACAACGACGACGGCGGCTATGAAGACTACGAGTATGCATATTATACGCCTAGGCAGGAGTATGACTAAATCACTCCAAATTTCATGTATCATCAGTGGTATCTCGAATCATTCGAAAATGGACACCAAACACATCACGGGTAATATAATTCACATGATCCATTCAACAAAGTTTGGTACAATAAATTATTACACATCATTTCTTCCCTTGTGTCCCTGCTTGCTTACGATTGTGCCGTATCCATGGAGCATCCTCATCATTTAACTTAATGCTTGGGTCGGTGTTCACTTTAAAGGGCGGAATTTCAGCAAACATATTATAATCTTCTGACATGTCTGTCTTGTCCTCCACTCCCACGATGTTTCTTTTTCCTGAAAGAACAATGTGGCGCTTTGGATCATCGCATGATGTACTGATCGTTTTCTTATCTTTCCGTTTCCTCGGTTTGCTACTCATGTCCTTCACATAGAAAACCTGAGCGACATCTTTCGCTAGGACGAATGGTTCGTCAAGGTAACCAAGATTGTTGAAATCCACCATTGTCATTCCGTATTGCTGGTCCACCTTTACCCCACCTCCTGTTAGCTTGAACCATTTGCACGGAACAAAGGGACCTTAAAGGAGGGTCCATAGTCAAGTTCCCATATCTCCTCTATGTAACCATAATATGTGACCTCTTGCCCATTCTCGGTTGCTGCATCAAAGCGGACACCACTGTTTTGGTTGGTGCTCTTTTTATCTTGGGCGATCGTGTAAAATGTATTCCCATTTATCTCGTACCCTTGGAAAGTCGTTATAGTCGAAGATGGTGTCTTGGCCAACATGTACAGCTGATCTACAACATCATTGTCATTCATTAAATGTTTTCTCAACCAACTGCCGAAAGTCTCCATGTGGGCCTTCCTAATCCAGGATTCAGGCTTCCCCGGGTTGTCAGAACGTAAAATATTCTTGTGTTTCTCAAAGTACGGAGCCACCAAGCTGGAATTGGTCAGTACAGTGTGGTGTGCTTCATCGAGAATGGTCGTCCATACATATCGTTGATTTCCTTCCGATCGTGCCTTTTCCACTTAGTCTCCCCTCGTGCGCGATCGAGGAAGACCAATCGGCTTAAGGTCAGGAACAAAGTCAACACAAAACTCAATTACCTCCTCATTTCCATAGCCCTTGGCGATGCTTCCTTCTGCCTAGCACGGTTACTTAACATATTTCTTTAATACTCCCATGAACCTCTCGAGGGGAACATATTGTGTAGAAATACAGGACCGAGAACGAAAATCTCTTCGACTAGGTGAACCAGGAGGTGCGTCATAATATTGAAGAAGGATGGCGGAACACCAACTCGAAACTGACAAGACATTGGATCACATCGTTCAGTAACCGTGGTAGAACTTCTGGATTGATTACCTTCGAGAGATTGCATTGAGGAATGCACATAGCTTCACAATGGCTATTCGAACATTTTCCGCAGGAGCCCCTCAAAGCAATCGGAAGCAATTGCGTCATAATCACGTGGCAGTCGTGAGACTTCAGGTTTTGGAACTTTTCTCCGCCATGTTTATTATTCCCTTTATATTGGGCGAGAATCCAGACGGGACCTTCATACTGCTCGGGCATTCAAAAAGATGACCTTCTCTTCTTTGGTCGAGCGTAGCTGGCACGACCTTGAAACCATTCCGGATGCGGTCATCGTGGTCTTTCAAATGTTGCTGGTCCTGCCGTGCTTCCTTTGTATCATTTGTCTTCCCATACACGCCCAAGAAGCTTAGGAGGTTCACGCAAATATTCTTCGTAACGTGCATCACGTCGATTGCAGAGCGGACATCTAGGACTTTCCAATATTCTAGCTCCCGAATATAGATTTCTTCTTCCACATGGCTGCGTGCCCGTCGGCTCCCTTCGAACTGATTGTCCGCCAGACCCTTTCCAAAGATGACTTTCAAATCCTTGACCATATCAAATACCTCAGCACCAAGTCGTTCCGCAGCTTCGCCGGTGATCTGCCTTGCCGTTGTAATGCTTGCCTTTCTTTCTTACTGGATGAATTTTCGGAAGAAATCGACGATGCCCAAGGTACACGTTCTTCTTACAATTTGGCAAATGTACACTTTCAGTCTCATGTAAGCAGTGCGTGCATGCATTGTATCCCTTATTTGACAGTCCCGAAGGTTACTAAGAGCAGGCCAATCGTTGATGGTTACGAAAAGCAACGCTCGAGGTCAAATTCCTCTTGTTTGTGCTCATCCCACACGGACACCACCCACAGCTGTAAAAGTTCATCAACTAATGGCCTTAGGTACACATCGATGTCGTTGCGGGTTGCCGGACCTTGGATGAGCACGGCATCATAATGAACTTCCGCTTCATGCACAACCAAGGAGGAAGGTTGTATATGCATAGAGTCACGGGCCAGGTGCTATGGCTGGAGCTCGCTCGCCAAAAGGATTCATGCCATCCGTGCTTAGAGCAAATCTTATGTTCCTTGCGTCAGCTGCAAAATCTTTGAACCATCTGTCGATCTTTCTCCATTGCGCTCCATCTGCGGTGTGTCTCAACTCCCGTCCGACTTACGGTCCTCTTTGTGCCATCGCAACAACTTGGCATGCTCTTTGTTCCTGAACAGACGTTTCAACCGTGGTATTATAGGAGCATACCACATCACCTTGGCGGAACCCTCTTCCTGGGTTTCGGCCCTCAACATCGTCACCGTGGTCATCGCCTCGATCTTATAACGCAATGCAAGGCATACCGGCATTCATTCAGATTCTCGTATTCACATGTAGAGGATGCGATCGTTGATGCATGCATGTATCTTCGAACCTCTAAACCTAGAGGGCAGAAAACCTTCTTTGCTTCAGACGCGTCTTGGCGGGCAACTCGTTATCCTTTGGAAACATATTCTTCAACATTTTCAGCAAGTTTTCAAATGCCGAGTCAGCTACACCTGCCTCTGCCTTCCATTTCAGCAAATCCGATGTGCAGCCCAGCTTTTTCAGACCATCATCGCATCCGGGTACAGCGCCTTTCTGTGATCCTCTAACATGCGATCCAAATTCTCCTCTCCTTTTCAGTTTCACAGCGTCTCTGCATCAGCAATGGTCCGACCAAGATCATCAGCGGGATCATCACGTGCCTCTTCTTCTCCTTCCCCTTCACCTTCAGCATCCTCCATGAAAGTATCACCGAAATGAGCAAGATAGCTTTCATTGATGAAATCATCCCCTTCTTCATCTTCTTCCATTATAACCCCTCTTTCTCCATGCTTGGTCCAACAATTATAGCTTGGCATGAAACCGTGCCGAAGCAGATGCATGTGAACATCTCTTGAGGAAGAGTAACCTTCCGATTCTTACAGATAACACATGGACAGATAACAAAACCCCCGCTTGTTCGCATTAGCCACTACGAGGAAATCTTTCAAACCCGTAGTGAACTCGCCGGAGAGTCGGTTACTGTACATCCATTGCCGATTCATCTGCATTATTATAATATAAAATATATAATTAACCATCATGCATTTGTTAAACTAACTAGCTACAAACAATATAAATTAAACAATGAACTACACACATGCATATTTTATCAATGACACATCAAAGGTTCATCAAGTTGCTAACATGATCGAGGAGTGTGGCTCCAACACTTCATGTCATGTTTGTTTCATGCTCTTGGGGCATTTCATCAAACACCTTATGTGCATAAGAGGAACCAAAAGCAAACCTACACCCACTTGTGAAGAGAATGGCTCCAAATGGCTAAGTGTTGGCTGCTGGATGGGTATATATAGGGAGGGCTTTAGTTGCGGTTGGCCTGGCAAACCGTGACTAAAAGTGCCGAAAACCTTTAGTCGCGGTTGTCCTGGCCAACCGCGACTAAAGACCTCACGTCGCGCCAGCTGGCCACCGAGCGCCTGGGCCCAGGCCTTTGGTCGCGGTTCACCTCCAGAACCGCGACTAAAGGTCCCATTAGTCGCGGTTCCTACAGCTTCGCGACTTATGGGGCTGGACGGAAGCCTGTTTTTCCACCAGTGATATAGATCGTTGGGTTTAAACGGAATGGCTACACGGACACACGAACTAGGTAGGATTCACCAAATATGTTGCCTTTAAAGAAATAGTATAAGAGTGTTTACATCACTACTTATATTTCTTTGTTACAGTCACATGTTTTAGAAATATCAGCAAAGCAGTATTGTATAATGGTGCAAGGGATTCAGTAGTGCTAAATGACATAATCAACAGAACATGCATATAGGAATTTTGTTTCACATGGTCTGGATGTTTAAATTTCAAATCGGTTTACAATGTTCTGAACAGTAGTACAAGAATATCTCGGAGACCAACGGACGCCTTCTCTAATTTGCCCAGTTCGCCACGTCCATGGCCAAATCATTGTTGGTGTGGACTTGTGCCTTCTTCGCCCAGTTTGCCACGTACGTCCATGGCCAAGCTCGCCGGCCGACCTAGTTGCAATTACTAGTAAATCAAACTTACTAGAGGGATACGCGCGCTTGCGCTGCCCCCGTTTTTGGTCGGTACATTTTGTTTTCCCATGTGTTCAACAACATTCCCGCCTGAGCACCATCAAACATATCTCTCCTTCTCAAATTACAAATATCTCTGTGCCACAATTGTTGCTAATTTTATATTAAGAAAGTAGCAAATTTCACCAATATAATTTTTTCTCATAAGTACCAATCGTTTATATATAGTAAAAAGTTACACGCACTAAACAAGGATTGGAAGCGAGGAGAACAGGATGGTCGATGCAGTCTACATCAAGGTAGTCTCCTAACAAGGAACACATCTATCTCCTCCTAATAGAAGGACATCTTCTAAGAACTCAGTCTACATACGCACGTCTCAGCTATATTTACACTTCTCACGGTAGAGTTCCTCCTCGTGGCCCTCTTTTCCACAGCAAAGTTAGGCTATCCGTCTCATAACCAGAAGGGCGTCTCAAGCATCTCCCTACTGAAGTATTAATCCTTTCGACGTGGGTCCCAGTCCCATCGATGCTTCTCACGGTAGAGTTCCTCCTCATGTTCAATTTCCACACCCAAGTTGTACGTGGCTTGGGTGTAAAATCTAGGATTCATCTGGACAAAGTGTGCAACTGCTCTTGAAACGGCACAACGGCTTTTCTGAAGAGAGAACACACAAGAGGAGCATAGAATTAGCTAGGAATGGACCGAATTGCATAGCGTGAGCGATTATAGAACCATCACGCATGTACTTAAGATGGTGAATGATTTTACGATAAGTCTGCAAGGACAGTGGACGAAGTGTAGCTCAGCAAAGAACCTCTGCTCATCACCGTCTTCCTTGTGGCAGGCCAAGAAGTTGAGGAGGTACCAAATATCTTCTCTCAACAGAAAGGTGTAACAGCTCCCTGGGAGCCCTACACCGCCTTGGTAGTAAATTCATAAAAAAATCAAATAAGCCTGAAACTTTTTAGGGGTCAAAGATGATCAAAGATTTGATGTCTTGTATTTGTTACTGATACTTCTGTGCCTGCTCTTCTTTTGTGCCCGCTCTTCTGAATGCACCTCCTAATTTTGTGCCTGCTCTTCTGAGTAAAAAACAAACAGTTTCTTTGTTATTTTTGGTCTAGGAAAGAAACACATTATGCTGAATATGTGACAACCAAAGGTGAAACCATATAATACGGGTTGAATGGAAATCAAGCAGCAAAAGAGAAGAGGCAACCAAACCAACCAAATTGTTGCAAGTCTAAATAATAATAAAGAGAATACACAATAACCTACTTAGAGCCTCAGACGCCCAGGTATATCTTCCACTTGACACTGTTATGGAGAGGCAACTTTCAGATTTGTTCACATAGATTGTATAATCTGAGAATCTGAAGATGAAACTAAGAAGAATAATCATGTGAGGCGTTGTGCCAATCCTACAGGAACATGAGCACCATAATTCTTTTATCAGTCCTGATAAAAATAGGAAATCACAAGAAATACCAATAACTGAATAACTTGGAGGATTCTACACACCCTAAACTTAAAAGGTACTGATTCTATGTCATTCATAATGGTAACAGTTCCATTCATAATTTGCTAGTACCTACATGAGAGATAGGAGATTAAGGTGAATATGCAGTCAAGCTTACCAGCCGAGAATTGCCTGTTGAATGAGAACTGACACCGTTCTCAACAGATTAAACAAAAAGCTGCCACAAATATGTCTCCATATAGAAGAAGACTCCTCTGATACTAGAAAATATGTCTCCACAATATGCAATGTAATCAGTACATCCATAACAAATTTCAGAAACGATGTTGACCATGATGATTTCTCTGCCAATTCTGTTATAAAAGTGAACAAAAACCATCATATAAGTAATGTACAGATCTGCAAGACACAAAAGCGCAAGTAAATTTACATGAATAGAGCATCACAGAAGATATTAAAAAATGGTATTGAATTTTCAGAAAACCTTAAAGCTGGCAGCAATATGGACCGGTATGGAGGCTCTTTAACTACCAATAGGGAGATGATGCTAGTAAATTAATCCATATTTCTATGAGAGGTCAGATTTGTGGTCTAGAAACACAACATTGTCACGAATTTGGTCATTCAACATAGACTGCATTCTTCCAGACAACTCCTGGACTTGAACACTTGGCCTGCAAAGCAAGGAAATAAAAATGTGAATAAGCACATTAGAAGCTGATCGAGAAAACAAATATATCTTTGAAACCACTTCCCTTGCATATTAAAGTCTGTATTCTCAGAATTCGACAGGGCAAGTCCAACAACAGCCGACCCACCTATTGATAGATCAAATTCATTTCACATCGTTTAATGAAAATATCACTTATATAAATTGCCTAGTAGTTGCTTAATTATGGTTTATCCATGTAGTACCTGTTAACAGTTACTAATATTTAGATTACAAGTTCATTGGCACCAAAATATTCAGCAGCACTTTTTTCCAAACAAACATTAAGCATTACTATGTAAGATTCAAGGCTGCAGTCTACTAACTGAAACTGTGGAAAAAAGAAACATATTCGGATAACTCTAATCCACAGATAAATTATCAATTAATGCAACACGAATTCCAAATCCAATACTTGGATCATCTCAATAAGACAATAACACTAGTAGAAAACAGGGCTTTCGTCCAGGCCAGTTTAGCCCATTAGTCCCGGTTCAATCCAGAACCGGGACCAATGGAGCTATTTGCCCCGGTTCGTGAGCCCAGGGGGCCGGCCAGGCCACGTGGGCCATTGGTCCCGGTTCGTCCGGACCTTTTGGTCCCGGTTGGTGGGACGAACCGGGACCAATGGTCCTGGCTCCTGGCCCACCACTATTGGTCCCGGTTGGTGGCATGAACCGGGACCAAAGGCTTCCCTTTAGTCCCGGCTCATGCCACCAACCGGGGCTAATGGTGCTGCCTATATATAGCCCCTCACGCAAGAGCAGAGCACACTGCTCTGTTTTTTCTGGCCGAGGGGGAGAGGGCTTGGTGGTGCTCTAGCTCACCTCCTATGCACACAAGGTGTTCGATGGAATGCCCGAGCCACACTACTTAAGGTTTCTCCTCTCCAAGCTCGACCGCCAAGCTCCATTTTCCTCAATATTTATCTAGGTTTAGCGGTCCGTCATGCCCCGTCCCCATCTTCATCGCCGTCGATCACCCGCGCCGATCTCATCGCCGGCACCACCGTGGTGAGCCTCTTGTTCTTATCTTCTTTCTGAAAGGAAAAATATTATTACTTGTTTGTTTAGATAGATACTTGTATTATTTTCTTACTTTTATTATTGCATCTTATATAGTGCGATGGTTTTGGTATCCGCCCCCGTCGGCCCTCGTCCTATCTATGATTCGGATGTGGTATATATTATCTTTTCATAACTATTGGTTCATTTATTGTTTATGAAAATTATGCCGACCAACGTGACATAGATTTTATTTATCTAGGAGGTTGTTGAACCGGAAATTCCAACCGACCCTATTGTCGAGAGGTTAAATTTAGTTGAAGAAGAAAACAATTTCTTGAAGGAAAAATAAAAAACTAGAGGAGGAGAAGATGATATTGGAGTTGCATGTTGCGGATGTCGTCGATGATCACAAGATCAAGATGGATGCAATGCGCTTGAAGATGAGAAAGATTAGAAAATATGCCATTCATACCGAGGCTTGGTATCATTATGCCGTTGGATCAGTTGTTACCTTGGTTGTGATTATGATCGTATTTGTTTTCGCATTGAAATGTTTTACATAGTTTCAATGTATGGTTTAATTAATTTAGATGCTCTGCAGAGCTTTATGTTGTTAGATGAGAACTATGTATGTACTTTGGTTTTTATGTGATGATGAACTTCTATTAATTTGGTCACTTAATTATCTATTCATGATGTTCTGTAATGATTTTGACACACTTAATTATATATAATGCACGCAGATGAACCGGCAATGGATGTACGGTGACAGACACACCTCCGAGTACATTAAGGGCGTGCATGATTTTCTCAAAGTGGCTGAGGCAAACAAGCAGAATGGTTTTATGTGTTGTCCATGCCCTATATGTGGGAATACGAAGTCTAACTCTGACCGGAAAATCCTTCATACCCACCTGCTTTACAAGGGTTTCATGCCACACTATAATGTTTGGACGAGGCACAGAGAAATAGGGGTTATGATGGAAGACGGCGAGGAAGAAGAGTACGATGACAACTATGTGCCCCTAATACGGTGATGCTAATGAACATCAAGATGCACGAGACGATGTGCACGATGGTGCTGGAACGGGCGAAGCTGCTGAAGATCAAGAGGAACCAGACGATGTGCCCGATGATGATGATCTCCGCCGGGTCATTGTCGATGCAAGGACACAATGCGAAAGTCAAAAGGAGAAGCTGAAGTTCGATCGCATGTTAGAGGATCACAAAAAAAGGTTGTACCCCAATTGCGAAGATGGCAACACAAAGCTCGGTACCGTACTCGAATTGCTGCAGTGGAAGGCAGAGAATGCTGTGCCTGATAAAGGATTTGAGAAGCTACTGAAAATAATGAAGAAGAAGCTTCCAAAGGATAACGAATTGCCCGACAAGACATACGCAGCAAAGAAGGTCGTATGTCCTCTAGGATTGGAGGTGGAGAAGATACATGCATGCCCTAATGACTGTATCCTCTACCGTGGTGCCTACAAGGATCTGAACGCATGCCCGGTATGCGGTGCATTGCGATATAAGATCGACGAGATGACCCCAGTGATGTTGACGGCGAGCCTCCCAGAAGAGGGTTCTGCGAAGGTGATGTGGTATGCTCCTATAATACCACGGTTGAAACGTCTGTTCAGAAACGGAGAGCATGCCAAGTTGATGCGATGGCACAGTGAGGACCGTAAGAAAGACGGAAGTTGAGAGCACCACGACGGGTCGCAGTGGAGAAAAATCGAGAGAAATACTGGGATGAGTTTGCAAAGGACCCAAGGAACGTATGGTTTGCTTTAAGCGCGGATGGCATTAATCCTTTCGGGAGCAGAGCAGCAATCACAGCACCTGGCCCGTGACTCTATGTATGTATAACCTTCCTCCTTGGATGTGCATGAAGCGGAAGTTCATTATGATGCCGTTCTCATCCAAGGCCCTAAGCAACCCGCAACGACATTGATGTGTACCTAAGGCCATTAGTTGAAGAACTTTTACAGTTGTGGAATGGAAACGGTGTACGACGTGGGATGAGCACAAAAGGAGGAATTTGACCTAAAGGCGTTGCTGTTCGTGACCATCAACGATTGGCCCGCTCTCAAGAACCTTCGGAGACAGACAAACAAGGGATACCACGCATGCACGCACTGTTTACTTGACACCGATAGTATATACCGGGAAGCTGCAGGAAGAATGTGTACCAGGCCATCGTCGATTTCTTCCGACCAACCATCAATGTCGAAAGAAAGGCAAGCATTTCAAAGGCGAGGCAGATCACCGGAAGAAGCCCGCCATGCGTGCTTGAGGCACGAGAGGACCTGCAACGCTTACGAAAAAAAGAGGGCATGCCTCCGAAGCAAGTATGAAGGTCCTGCCAGCTACGCTCTTACGAAAGAAGAGAAAGAAATATTCTTTCAATGCCTGCTCAAGATGAAGGTCCCGACCGGCTTCGTCGAATATAAAGGGAATAATAAATATGCGGAGAAAAGTTCCGAACCTAAAGTCTCATACTGCCACGTGATTATGACGCAACTGCTTCCGGTTGCATTGAGGGGGCTTCTACCGGAAAACGTTTGATTAGCCATTGTGAAGCTATGTGCATTCCTCAATGCAATATCTCAGAAGGTGATCGATCCAGAAATCATACCAACGCTAAGGAGTGATGTGGCGCAATGTCTTGTCAGTTTCGAGCTGGTGTTCCCACCATCCTTGTTCAATATCATGACGCACGTCCTAGTTCATCTAGTCGACGAGATTGTCATTCTGGGGCCCGTATTTCTACACAATATGTACCCTTTGAGAGGTTCATGGAGTCCTAAAGAAATATGTTCAGAATCGCTAGGCCGAAGGAAGCATCTCCATGGGCCATCAAACGAGAGGATGTCATCGGGTTTTGTGTTGACTTCATTCCTGGCCTTAAGAAGATAGGCCTCCCTAAATCGCGGTATGAGGGGAGACTGACTGAAAAAACACGCTTGGAAGAGACTCAATAATATGCAGGGACGGATATTCTTGGTCTCAAGCACACTACACAGTTCTACTGAACTCTACCTTGGTGACCCGTATGTCGATGAACACAAGAACAGTCTGCGCTCCAAACACCGGGAGCGGTCGACGATCGGATTACATGTGAACACATCAGACTTTCGGCAGTTGGTTGGAAACACGTCTCGAGGTGACAGCACTGTTTGTGATGAGCTGTACTTGTTGTCCAGGGACCATCTTCGACTGTAATGATTTGGAAAGGATACGAGATAAATGGGAATACATTTTACACGATTGACCAGGATGAAAAGAGCACCAACCAAAACAGCGGTGTCCGCTTTGATGCAGCAACCGACAAGGAAATGACACATATTATGGTTACATAGTAGACATATGGGAACTTGACTACGGAGTAGATTTTAAGGTCCCTTTGTTTAAGTGCAAGTGGGTCAATCTGTCGGAGGCGGGTGCAGGTAGACCCACATGACGGAATGACAACAAGGATCTGAAAAATCTTGGGTACAGCGACGAACCGTTCGTCCTAGCCAATGATGTGGCACATGTTATCTATATGAAGGACATGTCTACCAGACCGAGGAAAATAAAAGATAAGGAAGCGAATACATCATACAATGAGCCAAAGCGCCACATAGTTCTTTCAGAAAAAGGGACATCCCAGGAGTGGAGGGCAAGATGACATGTCTCAAGAGTATGAAAAGTTTCATGAAATTCCCCCTTCAAAGTCAAGGCTGACCCAAGCATCCTGATAAACGATGAAGATTATCCATGGTTACGGCGCAATAAGCAAGCGACACAAGCGAAGAAAAAGTGAAGACTTTCTCCGCAACTATTATGATGATACCATGCCAACTTTGTAATGCATTTAATATGATACCATTGTCCGTTTTGTACATGCACATGCTATGCCAACTTTTTCAGAGTTCATTTGAAAACTATGAATTTGAAAACCTCGCCAACCAAGGGCGCCACACCGTTTATAAGCCCGTCCCTCTACACACCGCTTTGTTGTAAGCGTAAACAAAATAAAATAAATAAAGCAACAAAGAAAACAAAAAAAAGTGTTTTCAAATTTGAAAACTAATGGCACTAACAGAAAGTTTATAATTTTTCAAAACTAAAAGCAAAAAGAATTAAAAATAAAGAAAAAAACAACAAAAAATAAATAATGCAGAAAACAGAATAAAAACTGAATAAAAATAAAAATAGCAGCAATAAGTATTTTGTTGTAAGTAGAAACAAAATAAAATAAATAAAGCAACAAAGAAAACAAAAAAGAGTTTTCAAATTTGAAAACTAATGGCACTAACAGAAAGTTTATAATTTTCTAAAACTAAAAGCAAAAAGGAATTAAAAATAAAGCAAAAAACAACAAAAACTAAATAATGCAGAAAACAGAACAAAAAACTGAAAAAATAAAATAGCAACAATAAGTATTTTGTTGTAAGTAGAAACAAAATAAAATAAATAAAGCAACAAAGAAAACAAAAAAGAGTTTTCAAATTTGAAAACTAATGGCCCTAACAGAAAGTTTATAATTTTTCTAAAGCTAAAAGCAAAAAGAATTAAAAAATAAAGCAAAAAACAACAAAAAATAAATAATAATGCAGAAAACAAAACAAAAAAACTGGAAAAAAATTGTGCCGCCTACTGGGCCCCCATGGCCTGAATACGACTAGAAACCCTACATGGGCCAGGATTCAGGCCCGCAGGAGGCCAAGTAGGCCCACATGCACATAGCTAGTGACAGATTAGGCCCGAAAGGCTGCAGTTGAGAGGAGCTCGAAAGGGTGGGCACAACAGCGCTTATAAACCACTCTTGAGCTCTCTCAACTAGCGAGGTGGGACTAAACTTTTGGGCGCGGGGCAGCACAAGGCCTTTGGTCCCGGTTGGTGGCACCAACCGGGACTAAAGGGGGGTTTAGTCCCGGTTGGTGCCCCGACCCGGGACTAATGCCCCCCTTTAGTCCCGGTTGGAGCCACGAACCGGACCAAAGGTCGCCGCTTCCCCCTTTGGGCTGCTGAAAATTGGCCTTTGGTCCCTGTTGGTGGCACCAACCGGACTAAAGGGCATTAGTCCCGGTCGTGGCATGAACCGGACCAAAGCCTTTCTATATAAGCAAAGACTTGGCGTTTTTCAGATTTCATCGCCAGTTCCCGCCCAGCGACGCCGCCAGTTGCCCGAGCTTCGCCCGACGATGCCGTCAGGCTGCCCGTGCTCGCCGTCGCCGTCGCCCCTGCCCTGCCCGTGCTCGCCGTCGCCACCACCCGCGCCCCTGCCCGTGCTCGCCGTCGCCCTGCCCCTGCCCGTCCCGCCCCAGCGCGGGCGCCTCGCCGCCCGCCGTCGCCTCGAGCTCCCCTCTACGGGCTCGCCGTCGCCGCCCGCTCCTCGTCGCCGTCGCCCTGCCCCCCCTGCCCGTCCGCCCATGAGCCGGGCGCCTCGCCTGCCCAGCTGCTGTGAGCCGCCGCCCGACTCTTTTAATGTTTAAGCTCTTTTTATTTTTATGCTCTGTTTATTTATGTTTTAATTTTTTTGTTCATATGTGATGTATATGTGTATGTGGCTATAATGTATATGTGTATGTGAACAATGCAAAAGATAGTTTTTAAGAAAAATTAGGATTTATTTTCTTTTCATAGATTTTTTGGTGACATTAATTATTGTAAATATGCAAATGTTTGTATATTCATAGGAACAATGAATTAGGCAATACTACTTCATGTATTTTTAAGAAGGAAGAAGAAGAAAAGAATGAGAGGAAAAGGAAATAAGAAGAGGAAGAAAGGAGAAGAAGAGGGAGAGGAAGAAGAGGAGAAATAAATAAGAAGAAGAAAAAGAAGAAAAGAAGAGGAGAAGAAGAAGGAATAGAGGAGAAGAAGAAAAATAGAAAAAAATTCTAGTTTTTCTTCTTCTCCTCTATTCTTTTCTTCTTCTTCTTTTTTTTCTTCTTCTTCTTCTTCTTCTTCCTTCTTCCTTCTTCCTCTTTTCTTCCTTTTTCCTTATTTTCCTTTCTCGAGGGATAAGAAGAAAAGAAGAGGAGAAGAAGAAAGAAAGGAATAGAGGAGAAAGAAGAAACTTTGACACGAGGGGGTACCATACCCCTCCCCGATAACATTATTTTCCCATGTATATGTATGTTGCGTGTTGTCGATATAACGAGGTGTCGAGGATCGCCGAGGGTCGAGGGTCGGGAACTAGGGTCGAGGGTCGTTGAGGGTCAAGGGTCAAGGTTTCAGGTCGAGAGGTCGTTAAGGGTCAAGGGTCGAAGGTTTCAGGTCGAGGTTCCTATAGTGTCAAAGTATTGAAGAAATCCATGGCTTCATCATTAGCCGGAAGTAACCATGGCATGATGGTATTGAAGTCCTCCAAAGTTATTACGAATGGAGTCCCGGATAGGATAATTTGCCTTTTGTACGAATCTCAACAAAGGCCTTTCAAATAACGATATTCGGAAGGTTCTTGTTGAACTTTGTACCAAAAGCTTAATTATCCTATCTCGACTCCGCTCCAAAATAACTTTGGAGAGCTTCGCACCATCATGCACCTGTTACTTTCGCCTAATGATGAAGACATGGTTTTGTTGAATCCTTTGACACTAGGCAACCTCCCGACCCTCGGTGATCCTCGACCCTTGACCTCGACCGCCGGGCGATCCACGACCCTCTACCCTACATGGGCGCCGATGCCCACGCCACTTGTGGGACATAGATGTAGTGTTCAACGCCAACCCCTCCCGATAGCTTCAACACGTGGGGGGTCGATATTACCCTCCTAGCTTGAAGCGTTCTCAAGGCCACCCCTAACCCTTGAAGCGTTGTCGAGGCCACCCCAAACCCTAGAGAAGCAGCGTCGAGGCCACTAATATGATTCCTTATTGTGATTAGCTAGCTAGTTCTACGCTTGCCACTAATATATCCATATCTGTCATGTTTGAATAATAACTGCCATGTTGTAAATATTTGTAGAAACTATGGACACCCCCGAGACGAAGCACAAGAAGCGTTGTTGAGGGACATAATCGCACAAGGAAGTGATGCCGTCGCTCGTTGATGTTTCTCAACGACAACGATGGTATGGAAGGAGAGGTGAAGAAGCAGCTGGCTATGATTTACATGGTCTGATGACCCAATGCCGTGCAAGAAGGAGAGGGTGAAGAAGTAGACCGTGAGGACGGCTCGGTGATCACCAAACCGAGTACGGCCAGGTATATATATTAGTTAAGCCTGTGCTGACTAGCTCTCGCCTTTGTTTTGGTATGTACACATATTAATTAACTCTCGTCTTTTTCTTTTTCTAGCCCTCGGATCGAGCACAACTTCGTAAAGAGACGAGGCCCAAGAAAAGTTGAGCTCGGATGAAAAGTTTGAGATCATACAAATCACGCGACGACGGCCAACCGATTGAACCCTACCGGACAAAGAAGGCATTTGTTGCTCGGTCACGAGGTTCTGGTTAGGGACAATATCCCGATCAGCATCCACCAATGGTATAAGCCTAAGAACGAAGACCCCGAGGTGTCTTGTGTCAATGATATGCAGAAAAATGATCTTTGGACTGAGCTGAAGTCAAATTTTACCCTACCGCTAGAGGATGATCCGAGAAGCCAGTAATAGAGCCATTAATCAAGTCTTTTGCTCTTAAGAAGATGGCAGAACTATTCAGGAATTGGAAGAAAGAACTCAATACGTATGTCGAAAAAATGAGACACCAGAATTCAAGGGCAAATATGAGAAGATCAGAGATGATCGCCCGCATTTGTGGCCTACAAGACATCGGAAAAGAGTAAAAAGATGTCGGCGACAAACAAGAGAAATGCTGCGAAGAAGAAGCTTCACCATCGCACGGGTCGTGGTTACCTTGTAGCCCGCCTAAGTGGGCCAAGGCTGAGAATGATCTGCTTGATAAAGGGATCGAACCGAGACAATGAACTGGCCGACCGTTGCGGACTTGGTTCTTCGGGCGGCGGATCCTTGGACCCTATAACAGGGAAGTGCATTTGGACGGACGAACAATTGGACATACTAGTCAAGAGGCTTCAGCAATATATCGAAGCAGCGCAGCAAGGGAAGTTCGTTCCAGATAGGGAGAAGGACGAGCTCACAATGGCCCTCGAATCCCGAGCACCCCGGACGGACACGAGGCACGCCAGAGCTCCGCTTCGTGGAAGGCTGGATTTCGGATGCAGGGGTTACAAAACCCATGAGAGGAGGAAGAAACCGGAGCAGAGCCAAATCCAGCGCTGCACGAAAGGGTAATGGGGCTAGAGGAACGAGAAGAGGAACGGAAGCAGCAGATCGCAGCAAACGACCTGCCGAAGCTTCCCGGTTACCCCGCATCTCACCGAGAAGCAGCGTGGCTTCCACCGAGCTGCTTCAGCCAGAGCAGCATGCCTTGACGGCTCCTGCCAGCTATCCCGTGGATGCTATCACGGATGCTGAAAATTGCCACCTTATGGCGCAATGGAGCAATTTGAAGGTCAAGGCGGCTATTGGCTCTGTTTATCCTACTAAATCCGACTCAACTTTTCACTGCCGGCCGATTCCAGAAGGATATGCTAAGGTGATGGTCGATGAAATAACGGAGGGATTTGAGGACCTCCGGCTTGACCACCCTACCGGTGAAGGGGAGTATCGGCTGGGTTCTGCTCTGAAGACTCCATGCCTATGGCGGAAGGATCTCATCAACCTTTCGAACTGGACGCCTTCGCCTCCTCCTCCTCCTCCTCCGGCGAGTCAGGGCACTCCGCCTCCTCCACCGCCTCGTCCTCCGGCGAGTGACGATCAGTGCACTCGGCCGGCTCCTTCTCCGGCGCGTGGCTGCACTCCGCCTCCTTCTCCGCCTGCACCGGCGCGCCCGAGCAGCCAGCCTCCTCCTTCTCCGCCTCGTCAGCAAGGGTGGAAGATACACGCCGCCGCTCCGGCTGCTCCGGCGCGTCGTAGTCCTTCTCATCCTCCTCGTTAGCAAGGAAACAAGACATCCGCTCCGTCTGCTCTGCCGGCGTCTAGCAGTACAGCCAAAGGCGGAGGAGATATAGATTCGGTCCTTCTCTCAAGACTCGGAGAAGTTACCGTCTGAGAGGAGCGAGGAGGAAAACGTGAAGATCGCGCAGACCAAGTGGATGACTGGTTTCAAGGGTTGAAAGCAAAGAGACATCCACCTCCGGAGGAGAAGGTAGATCCGTGAAAGCGAAGCGCACTCTGCTGCCCCGACAAAACCACCCAAGTCTCCGCCAAAGGCAACTATGGGCGATTATTGGAAAGGCATTTGCCGAAGCGGAGAGGTCGGGAAGTACTGTCAGTGATCAAAGGATGAAAGAACGACGAGCTGGGAAACAAATTGCCCAGCTCGGCGAACAAGCGAAGCAATCGTGCCCCCCGCTCAAGGTGCCTGCTAGCGACATCGTCAATCCGAGGATGGTGCCCGGTTATGGCAATCCTGCAGATTACCTGCCCGACGATGTACATTATGATTTCTTGGAGGTGCAGATACAAAGATACGAGTACGGGAAGCCTCTCGTCAAAGATGAAAGTTCTCTATCAACGATGATGCGAAGATTGCATGATTGGTACATGAAAAACTGCAAAGAGTCTGAGGGGAGGAGTACTTTGTATGTGAGAGTTAAAAAGGAGCATGACCTCCTTGGAATTGAACTGTTGCCTATTCCATTTGAGGAGTTCTATCAGTTTTTCAATCAATTGGCCCTCGATAAAGCAACGGTCACCTGCTACTGTCTGTAAGTAGTACTACTTCTGTCATTAAGTCTCTCTATATAACTCAGCCCTTTCATTGCATGTATTTATAATTATCCTCAGTATATTATGCAGATTGAAGATCGCCGAATTGAAGAAAAGACAAGTGGGTGATATTGGGTTCATTAACACATATCTCATAGATGCAACTGAGGTTAAATTTCGTGCCGAAGATACCGAGGCCAACTTGCTACAATCGTTCATAATAAATGAACACAAAGATATAATACTCTTTCCTTACAACTTCAAGTGAGTGTTACTGTCTTGTGGCATGTTCTGTTTCCTTATTAGTCCAGGTTATAGTAATGTAATATTGATGAGTTATGCATGTGTGCGCAACTACCACTATATTCTCCTAGAGATTAAGCTTGAGAAGGGAGTAGTAACTGTCTTAGACTCCAAGCGAAAAGATCCCAAGGAGTATGCAGACATGACTGAAATGCTCGAGAAGTAAGTTAAATCGATCATTATCCACCATATCAGCAACTTTGTTCATTTCTGATATCAAGTAATTGTTTTCTTTGTATGGCAGGGCTTGGAGAAAATTCACCAAAAAAGCTCCAGGACTACCGAAGAAGCTGCAATTTAGACACCCGAAAGTAAGTACTCCCTCCGTTCCTTTATATAAGGTGTATAGATTTTTGAGAAAAAGTCCGAAATATAAGGTGTATTGCGTTGCACCTCTCGTTTGGATAATTTCTTTAGGGATTTGATTACATTTCCTTATATCATGTAAGCTCCTCTATTTTCTCATGTCAATTAGTCATGTGTAATCTCACTCAAAACTTGTGAAATTTTCCCTCCACGTGTGTTCTTTAATTTCCGTGCCAAAAACTATACACCCTATATCTAGGAACGGAGGGAGTACTATATAGTAGCATATTCCACGCGCATCTCCTAGTGATTCAAGCGCTAGTTTCATCAATACCATTTAGCATGCCTGCTAATTATCAGTTTGATTGACCTCTATTTCTTGTAAAGTGGTTGTGGCAGGAACAAGGGAATGATTTCTGTGGATACTACATTTGCGAGTCCATCCGCCACACGACCTGTGAGAGGGGCTACTCCGACAAACAATATGAAGTGCGTAAATAAAAATATTCACAATTTTATTTTATTACCATCATTTGTGTTGAGTTTCATTCATTCATATATATATATATATATATATATATATATATATATATATATATATATATATATATATATATATATATATATATATATATATATATATATATATATATAGGAAAATCCATCCTACCACCTGGGGTAGTTACCCCACATGTCTCATATACTAACATGTGGTAGTATATATTCTACTTTAACATTTTAAGTATGTTTATGTAATAAATATAAGATACTCCAAAGTGAGTTACATGAAAAAATTGCAAGTTGACCCATGATTTTTATTTTATTTATGAAATACGTATATATTTATACGTAAAAAGAAGCATACTGAAAATACGATACATACTATCAAAAAAGTAGTATATATACTACCTAAACATTCTTATATACTACATACTACGCGTATATACTCTCCGATTTGATAGATACTACATATTACATACAAAACTCAAGTGGTGGTAACTACCACTGGTGGTAGATAAATTTGTCCTATATATATATATATATATATATATATATATATATATATATATATATATATATATATATATATATATATATATATATATATATTGACCCTTTCTTAAAATTAGATGTTTCGAAGCGTGATGAACTCCTAGCACCAGATTGCATGCGAGCAATTCAAGAGGAATTGGCGGCATTCTTTCTTGACCACGTGATCACTGAAGACGGAGAATACTATGTAGACCACGCGTCCGTATTGTAAAAGATAATTATTGTATATATGTAGCCAGTAGTGTCGGATAGATATAAGAGAACTTGTTGTTCGACCAATCTCTCGGAGAAGGAGAGGTGATCGATATCACTTCTCTCTGTATGCATATATGTTCATGACGATCTTCTGTTTGCTTAATTACTAGCTAGCTAGCGTGTCTAGCTAGTCCTCTCTATACGTATGTATAGTACGAAGCGTCGACCAAGCACGGACAAAAGAGAGGACACTTTTCTCTATTAATTAGCTAGCTATAGCACAATATATGAAACACCTAAATTAACCCCCAAAACCCCCAAACCCCCCTTTTAAAAAAATACAAAACCACAACCATAGAAATGTTGACGTAGAGCCTATTGGTCCCGGTTGGTGCCACCAACCGGGACCAAAGGCCCTCCCTCCTGGGCTCAGCGGACATGCCACGTGGAGGCCCATCAGTCCCGGTTCTGGATTGAACCGGGACTAAAGGGCCAGGGTATTAGTACTGACCCTTTAGTCCCGGTTCATGAACCGGGACTAAAGGCCCTCACCAACCGGGTCAATAGGCCCCTTTTCTACTAGTGTAACAACAGAAGTCAGTACAAACACATATGCATAACATCCTAGTGTATGCAACACCTGAATTACTTGCAACAAGGCATGGAGAGAGACTCACATCCACTAACCATAGAAGCGGCGGTTCCAGATCGGCGGCAAAGCACATACAGAATGTCAGCATGCCAACTGGAAGCCGTTACCCCCTCTCCAACGACCACCATTGCCAAGATCAGACCTCAAAGATGACCTACAACTCAATACAGTGGACTTATAAATAAGCAAATAAAACAACCCCCATAAAAAAAATTCAAAAGCATAGAAAAGACAACTATCTAACTAAACAAATGCAGCCGGCGCAACGTCCGCCTTCTCAATCGATTCTGCCGACACACCTCAACAGGAACAACCGTAAAAGACAAATCCATGCCCGTGATAACAGAGAACCTGATATAAAACCAAAAAACTGAGCAACGAACAAAAGAAAATCAACCAAGAACATCGATCCCCTCGTATAAACATTGCCAAACCAACATAGACAAAACATACACTTAAGTAAAGCACTTACAAAACAACAACTCAAACCCGCACAAGGCAAAGCCAATTCCAACACAGTGGCAGAGACAGTCAGGTCGATGACGATTAGAACCAGGCACACCTACGAATCCATATATGGCCCATCCACAACACCGAAACAGCCCCGCAATCCCCACATGGACCAAACATCCAACCAACAGACCACCTGCACCCACTCCCCGCAGAAAAGTCCAAACCCCCTTCCCCCAAAAAATCACATCCACAGCCCCCCAAGCACACAATATTATTATAGAAATAATTGAATAATCAACATGGAAAGGTAAGGAAGAGAAGAAATCGCTACCTTCCTGCAGCAGAGGGAGCCGAAGAGCAGACCAAACCCCACGAACAACCGCCACCCTCCACGCCTCCACCCACCCAGGAGAACAGAGAGGCCGATGCGAGGAAGAAAACTCCGGCGGCAGAAGCAGCTCACCCTCTCGAAAGAACATCACACGCAACAGCAATAACACCGCCGCCCTCCTCTGTGAATCGAAGAAAAGGGCAAGCCCCAACAGCCGCCACCGCGCCTATGCTATCGGGAATGACGAACCAGAAGCAACCAGCTAGAGACGTAGGGTAAAAGAAGCCTTGCACGCCACGAGTCAAAAGCCCATTTACACAACCAACCAACGAGTAAAAGCCCATTACAACCGACCATACCCAAAATTAGAGGCCACATACCGCCTAAAACATCCCCTATGCACCAGAGGCTCCCAATTCGTGGGAGCTTAGTATCTGTAGCGATTCAGTGCTGCACCAAATCATACATAGTTACCATACACAACATGCATAAGATTAGATACATACTTGACTGCATCCTCCTCGATGTCCTGGCCTGTAGTGTAGTCGACTTTGTTGGGAGTGTCGGCCGAAGGTGGGATTAGATCGATCCAGACGCTGAGCACGAGCGTGTCACCCGAGAGCAGCTCCTGGGGCACCGCCAAGAACATCCCCTGCCACGGCGCGGGTGCGCCGGCAGCCAGCGTGCTTCTGCTCACTGGTGAGGCCATGAGGACCATGTCGATGCCCGGGGGGCCCACGGATAACTTGCACCAGAACCGGGGCGGCCCCTCGGCCTCACCGTCGGGCCTGACGCACACCAGCGACACGGCCGTAGCCGTGCCTAGAGGGCCCAGGGACACGAGGAAAACGCTGTGGTCGTCCTCCCCGACGAGCGCATGCCATGGGTGCGATAGGAAGAAGCCGAGGTTAGAGGACAGGCCGTAGCCGAGGTTAGAGGACAGGCCATAGCCGATTTTGAATTTTGTTCCTTATTTGGTGATGTGAGTAATATGTTCAGCGATTCCAGTATGTTGTCTTGTTATTTATATACTTTCTCAGAAGTTGTGTGTCAAGTACAAGGATAAATAATATGTTTAGTATGATGTGAAACGGTGGTTACTAGGAACTGGTGGAAGGCGTATTAGCCAAGGTTGAATTATAACTAATAGCAATTATTTATAATGAACATTTCATTAAATATAAACTATTTATTTGATGTATGACCGCAGCGTAAAATATTAAGTGTTGTTTATTTCAAGTCTAAATAACAATTACCATAGTTGTGTTTGTGTTAGTAAAATTCGAATAGTGCAATTTATAAACTGCAACTGTCAATTATTACAAGGAGATACACAAGTGCTAATATTGGACCATATTCTCATGTGGATATAATGTTATTTTTAAATTAAGTTTTGACCTTTCACTAATCTAAGAATAATGTATATACACCAATGACTAAATTCAGATATCAAAAATAAAAACTTTTGCCTTGCATGTTTTTATTTGTTTGTGTATTTTTTAGCATATATAAATATGCTAATAGAGATTTGTACAATCTAATAAATATCATCATAGAGGTATGTAGTAAAAGATATTTCTTTCGAAGGTTATTAGTCGGGAGTGGAGTAGAGTGGTCACTGATGTAATTACAAAATTCTCATTTGTTATTATTTGTCTCCTTGGTCAAGTATTGGTGCTAAGGATTGCTGACTGAACTTAAGTTTTCCCCTTGATATTAACAGTAGTCATAACTACAACATGTTTCCTTCGAAAGTCTTTAGTTTGGATGTAGCGTAGAGTGGTCATAAGAGTTGAGTTATGGAAGGTGTGGATTAGTTTGATTGAATGCTCAAAACACATAAACTTGCTATGTTGAATTATGAAATCCAGTGTGTTACTCCATTTCTGGTCACTAGAGGCCACTACATGTGAAATATTTAAAGATATCGTTATACTAGATTAGTAGATATTCAAATGATTCAGGGTGGCATTTCATGGTTAAAATATCACCCTTGCTTTCTTGCAATAAAAAATTTACCCCCCCCCCCTAATATACATCGAAAGAAATATATTGCCTAGAGAAAAGTTGGGCTGTTTTGTGCCAAGACATGAAAGTATTATGTTTTAGGACACACCTGTTTTGTATCACTGTGTAGTTTCTGCTTTAGGGTTGTGTGTACATGTATTGTCCAATGCTTTAGGCTACATTGGTCTTGTCTTATGCTTCTTTTCTATATGGTGGCAACTGCATTCCTGGTTCTTTTTGTAGTTGTGCACCTTGTTCATGACTATGATCGTCTGTTTTGCATCTATGCAATGTAGGTGACATGCTAGTGGTTGCAACAATATTACTGGGTTATACTTATATCTGCTTTTGAGTTTTAATAGTTCTTATTAGTTTCTTATTGAGTTAACTATGATTTTTCAGAGTAATGTATCGATTCAACTTGCAGTATTAGTTTCGTATAAGTTCTTAGTAGTTCCGTATCGGTAAACTTGCAACCATTTCCGTTTTCGGGTGCAACCAAGAGGATTATCAACCATTCCGAGGGAGATAAGAATGCATATCCCAATTCCCAAAGCGAGGAGATTCGAGTCATGAAGAAGATGTGGTGACTGCCGCAGGAGGATATTGACCGGATCGTCGACCTGTCGCCCTACATGCCTCCGATACGTACCGATACCTGAAGCGTGACAAACCGTCGCTTGTGCCGTCACTAGAGGAGAGGGACGAGCACAATGTGTTACTCTACCATGTGCCCGTGAGTACTACGAGGCTGTAGAGGAGTTTGTCGGGTTCTAGACCTGGGTTCGAAGTGAGTTCCTCTCCAAAGGATTCATGGAGGTCGATTATGACTTTCTTGGCGAGGCCGAGGTGCAGAGGAAGATCGACAAAACACGTGGTGAGGCGTTCAGAGCCACCACTTCTTATCTTTCTTCAGACATCCTCGTTGACCACAACTCGTTTGAGCAACTTAGGAGGATAATGATGGATTGTTTCTGACTGAAATCCAACTCATATGTCTCATGTTAGCACTCTGGCCTGTCTTATGTACTCCCTCCGTCATTTAGTGCTAGATACATCCATTTGAGCGAGAAGTAATTCGGGACGGAGGTAGTAATATTATGACGGAGCTTCATCCCTAGTGATTGTGCTTGTGCTTTGTCACAACATCACTGGTCCAGTGAATGCAATTTTCAGATTTTCAGAAGAAGAAAGAAAGCAGCTTTTCTTTCATCATTAACAAATGCATTGCATAACACTTTAGTTTTGTTTGTAGCTACTGCAGGAATTGCCTCTGATTTAGCACCCCTTAAATTTCACAATGTGTGTGATATTCTGACTGCATAGGCACATGCCACTAGTAGAAAAAGGGGCTATCGTCCAGGGCAGTTTAGCCCATTAGTCCCGGTTCAATCCAGAACCGGGACCAATGGAGCTATTTGCCCCGGTTCATGAGCCCAGGGGGCCGGCCGGGCCACGTGGGCCATTGGTCCCGGTTCGTCCGGACCTTTTGGTCCCGGTTGGTGGGACGAACCGGGACCAATGGTCCTGGCTCCTGGCCCACCACTATTGGTCCCGGTTGGTGGCATGAACCGGGACCAAAGGCTTCCCTTTAGTCCCGGCTCATGCCACCAACCGGGCTAATGGTGCTGCCTATATATAGCCCCTCACAAGAAGCAGAGCACACTGCTCTGCTTTTTTCGCCGAGGGGAGAGGGCTTGGTGGTGCTCTAGCTCACCTCCTATGCACACAAGGTGTTCATGGAATGCCCGAGCCACACTACTTAAGCTTTCTCCTCTCAAGCTCGACCTCTAACCTCCATTTTCCTCAATATTTGTCTAGGTTTAGCGGTCCGTCACGCCCGTCCCGTCTTCACCGCCGATCACCCGCGCCGATCTCATTGCCAAGCACCACCGTGGTGAGCCTCTTGTTCTTATCTTCTTTCCGAAAGGAAAAATATTCTTACTTGTATTATTTTCTTACTTTTATTATTGCATCTTATATAGTGCGATGGTTTTGGTATCCACCCCCGTCGGCCCTCGTCCTGTCTATGATTCGGATGTGGTATATATTATCTTTTCATAACTATTGGTTCATTTATTGTTTATGAAAATTATGCCACCAACGTGACATAGATTTTATTTATCTAGGAGGTTGTTGAACCGAAATTCCAACCGACCCTATTGTCGAGAGGTTAAATTTAGTTGAAGAAGAAAACAATTTCTTGAAGGAAAAATAAAAAACTTGAGGAGGAGAAGATGATATTGGAGTTGCATGTTGCGGATGTCGCCGATGATCACAAGATCAAGATGGATGCAATGCGCTTGAAGATGAGAAAGATTAGAAAATATGCCATTCATACCGAGGCTTGGTATCATTATGCCGCTCGATCTGTTGTTACCTTGGTTGCGATTATGATCGATTTGTTTTCACATTGAAATGTTTTACATAGTTTCAATGTATGGTTTAATTAATTTAGATGCTCTGCAGAGCTTTATGTTGTTAGATGAGAACTATGTATGTACTTTGGTTTTATGTGATGATGAACTTCTATTAATTTGGTCACTTAATTATCTATTCATGATGTTCTGTAATGATTTTTGACACACTTAATTATATATAATGCACGCAGATGAACCGCAATGGATGTACGGTGACAGACACACCTCCGAGTACATTAAGGGCGTGCATGCTTTTCTCAAGTGGCTGAGGCAAACAAGAAGAATGGTTTTATGTGTTGTCCATGCCCTATATGTGGAATACGAAGTCTTACTCGACCGGAAAATCCTTCACACCCACCTGCTTTATAAGGGTTTCATGCCACACTATAATGTTTGGACGAGGCATGGAGAAATAGGGGTTATGATGGAAGACGGCGAGGAAGAAGAGTACGATGACAACTATGTGCCCCCTGAATACGGTGATGCTATTGAACATCAAGATGCACCAGACGATGTGCACGATGGTGCTGCAACGGGCGAAGCTGCTGAAGATCAAGAGGAACCGACGATGTGCCCCATGATGATGATCTCCGCCGGTCATTGTCGATGCAAGGACACAATGCGAAAGTCAAAAGGAGAAGCTGAAGTTCGATCGCATGTTAGAGGATCACAAAAAAGGGTTGTACCCCAATTGCGAAGATGGCAACACAAAGCTCGGTACCGTACTCGAATTGCTGCAGTGGAAGGCGAGAATGTCTGTGCTCGATAAAAGATTTGAGAAGCTACTGAAAATAATGAAGAAGAAGCTTCCAAAGGATAACGAATTGCCCGACAAGACATACGCAGCAAAGAAGGTCGATGCCCTCTAGGATTGGAGGTGGAGAAGATACATGCATGCCCTAATGACTGCATCCTCTACCGTGGTGCCTACAAGGATCTGAACGCATGCCCAAGATGCGGTGCATTGCGGTATAAGATGAGACGAGATGACCTCGGTGATGTTGACGGCGAGCCTCCCAAGAAGAGGGTTCTGCGAAGGTGATGTGGTATGCTCCTATAATACCACGGTTGAAACGTCTGTTCGAAACGGAGAGCATGCCAAGTTGATGCGATGGCACAGTGAGGACCGTAAGAAAGACGGAAGTTGAGAGCACCCACGACGGGTCGCAGATGGAGAAAAATCGAGAGAAAGTACTTGGATGAGTTTGCAAAGGACCCAAGGAACGTATGGTTTGCTTTAAGCGCGGATGGCATTAATCCTTTCGGGAGCAGAGCAGCAATCACAGCACCTGGCCCGTGACTCTATGTATGTATAACCTTCCTCCTTGGATGTGCATGAAGCGGAAGTTCATTATGATGCCGCTCATCCAAGGCCCTAAGCAACCCGCAACGACATTGATGTGTACCTAAGGCCATTAGTTGAGGAACTTTTACAGCTGTGGAATGGAAACGGTGTACGTACGTGGGATGAGCACAAACAGGAGGAATTTGACCTAAAGGCGTTGCTATTCGTGACCATCAACGATTGGCCCGCTCTCAGTAACCTTTCAGGACAGACAAACAAGGGATACCACGGATGCACGCACTGTTTACTTGACACCGATAGTATATACCTGGGAAGCTGCAGGAAGAATGTGTACCTGGGCCATTGTCGATTTCTTCCGACCAACCATCAATGTCGAAAGAAAGGCAAGCATTTCAAAGGCGAGGCGCACCGGTGATCACGTACTTGCTATGGTCAATGATTTACATGTAATCTTTGGAAAGGGTCCCGCGGACTAGCTGTTCGAATGACGCTGAGAATCACGAACCCATGTGGAAGAAGAAATCTATATTTTGGGACCTACCCTCTGGAAAGACCTAGAGGTCCGCTCTTGATCGACGTGATGCACGTGACGAAGAACCTTTGCGTGAACCTGCTAGGCTTCTTGGGCGTGTATGGGAAGACAAAAGATACACCGAGGCACGAGAGGACCTGCAACGCTTGTACGAAAAAGAGGGCATGCCTCCGAAGCAAGATGAAGGTCCTGCCAGCTACGCTCTTCGAAAGAAGAGAAAGAAATATTCTTTCAATGCCTGCTCAAGATGAAGGTCCCGACCGGCTTCTCGTCGAATATAAAGGGAATAATAAATATGCTAGAGAAAAGTTCCGAACCTAAAGTCTCATGACTGCCACGTGATTATGACGCAACTGCTTCCGGTTGCATTGAGGGGCTTCTACCGAAAACGTCCGATTAGCCATTGTGAAGCTATGTGCATTCCTCAATGCAATATCTCGAAGGTGATCGATCCAGAAATCGTAGCAACGCTAAGGAGTGATGTGGCGCAATGTCTTGTCGGTTTGAGCTGGTGTTCCCACCATCCTTCTTCAATATCATGACGCACGCCCTAGTTCATCTAGTCGACGAGATTGTCATTCTGGGGCCCGTATTTCTACACAATATGTACCCCTTTGAGAGGTTCATGGAGTCCTAAAGAAATATGTTCAGAATCGTGCTAGGCCGAAGGAAGCATCTCCATGGGCCATCAAACAGAGGATGTCATCGGGTTTTGTGTTGACTTCATTCCTGGCCTTAATAAGATAGGTCTCCCTAAATCGCGGTATGAGGGGAGACTGACCGAAAAGGCACGCTTGGAAGAGACTCAATAATATGCAGGACGGATATTCTTGGTCTCAAGCACACTACACAGCTTCTACGAACTCTACCTTGGTGACCCGTATGTCGATGAACACAAGAACAGTCTGCGCCCAAACACCCGAGCAAAGTCGACGATCGGATTACATGTGAACACATCAGACTTTCAGCAGTTGGTTGGAAACACGTCTCGAGGTGACAGCACTGTTTGTGATGAGTTGTACTTGTTGTCCAGGGACCATCTTCGACTGTAATGATTTGGAAAGGATACGAGATAAATGGGAATACATTTTACACGATTGACCAAGATGAAAAGAGCACCAACCAAAACAGCGGTGTCCGCTTTGATGCAACAACCGACAAGGAAATGACACATATTATGGTTATATAGTAGACATATGGGAACTTGACTACGGAGTAGATTTTAAGGTCCCTTTGTTTAAGTGCAAGTGGGTCAATCTGTCGAGGAGGCGGGTGCAGGTAGACCCACAATGACGGAATGACAACAAGGATCTGAAAAATCTTGGGTACATCGACGAACCGCTCGTCCTAGCCAATGATGTGGCACAGGTTATCTATGTGAAGGACATGTCTACCAGACCGAGGAAAAGAAAAGATAAGGAAGCGAATACATCATACAATGAGCCAAAGCGCCACATAGTTCTTTCAGGAAAAAGGGACATCCTGGGAGTGAGGGGCAAGACAAACATGTCTGAAGAGTATGAAAAGTTTCATGAAATTCCCCCCTTCAAAGTCAAGGCTGACCCAAGCATCCTGATAAACGATGAAGATTATCCATGGTTATGGCGCAATAAGCAAACGACACAAGCGAAGAAAAAGTGAAGACTTTCTCCCTCAACTATTATGATGATACCATGCCAACTTTGTAACACACGAGTATGATACCATTGTCCGTTTTGTTCATGAACATGCTATGCCAACTTTTTCAGAGTTCATTTGAAAACTATGTATTTGAAAACCTCGCCAACCAAGGGCGCCACACCGTTTATAAGCCCGTCCCTCTACGCCTTGTTGAGCTCACAAACTTGTGATTCACACAAATTTCAAAGAATTCAAATTTTATAAAACTAATGGCACAAACAGAATGTTTATAATTGTTCTAAAACAAATGGCACTAACAGAAAGTTTATAATTTTGCTGACCTAAAAGCAAAAAGAATTAAAAATAAAGCAAAAACCAAAAGAAAATAAATAATGCAGAAAACAAAACAAAAAACTTGAAAAAATAATAATAATAGCAACAATAAGCATTTTGTTGTAAGTAGAAACAAAATAAAATAAATAAAGCAACAAAGAAAACAAAAAAGTGTTTTCAAATTTTAAAACTAATGGCACTAATAGAAAGTTTATATTTTTCTAAAACTAAAAGCACTAAGAGAAAGTTTATAATTTGGCTGACCTAAAAGCAAAAAGAATTAAAAATAAAGCAAAAACCAAAAGAAAATAAATAATGCAGAAAACAAAACAAAAAACTTGAAAAAATAAAAATAGCAACAATAAGTATTTTGTTGTAAGTAGAAACAAAATAAAATAAATAAAGCAACAAAGAAAACAAAAAAGTGTTTTCAAATTTTAAAACTAATGGCACTAATAGAAAGTTTATATTTTTCTAAAACTAAAAGCAAAAAGAAATAAAATATAAAGCAAAAAAAGTGCCACCTCTGGGCCCCACGGCCTGAATACGACTAGAAACCCTATGGGCCAGGATTCAGGCCGCTGAAGGCCCAGCAGCCTGAGCAAAGATGGCAGAGTTAGGCCCAAAGCCTGCTTTAGAGAGGAGCTCGAGAGGGAGCCGCACCGCACCTTATAAACTGGTGCGGCCCCTCTCAACTAGCGAGGTGGGACTAAACATTTGGCGCGGGCAGCACAGGGCCTTTGGTCCCGGTTGGTGGCACCAACCGGGACTAAAGGTTTAGTCGGTTGGTGCCCCGACCGGGTCTAATGCCCCCTTTAGTCCCGGTTGGTGCCACCAACCGACCAAAGGCCGCTTCCCGCCTTTGGGCTGCTGAAATTTGTTTGGTCCCGGTTGGTGGCACCAACCGGGACTAAAGGGGCATTAGCCCCGTTGGAGCCACGAACCGGGACTAATGCCCTTGCTATATAACCAGGACTTGTGAACATTTCACATCTCCTCGCCTCCTAGCCGGTTGCCCCGCCGCCAGGCTGCCCAAATCGGTCGCGCTCCTCGTCGCCGTCGCCGTCGCCAACCCGCCATCCCGTCTCCCGTGCCCTCTGCCCGCGCCCGAGCCCACGCCGCCGCCGCCCGCGTTCCCCCGCCCTGTCCCGAAACGCACGCACGCGCGCCCTGCGCCCAGCCCGCCCGCGCCGCCCGCCGCCGCCGCCGCCGCCGCCTGTCGTCACCATCGCTGTCGCCAGCGCCCGTTGTCGCCACCGTCGTCACCATCGCCGTCGCCGCGCGCCGTCGTCGCCGCCGTCTGCCCCGCCGTCGCCGCCAGCCGATCTGCCCCCTAACGCCGTCGCCTTGCCTCGTCGTCACCGTCCCCGCCCGTCGCCGCCTCTGCCTCCGCGACCTCGCCGTCGTCCAACGCCTCCCGACCTCGCCGCCGCCTCCGCCTCCCCTGCCTGCCCTGCTTGCGCCACCTCTGCATCAGGCCGGCCCGACATCGCCGTTGCCGACGCCGCCACAGTGAGCCCCAAGCACCTGCCCTGCCCCTGCCGCCGCCGCCATGATTTTTTTTTTCATAGATGTGATGCTTTTTTTCATAAATTTTCATGTATATATATTGATGTATGGATATATGTATGATGCTTTTTGCATATGTGTTGATCTAATGTTTTTTTGCATATATATATGATGTTTTTTGTTCATAGATGATCATATGAATTTTTTTGTTCATAGATATGATCATATATATGATGTATGCATGGATCGATGTGGATGGAATATGATGTTTTTTGTTCATAGAATATGATGTTTTTTTATTCATAGATTTTATTTTGTTCATGAGAGAGCGGGACGTCGAGGAAGTTGTACTGTTTAGAGTTAGGGTCGTCGAGGAAGAAGGAAAATAAGGAAAAAGAATAAAAGAGGAAGAAGGAAGAAGGAGAAGAGAGGAGAAAAAAATAAGAAGAGGAGTAGAAGAAAAAGAAGAAGAAGAAGGAATAGAGGAGAAGAAGAAAAAATCTATTTTTCTTCTTCTCCTCTATTCCTTCTTCTTCTTCTCTTTTTTTCTTCTATTTTTCTTCTTCTTTCTTCTTCTTCTTTTTTCTTCTTCTCATTTCTTCTTCTTCTTCTTCTTCTTCTTCTTCTTCTTCTTCTTCTTCTTCTTCTTCTTTTTATCGGGAACGAGGGTGTCGAGGATCGCTGAGGGTCGACGGCCGGGAACTAGGCTAGAGGGTCGAGAGGGTCACAGAGGGGTCGAGGGTCGTCGAGGCCGGTCGAGGGTCAATGTTTTGAGGGTCGAGGGTCGCCTAGGCGGTCGAGGTTTCGAGGCACAAGGGTTTGAGGTTCGAGGGTTCTAGGGTCGAGGTTCGAGGGTTCTAGGGTTCGAGGATTCTAGGGTCGAGGGTTCGAGGGTTCTAGGATCCGAAGGAAGAAGGAAGAAGAAGAAGAAAAGAATGAGAGGAAAAGAAGAAAAGAAGGGAGAAGAAGAAAAATAGAATTTTTTCTATTTTTCTTCTTCTCCTCTATTCTTTCTTCTTCTCCTCTTTTTTCTTCTTTTTTCTTCTTCTTCTTCCTTCTTCCTTCTTCCTCTTTTCTTCCTTTTCCTTATTTTCCTTTCTCGAGGATAAGAAGAAAAGAAGAGGAGAAGAAGAAAGAAAGGAATAGAGGAGAAAGAAGAAACTTTGACAAGGGTCGGGAACTAGGGTAGAGGGTCGAGGGTCGTTAAGGGGTCAAGGGTCGAAGGTTTCGAGGTCGGGTTCCTATAGTGTCAAAGTATTGAAGAAATCCATGGCTTTCATCATTAGCCGGAAGTAACCATGGCATGATGGTGCGAAGTCCTCCAAAGTTGTTCTCGAATGGAGTCCGGATAGGATAATTTGCCTTTTGCTGAACTTTGTACCAAAAGCTAATTATCCTATCTGGACTCCGCTCCAAAACAACTTTGGAGAGCTTCACCATCATGCACCTGTTATTACCTAATGATGAAGACATGGTTTTGTTGAATCCTTTGACACTAGGCAACCTCCCGACCCTCGGCGAGCCGACCCTTGACCTCGACCGCTCGGCGATCCACGACCCTCTACCCTATCATGGCGTCGATGCCCACGTCACTTGTGGGACATAGATGTATTGTTCAACGCCGACCCCCTCCCGATAGCTTCAACACGTGGTGGGGGGGGGGTCGATATTACGTACCCTCTCCTAGCTTGAAGCGTTCTCGAGGCCACCCCCTAACCCTTGAAGCGTTGTCGAGGCCACCCCAAACCCTAGAGAAGCAGCGTCTTGGCCACTAATATGATTCCTTATTGTGATTAGCTAGCTAGTTCTACGTTGGCACTAATATATCCATATCTGTCATGTTTGAATAATAATTGCCATGTTGTAAATATTTGTAGAAACTATGGACACCCCCCGAGACGAAGCACAAGAAGCGTTGTTGAGGGACATAATCGCACACGGAAGTGATGCCGTCTCCTCGATGATGTTTCTCAACGTCGACAACGATGGTCTGGAAGGAGAGGGTGAAGAAGCAGCTGGCTATGATTTACATGGTCCGATGACCCAATGCCGTGCAAGAAGGAGAGGGTGAAGAAGTAGACCGTGAGGACGGCTCGGTGATCACCAAACCGAGTCCGCCAGGTATATATATTAGTTAAGCCTGTGCTGACTAGCTCTCGCCTTTGTTTTGGTATATATGTACACATATTAATTAACTCTCATCTTTGTTCTTTTTCTAGCCCTCGGATCGAGCACAACTTCGGTAAAGAGACGAGGCCCAAGAAAAAGTTGAGCTCGGATGAAAAGTTTGAGATCATACAAATCGCGCACGACGGCCAACCGATTGAACCCTACCGGACAAAGAAGGCATTTGTTGCTCGGTCACGGGGTTCGGTTAGGGACAAGATCCCGATCAGCATCCACCAATGGTATAAGCCTAAGAACGAAGTCCCCGAGGTGTCTTGTGTCAATGATATGCGAAAAATGATCTTTGGACTGAGCTGAAGTCAAATTTTACCCTACCGCCAGAGGATGATCCGAGAAGCCAGTAATAGAGCCATTAATCAAGTCTTTTGCTCTTAAGAAGATGGCAGAACTATTCAGGAATTGGAAGAAAGACCTCAATACGTATGTCGAAAAAAATGAGACACCAGAATTCACGGCAAATATGAGAAGATCGAGAGATGATCGCCCGCATTTGTGGCCTACAAGACATCGGAAAAGAGTAAAAAGATGTTAGCGACAAACAAGAGAAATGCTGCGAAGAAGAAGCTTCACCATCGCACGGGTCGTGGCTACCTCATAGCCCGCCCTAAGTGGGCCAAGGCTGAGAATGATCTGCTTGATAAAGGGATCGAACCGAGACAATGAACTCGCCAGACCGTTGCGGACTTGGTTCTTCGGGCGGCGGATCCTTGGACCCTATAACGGGAAGTGCATTTGGACGGACGAACAATTGGACATACCAGTCAAGAGGCTTCAAGCAGCGCAGCAAGGGAAGTTCGTTCCAGACGAGGAGAAGGACGAGCTCACAATGGCCCTCGGGAATCCTGAGCACCACAGACGGACACGAGGCACGCCAGCTCCCTTTCGTGGAAGGCTGGATTTCGGACGCAGGGGTTACAAAACCCATGAGAGGAGGAAGAAACCGGAGCAGAGCCTAATGCAAAGCGCTGCACGAAAGGGTAATGGGGCTAGAGGAACGAGAAGCAGCAGATCACAACAAACGACCTACGAAGCTTCCCCGGTTACCCCGCCATCTCAGCGGAGAAGCAGCGTGGCTTCCACCGAGCTGCTTCAGCCGAGCAGCATGCCTTGACAGCTCCTGCCAGCTATCCCGTGGATGCTATCACGGATGCTGAAAGTTGCCACCTTATGGCGCAATGGAGCAATTTGAAGGTCAAGGCGGTTGTTGGCTCTGTTTATCCTACTAAACCTGACTCAACTTTTCACCGCCGCCGATTCCGAAGGATATGCTAAGGTGATGGTCGATGAAATAACGGAGGGATTTGAGGACCTCGGCTTGACCACCCTACCGGTGAAGGGAGTATCGGCTGGGTTCTGCTCAAGACTCCATGCCTATGGCGGAAGGATCTCATCAATCTTCCGAATCTGGGCGCCTCCGCCTCCTCCTCCTCCTCCGTGAGTCAGGGCACTCCGCCTCCTCCACCGCCTCCTCCGGCGAGTGACGATCAGGGCACTCGGCCGGCTCCTTCTCCGGCGTGGCGGCACTCCGTCTCCTTCTCCGCCTGCACCGCGCGCGTCCGGGCAGCCAGCCTCCTCCTTCTCCGCCTCGTCGGCAAGGGCGGAAGAGACCCGCCGCCGCTCCGGCTGCTCCGTGCGTCGTAGTCCTTCTCCTCCGCCTCGTAAGCAAGGAAAGAAGACATCCGCTCCGTCTGCTCTGCCCGCGTCTAGCAGACAGCCAAAGGCGGAGGAGATACTGATTCGGTCCTTCTCAAAGACTCGGAGAAGTTACCGTCGAGAGGAGCGAGGAGGAAAACGCGAAGATCGCGCAGACCGAAGTGGATGACTGGTTTCAAGGGTTGAAAGCAAAGAGACATCCACCTCCGGAGGAGAAGGTAGATCCGGTCAAAGCGAAGCGCATCTGCTGCCCCGACGAAACCACCCAAGTCTCCGCCAAAGGCAACTATGAGCGCATTATTGGAAAGGCATTTGCGAAGCGGAGAGATCGGGAAGTACTGTCGATGATCAAAGGATGAAAGAACGACGAGCTGGGAAACAAATTGCCCAGCTCGGCGAACAAGCAAGCAATCGTGCCCCCGCTCAAGGTGCTGCTAGCGACATCGTCGATCCGAGGATGGTGCCGGTTATGGCAATCCTGAAGATTACCTGCCCGATGATGTACAATTTGATTTCTTGGAGGTGCAGATACAAAGATACTGATACGGGAAGCCTGTCGTCAAAGATGAAAGCTCTCTAACAACGATGATGCGAAGATTGCATGATTGGTACATGAAAACCTGCAAAGAGTCGGAGGGAGGAATACTTTGTATTTGAGAGTTAAAAGGAGCATGACCTCCTTGGAATTGAACTGTTGCCTATTCCATTTGAGGAGTTCTATCAGTTTTCAATCAATTGGCCCTCCATAAAGCAACGGTCACCTGCTACTGTCTGTAAGTAGTACTACTTCTGTCATTAAGTATCTCTATATAACTCAGCTCTTTCATTGCATGTATTTATAAATATCCTCACTATATTATGCAGATTGAAGATCGCAGAAATGAAGAAAAAACAAGTGGGTGATATTGGGTTCATTAACACATATCTCATCGATGCAAATGAGGTTAAATATCGTGCCAAGGAAACCGAGGCCAACTTGCTACGATCGTTGGAAATAAATGAACACAAAATATAATACTCTTTCCTTACAACTACACGTGAGTGTTACTATTTTGTGGCATATTCGGTTTCCTTATTTAGTCCAGGTTATAGAAATGTAATATTGATGAGTTATGCATGCGCAGGTTCCACTATATTCTCCTAGAGATTAAGCTTGAGCAGGGAGTAGTAACTGTCTTAGACTCGAGACGAAAAGATCCCAAGGAGTATGCGGAAATGACTGAAATGCTCGAAAGTAAGTTAAATCGATCATTATCCACCATATCAGCAACTTTGTTCATTTCTGATATCAAGTAATTGTTTTCTTTGTATGGCAGGGCTTGGGAAAATTCACCAAAAAGCTCGGGACTACCGAAGAAGCTGCAATTTAGACACCAAAGTAAGTACTATATAGTAGCATATTCCACGCATCTCCTAGTGATTCAAGCGCTAGTTTCATCAATACCATTTAGCATGTGCTTACTAATTATCAGTTTGATTGACCTCTGTTTCTTGTAAAGTGGTTGTGGCAGGAACAAGGGAATGATTTCTGTGGATACTACGTTTATGAGTCCATCCGCCACACGACCTGTGAGAGAGGCTACTCCGACAAACAATTTGAAGTGCGTAAATAAAAATATTCACAATTTTATTTTATTACCATCATTTGTGTTGAGTTTCATTCATTCATATATATATATATATATATATATATATATATATATATATATATATATATATATATATATATATATATATATATATATATATATATTGACCCTTTCTTAAAATTAGATGTTTGAAGCGGGATGAACTCCTAGCACCAGATCGCATGCAGCAATTCAAGAGGAATTGGCGGCATTCTTTCTTGACTATGTGATCGCTGAAGACGGGAATACTATGTGGACCACGCGTCCGTATTGTAAAAGATAATTATTGTATATATGTAGCCGTAGTGTCGGATAGATATACGAGAACTTGTTGTTCGACTAATCTCTCGGAGAAGGAGAGGTGGTCGATATCACTTCTCTCTCTGTATGCATATATATGTTCATGACGATCTTCTGTTTGCTTAATTACTAGCTAGCTAGCATGTCTAGTTAGTCCTCTCTATACGTATGTATAGTACGTGGCGTCGACCAAGCACGGACAAAAGAAAGGACACTTTTCTCTATTAATTAGCTAGCTATAGCACAATATATGAAACACCTAAATTAACCCCCAAACCACCCCCCTTTGAAAAAAAAAAAAACCAGAGCCAAAGAAATGCTGACGCGTGGATGTTTATTGGTCCCGGTTGGTGCCACCAACCGGGACCAAAGGCCCTCCTGCCTCGCTCAGCGGACAGACGGACACGAGGCACGCCAGCTCCCTTTCGTGGAAGGCTGGATTTCGACGCAGGGGTTACAAAACCCATGAGAGGAGGAAGAAACTGAGCAGAGCCTAATGCAGCGCTGCACTAAAGGGTAATGGGGCTAGAGGAACGAGAAGCAGCAGATCACAACAAACGACCTACCGAAGCTTCCCCCGAAGCTACCCCGCCATCTCAGCGGAGAAGCAGCGTGGCTTCCACCGAGCTGCTTCAGCCAGAGCAGCATGCCTTGACAGCTCCTGCCAGCTATCCCGTGGATGCTATCACGGATGCTGAAAGTTGCCACCTTATGGCGCAATGGAGCAATTTGAAGGTCAAGGCGGTTGTTGGCTCTGTTTATCCTACTAAACCTGACTCAACTTTTCACTGCCGGCCGATTCCAGAAGGATATGCTAAGGTGATGGTCGATGAAATAACAGAGGGATTTGAGGACCTCCGGCTTGACCACCCTACCGGTGAAGGGGAGTATCGGCTGGGTTCTGCTCTGAAGACTCCATGCCTATGGCGGAAGGATCTCATCAATCTTCCGAACTGGACGCCTCCGCCTCCTCCTCCTCCTCCGGCGAGTCAGGGCACTCCGCCTCCTCCACCGCCTCCTCCTCCGGCGAGTGACGATCAGGGCACTCGGCCGGCTCCTTCTCCGGCGCGTGGCGGCACTCCGTCTCCTTCTCCGCCTGCACCGGCGCGTCCGGGCAGCCAGCCTCCTCCTTCTCCGCCTCGTCAGCAAGGGCGGAAGAGACCCGCCGCCGCTCCGGCTGCTCCGGCGCGTCGTAGTCCTTCTCCTCCGCCTCGTAAGCAAGGAAAGAAGACATCCGCCTCGCTCTGCTCGCCCGCCTAGCAGACAGCCAAAGGCGGAGGAGATACTGATTCGGTCCTTCTCAAGACTCCAGAAGTTACCGTACGAGAGGAGCGAGGAGGAAAACGCGAAGATCGCGCAGACCGAAGTGGATGACTGGTTTCAAGGGTTGAAAGCAAAGAGACATCCACCTCCGGAGGAGAAGGTAGATCCGGTCAAAGCGAAGCGCAGATTGCTGCCCTGACGAAACCACCCAAGTCTCCGCCGAAAGGCAACTATGAGCGCATTATTGGAAAGGCATTTGCCGGGCGGAGAGATCGGGAAGTACTGCGATGATCAAAGGATGAAAGAACGACGAGCTGGGAAACAAATTGCCCAGCTCGGCGAACAAGCGCAATCGTGCCCCCGCTCAAGGTGCCTGCTAGCGACATCGCCGATCCGAGGATGGTGCCCGGTTATGGCAATCCTGAAGATTACCTGCCCGATGATGTACAATTTGATTTCTTGGAGGTGCAGATACAAAGATACGAGTACGGGAAGCCTGTCGTCAAAGATGAAAGCTCTCTAACAACGATGATGCGAAGATTGCATGATTGGTACGTGAAAACCTGCAAAGAGTCGGAGGGGAGGAATACTTTGTATTTGAGAGTTAAAAAGGAGCATGACCTCCTTGGAATTGAACTGTTGCCTATTCCATTTGAGGAGTTCTATCAGTTTTTCAATCAATTGGCCCTCCATAAAGCAACGGTCACCTGCTACTGTCTGTAAGTAGTACTACTTCTGTCATTAAGTATCTCTATATAACTCAGCTCTTTCATTGCATGTATTTATAAATATCCTCACTATATTATGCAGATTGAAGATCGCAGAAATGAAGAAAAACAAGTGGGTGATATTGGGTTCATTAACACATATCTCATCGATGCAAATGAGGTTAAATATCGTGCCAAGGAAACCGAGGCCAACTTGCTACGATCGTTGGAAATAAATGAACACAAAATATAATACTCTTTCCTTACAACTACACGTGAGTGTTACTATTTTGTGGCATATTCGGTTTCCTTATTTAGTCCAGGTTATAGAAATGTAATATTGATGAGTTATGCATGCGCATGCAGGTTCCACTATATTCTCCTAGAGATTAAGCTTGAGCAGGAGTAGTAACTGTCTTAGACTCGAGACGAAAAGATCCCAAGGAGTATGCGGAAATGACTGAAATGCTCGAGAAGTAAGTTAAATCGATCATTATCCACCATATCAGCAACTTTGTTCATTTCTGATATCAAGTAATTGTTTTCTTTGTATGGCAGGGCTTGGGAAAATTCACCAAAAAGCTCTGGGACTACCGAAGAAGCTGCAATTTAGACACCAAAGTAAGTACTATATAGTAGCATATTCCACGCAAGATCTCCTAGTGATTCAAGCGCTAGTTTCATCAATACCATTTAGCATGTGCTTACTAATTATCAGTTTGATTGACCTCTGTTTCTTGTAAAGTGGTTGTGGCAGGAACAAGGAATGATTTCTGTGGATACTACGTTTATGAGTCCATCCGCCACACGACCTGTGAGAGAGGCTACTCCGACAAACAATTTGAAGTGCGTAAATAAAATATTCACAATTTTATTTTATTACCATCATTTGTGTTGAGTTTCATTCATTCATATATATATATATATATATATATATATATATATATATATATATATATATATATATATATATATATATATATATATATATGTATTGACCCTTTCTTAAAATTAGATGTTTCGAAGCGGATGAACTCCTAGCACCAGATCGCATGCAGCAATTCAAGAGGAATTGGCGGCATTCTTTCTTGACTATGTGATCGCTGAAGACGGGGAATACTATGTGGACCACGCGTCCGTATTGTAAAAGATAATTATTGTATATATGTAGCCGGTAGTGTCGGATAGATATACGAGAACTTGTTGTTCGACTAATCTCTCGGAGAAGGAGAGGTGGTCGATATCACTTCTCTCTGTATGCATATATATGTTCATGACGATCTTCTGTTTGCTTAATTACTAGCTAGCTAGCATGTCTAGTTAGTCCTCTCTATACGTATGTATAGTACGTAGCGTCGACCAAGCACGGACAAAAGAAAGGACACTTTTCTCTATTAATTAGCTAGCTATAGCACAATATATGAAACACCTAAATTAACCCCCAAACCACCCCCCTTTGAAAAAAAACAAAACCAGAGCTAAAGAAATGCTGACGCGTGGATGCCTATTGGTCCCGGTTGGTGCCACCAACCGGGACCAAAGGCCCTCCTGCCTCGGCTCAGCGGACAGGCCACGTGGAGGCCCATCTGTCCCGGTTCTGGATAGAACCGGGACTAAAGGGTGAGAGTATTAGTACCGACCCTTTAGTCCCGGTTCATGAACCGGGACTATAGGCCCTTTTTCTACTAGTGTGCCCCTGGTCATCATTATGAGCATGTGTAGAAGACTTGCATATTTATTCACTGGGTGCATGCTTCTAGTAATTTATTTGTGAACCAAAACTTCTACTTTGTCTGGTTTTCAAGAACATATAGTTGTCGCTCTATCATGGAAGGAAGAATTGGTACACAATGAGAGTTGCTTCTCTCGCGCCTGCATTTTGCAACTAGTTACAAAATCTGTCCTGCTCTGTTTCTCAGTTCAACTTTTTATTACTCCATTCCAAGATACACACATGAAAAGTGCAAAATAACCTTGACTAAATTTTTGGTCATCACAATGAACAATCCATCACAAAGAAATTAGTGATGCTGCAGTCGCACGTTTCAGAAATATCAACAAAACAGTACATGGGGTACAAAACATGCATATACGACTTTTCTTTCACACGGTCTAGATGTCCTAATCAACAAACGCATTGCATATATGACTTTAGCTAATCAACAAAACATGCATATACTGGGGTCATAACACTTTAGTTTTGTTTGTTGGTGCAATGGATTCAGTACTCATAAATGTCCTAATCAACAAAACAAGCATATAGGACTTTTATTTCACACGGTCTAGATGTGTTTAAATTTCAAATTGGTTCACAATTTTTAGAAAATAGTAGTAGAATATCTAGGAGGCCAATGGACGTTTTCTTCGCCCAGTTCGGCATGTCCATGGCCAAGTTCACCAACATGCGGACGAGTCAATGCTACATCATTGTTGGTGTGGATAGTGCAATAAGCTCGCCAGCGTGTGGACTTATGCCTTCTTAGCCCAGTTCCCCACGCCCATAGTCAAGTTCCCTGGCGAAGTTAGCTGCAATTAGCCGATGAATGTATGGAGAAGAACAGGGAAAGGAAGGAAATATTAGCAGCCAGCCCGGACCGAGTGAGGGGCTCCAGAAACACTGGCGGGAAACTCTGGCTTCACAGCTTGCCTGCTTCGGCTTTCTCATGTCTCATCCAGCCTTGAAGGTATATTAATTCAAGGGACGTTATGCGGCTTTAGAGTAAACCATCCCATCGCTGCAAAGCCCCCATCCATGAAGATGAATGAATATATTAAATTCTCTATCAATCCTGAAGAGAAGTTGGTACGTTCACGCCGTGTAGAAAGACCATCTTATCCTTACCCTTTTTGCCAACCAATAACTCCCCTACTCCCCTTTTGGTTTTATTTAATTTACATCTTGGTATTATTTAATTTACATCCTGGTTTTATTTAGGTGAATGTAGGTGTATCGCATGGGCGTAACAGCCCGTGGGTTGCTAGCGAATCAACCTTATGGTACATCCGTAACCACAACAAAAACATACGATATATTAGCAAAACAAACGTATGCTACACCCGACCATGTCCGTTCAATTCGTCTCTTCAGGTGGGTGCAAGCTACGAGCATTTCTTTCACACGTCCATTGCATGCGTGTCAGGAGCCCACATGACTGATAAATGGTAAAAGAGACATTGTTGCGAATAAACTCGTCTCATCGGGGAGGAAACTCCAAACTGATGCATGCCATGATGCGTCTTCAGTGAAGATGACTTGATATGTTTGTTTGAATTGCATATGGTGGATACGTTTTGTCGCACTGTGAAATCTTTTGCAGTCAGTAGCTATCAAGTGTTGATGTTTATGCTATATCTTTTGCACTCACTAGATACTCGATTCTCGGGAGGATACGACAATGGCTACTCGTAGCATTTCGTAAAAAGTACTAGCTTCACATATAAACATAGAATGATTGCATGCATGCATCGTTATATATATATAGTTAACAACCATGTCATACTCGACCAAAATAGCAATGTCCAAAGTAGGGTTCCACAAATCGGACCCTCAAACTAAAGCTGCATATATAGCAATAGTAGTCTGGCATTTTTTTTTGAGAACGGTAGTCTGACATCTAGTCCTTCTTCTTCTTCGATGCCCCCTCCGGGCCATCATCTAGGCGAGGACGCTTGACACTGGTCGTCAGCTGGTTGTCATCCTCCTCCTCCACCTCCTCCTCCCCATCCTTGTTGTCGTTGTCCTCCTCCTCCTCCTCGTCATCCTCATTGTCGTCCTTGTGCTCGTCATCCTTCTCCGAGTTGGCCTTTGAGGGCTCCTTCGGCCCTTCCATGAACTCGATATAGTCAGGGTCGTCGGAACTGTAGAAGTTAGAGGGCTTCCTCAGCGCACTTAATTTTTTATCAATATTGCTAACAAATAAATAATACATTTTAACACATAAATAATTTGTTTCGAATTAATTAGTTAATTACTACTCCGTCAAATTCAAAATAGGTGTCGTGGTTTTAGTTTAGAGGGAGTAGCCTTTTAACAATTTGCAACTAAATGGAGCCGGCGGACTTAGCTGCAGTTACTTGTAAATCAAACTTATTCAATACTGCACCAGATCATATATACAGTAGTTACCATCCATAACATGCACCAGATGAGATACATACTTGACTGCATCATCCTCGATGCCCTGGCCTGTGGTGTAGTCGACTTCGTTGGGAGCGCCGGCGGAAGGTGGGATCAGATCGATCCAGACGCTGAGCGTGAGCGTGTCACCGGAGAGCATCTCCTGGGGCACCGCCAAGAACATCCCCTGCCATGGCGCGGGTGCGCCGGCGGCCTGCATGCTGCTGCTCACCGGCGAGGCCATGATGACCATTTCGATGCCGGGGGCCCCACGGACAGCTTGCAGCAGAACCGGGGCGTCCGCTCGGCCTCACCGTCGGGCCTGACGCACACCAGCGACACGGCCGTAGCCGCGCCCAGGGGGGCCAGGGACACGAGGAAAACGCTGCGGTCGTCCTCCCCGACGAGCGCATGCCAGGGGTGCGATAGGGAGAACCCGAGGTTAGAGGACAGGCCGTAGCGGACCGTAATGGCGGGGCGCTGGTGGCTGTCGGCGAAATGTTCGAGGAGCATCGCCGGGGATCCCACGAAGGCGCACCCGAACTCCGGGCAGGAGCAGGCCATACTGCGCTGCTTCTTCTTGGTTTCGGCGGCTGTAGTGCTGCGAGAACCACTGGAAGTAAGCAGTAGGGGCCGGAGAAGCGCTGAGAATAGGCAGGGACGGCAGCCATTTTATACCCTCTGCACGGACGCGTCTCTTGGGCGGATAAACGCGTATGTCTCATTATTAAAACGCGGACGCGTCCCTTCAAACGACGAACCAACGGCTGTCAGGAATACGTGTTTGTTAATCAGGCAAGTAACGTGCGCCACGGCTGTCAGGCAATACGTACGCTCATATTGGTCCTTGTGGCAATCCCACGGCAGTACTTTTATTTTCCGAAAAGGGGTTCACCCCAGCCTCTTCATCAGAATGATGCATACGGTCAATATTATTAATAAACACAAGGTTCAACATAAGTCTTCAAGTCCCGAACAAAGAACAAAACAAAGGCTCACGAAGAGCTAATCAGTAATAAAAAAGCCACAACCGGCTGGCATAAAAAGGTAGGAGCACTATATGCCTATCCTATTACATGACCGCCATCCAAACCGGTTGAAAATATCCCGTGCTACCATCTCCCATCGGGTAGACGCAGTAACCAAACGCTCCCTGGCCTCCATCTGAGTGAGTGGCGACCACATACGGATCAACGCAGTGGCTCTGAAGATAACCTGCAAAAAGTGAATATTTGTTGTTCTGTTAAAGACCAGATCATTTCTGCAGTTTCAGACTACCCATAATAAAGCACATACGCCTACACAAATGTGTCTCGCTGTATCTGAATCTATCCCATCAAGCCACGTCCTATATAACGCGTTGACAGAATTCGACATGTTAAAAGCTATGTGAACCGTCCGCCACATAATTTTTGCTAGCGGGCAATCAAGAAAGAGGTGTTTGATTGATTTGTGTTGGTCGCAAAAGCCACATCTTATAGACCCTGTCCAATTGCGTTTTGCCAAATTATCCTTAGTCAAAATAACTTGTTTATGCACAAACCACATAAACACTTTGATTTTCAAAGATACTTTAACTTTCAAAACATGATTCGAGCTAGGAATCACGCTAGAGTTAATAACATCCAAATACATGGATTTAACCCAGAACTCTCCGTTCTTAGTTAGCTTCCAGCACAACTGATCTGGCTGTTGAGACAACTGAATATCCATCAAAGAAGGATATTGGAGTGCGAGGGGCGTCTCCCCTAGCCATGTATCTCCCAGAACCTTGTAGCGGTACCGTCTCCAAGTATGAACCTTGTCCTATTGAAAAAGAGTGGTTTAACTCTCATCAATCCTTTCGAAAAATGGTGAATCAGTCGCCCTCACTGTTAGCTGGGACAAGGTTCTAGAGTGAAGATACTTGTTACGCAAGATCTGAGCCCAAGTGGCCTCCGTCTCGACAGAAAGCTTAAACAACCACTATGCTAGATCGTTGCACATCCCGATACACCGCCGGAAGCATTCATATAGAGTCATATATTTGTTCTAGTATCGAGTTGTAATATTGAGTTGTAAGTAAATAAAAGTGTGATGATCATCATTATAGAGCATTGCCCCATGAAAAAAAAGAAAAAAAAGGAAAGGCCAAAGAAGCCTAAATAAAAAAGGGGCCAAAGAAGCCCACCCAAAAAAATAAAAAAAAAGAAAAAGAAAAGGGGCAATGTTACTATCCTTTTTCCATACTTGTGCTTCAGAGTAGCACCATGTTCTTCATATAGAGAGTCTCCTATGTTATCACTTTCATATACTAGTGGGAATTTTTATTATAGAACTTGGCTTGTATATTCCAACGATGGGATTCCTCAAATGCCCTAGGTCTTCATGAACAAGCAAGTTAGATGCACACCCACTTAGTTTCTTTTGTTGAGCTTTCATACACTTATAGCTCTTAGTGCATCCGTTGCATGGCAGTCCTACTCCTCGCATTGACATCAATTGATGGGCATCTCCATAGCCCGTTGATTAGCCGCGTTATTGTGAGACTTTCTCCCTTTTTGTCTTCTCCACATAACCTCCATCATTATATTCTATTCCACCTATAGTGCTATATCCATGGCTTGCGCTCATGTATTGCGTGAGGGTTGAAAAAGCTGAAGCGCGCTAAAAAGTATGAACCAATTGCTCGGCTTGTCATCGGGGTTGTGCATGATGGGGGCATTTTGTGTGACGAAAATGAAGCATGGCCAAACTATATGATTTTGTAGGGATAAGCTTGCTTTTGCCTTGTTCTTTTGAAAAGACATGATTGCTTTATTGGTACGCTCGAAGTATTATTGTTTTTATTTCAAATGACAGACTATTGCTTTGAATCACTTGTATCTTAATATTCATGCCATGATTAGACATATGATCAAGATTATGCTAGGTAGAATTCCACATCAAAAAAATATCTTTTTTATCATTTACCTACTCGAGGACGAGCAGGAATTAAGCTTGGGGATGCTGATACGTCTCTGTCGTATCTATAATTTTTGATTGTTCCATGCCAATATTCTTCAACTTTCATATACTTTTGGCAACTTTTTATACTTTGGGACTAACATATTGATCCAGTGCCCAGTGCCAGTTCCTGTTTGTTGCATGTTTTATGTTTCGCAGAAACCCAATATCAAACAGAATCCAAACGGGATAAAACGGATGGAGAATTATTTTGAAATATTTGAGATTTACCTGAGGAAGAATCAACGTGAAACGGTGTCCGAGGTGGCTAGGAGATAGGGGCGCGCCCTCCCCCCTGGGCGCGCTGGCACTCTCCTGGGCCAACCGTAAGGCGGTTGACACTCTTCTTTTGCCGCAAGAAAGCTAATTTTATGAGAAAAATCTGGGCGAAAGATTCACCCCAATCGGAGTTACGGATCTCCGGATATAAAAGAAACGGTGAAGGGGCAGAATCTGAGAACGCAGAAACAGAGAGATAGATCCAATCTCGGAGGGGCTCTCGCCCCTCCCACGCCATGGGGGCCAAGGACCAGAGGGGAAACCCTTCTCCCATCTAGGGAGGAGGTCCAGGAAGAAGAAGAAGAAGGGGGGCCCTCTCCCCCTTGCTTCCGGTGGCGCCGGAACGCTACCGGGGCCATCATCATCACCGCGATCTTCACCAACAACTTCACCGCCTTCATCACCAACTCTTCCCCCCTCTATGCAGCGGTATAACCTCTCTCTTACCCGCTGTAATCTCTACTTAAACATGGTGCTCAACGCTATATATTATTTCCCAATGATGTATGGCTATCTTATGATGTTTGAGTAAATCCGTTTTGTCCTATGGGTTAATTGATGATCATGATTGGTTTGAGTTGCATGTTTTATTATTGGTGCTGTCCTATGATGCTCCCCGTGTCGCGCAAGCGTGAGGGATCCCCGCTGTAGGGTTTGCAATATGTTTATGATTTGCTTATGGTGGGTGGCGTGAGTGAACAGAAGCACCGACCCGAGTAAGTAGGTTGTTTGCGTATGGGATAAAGGGGAATTGATACTTTAATGCTATGGTTGGGTTTTACCTTAATGATATTTAGTAGTTGCGGATGCATACTAGAGTTCCAATCATAAGTGCATATGATCCATGTAGAGAAAGTATGTTAGCTTATGCCTCTCCCTCAAATAGAATTGCAATAGTGATTACCGGTCTAGTTATCGATTGCCTAGGGACAAATAACTTTCTTGTAACAAAAAGCTCTCTACTAATAATTACTTTATTGCATCTTTATCTAAACAGCCCCTAGTTTATATTTACGTGCTCTTTATTATCTTGCAAACCTATCCTATCACACCTACAAAGTACTTCTAGTTTCATACTTGTTCTAGGTAAAGCAAACGTCAAGCGTGCATAGAGTCGTATTAGTGGTCGATAGAACTTGAGAGAGTATTTGTTCTACCTTTAGCTCCTCGTTGGGTTCGACACTCTTACTTATCGAAAGAGGCTACAACTATCTCGTATACTTGCGGGTCATCAGATACCCGTTCACGGGAAGACATGCCCCAAGTCCCGGACTTAGAGCCAAACTATGGGATTGAAAAATTGGGTAACATCCCGGAAACCGAATCATTAAGTTCGGAAGCTCTTCAAGATCTGGGTCCCAGATCGGGTCAGGGTTCAGATTTAATTCCACCCACCCACCCAGATACAAGCGATCTTTCCCATATCAGACAGCAATCCCAATCACTTTTGGGCCAGATTCCTCCTTGTAATGAACAAGGTCAAGGACTATCGCGAGGAAGACGCAATCTCATTCTTTTGCAGAAATTGCACGGACAAGTGAATACTTAACGCCATAAAACGCGGTCGCATATCACACTTCGCTGACTTGGCGGCCATAGTACAGAAATACTGCGCAATGGAAAGCGCCTGGAAAACCCAAGCCTTTTGGGACCCACTAGCCCTCACTAAACCCCTCGTCCGAACAAAAAGGGTCTACCATCGTAGGTCACCCGATCCAATCACGAAGAAGCAGAAGCCCACTATAGGGCGCAGAACCGTGTTGGAGGGATGGCTCAATAGGCCATGCAAAATTCATACCATGCTGGATACCATACTAACACATAGCCTTAGAGCATGTCGGATACTTTGGCAGGTGGTCAAGAGCGGCAGGATATCCTCATTAACAATACCGTAGAGCATCATCCCGCAGAGAATAACAATACAGTGTTGACAAACTTTGAGACTTTCGCCTCGAACAACAGGCGCAAGAGAGCACTCCGTGGCCTCGCCGAAGTCTGCCATGTTGCAGCAATAAATCCCTGGAACGACACGGCTATAACCTTTAATGCCAGCGATGAACCTCAATTCCGAACAGTCCGAGCACCAGTCGCTCTGGTCCTTACTCCAATTGTGGATGCCTTCCGGCTTACCAAATTGCTCATGGACGGCGACAGTGGACTAAACCTCATCTACGAGGAAACTCTCAACAAAATGGAAATAGACAGGAGCCGCATTGAGCAAAGCAGCACAACCTTCCTTATTCCCAGACGGGAGGCACGATGTGCGGGAAAAATCACACTAGATGTGGTATTCGGCACGCCGGAGAATTACATGTCAGAAGAGATAACATTCCAAGTGGTCCCCTTCAGCAGTGGATACCACACCCTTTTGGGGCGAGACACATTCGCACACTTCGAAGCTGTACCCCATTATGGGTACATGAAGCTCAAGATGCCCGGGCCAAACGGAATCATCACTCTCGCCAGTGATCCGGACATAGCACTCCGCACCGAAAATAAAACCGCCGCCTTAGCCCTCGAGGCACTATCCAAAGCCCTCGTGGCCGAAGAGTTAACTGCAGTACGCTCCACAGTGGACAGGGACGACATGATACTCGATAAACTATCCAAGTCCACCTCCTTTAAACCAGTAGACGAAATTGTCAAATTCCAAGTCCACCCAACGGACCCTACAAAGACAGCATCCATCGGGGCACAGCTGGGCCCCACAATCGACGCCGCACTGCGAGCGTTTCTACGCGAGAATTGGGACATCTTCGCCTGGCACCCTTCAGACATGCCAGGAATCCCACGCAGGCTGGCCGAGCATAGCCTCAACATATTGAAGGGATATAAACCAGTCAAGCAGACACTACGATGCTTCTTTTCCGAACCCAAACGACAAGCTATGGGAGAGGAGCTAGCCAAGCTACTCGAAGCCAGATTCATCAGAGAAATAAAACACCCGGATTGGCTAGCAAACCTGGTGATGGTACCAAAGAAGGACAAATCCTGGCGCCTTGTCAAAGACCTCAACAAGGCCTGCCCCAAGGATCCCTTCCCTCTCCCCCGCATTGATCAGATCATCGATGCTACCACAGGACACGATGCACTGTGTTTCCTCGACGCATACTCCGGATACCATCAAATCAGGATGGCGGAGTCGGATCAAGCCGCAATGGCATTCATCACCCCATACGGCCCCTTTTGCTTTAACACTATGCCTTTCGGGCTTAAAAACGCCGGGGCCACCTACCAACGCATGATTCAAACATGCCTGGAGAAACAAATCGGCAAAACAGTTGAAGCATATGTGGACGACGTGGTCATTAAGACCAGACACGTCGAGTCTTTAATAGATGATCTGAGGCTCACATTCGACAACCTCCGAACATATGACATCAAGCTCAATCCGGAAAAATGTGTTTTCGGCGTTCCCGCCGGAAAACTGCTGGGCTTCATCGTTTCCCATAGAGGAATTGAAGCAAACCCCGCCAAAATCCGAGCTTTTTCACAGTTGGCTACTCTAACAGATCTTAAACAAATCCAGAAACTAACTGGATGCGTGGCAGCCTTAAGCCGTTTTATCTCCATATTGGGAGAAAAGGCACTGTCACTCTATCGCCTCCTTCGACGAATCGAACACTTCGAGTGGACGGACGCAGCGACGACCGGACTAGAAGAAATAAAAACTCTTTTAGTAAGCAACCCAATCCTGGCTGCACCAAGTGTAGGAGAACCCATGTTGATATACATAGCCGCAACACACCAAGTTGTAAGCACAGTGCTCGTCGTCGAACGAGAGGAGGACAGACATAAATTCCTGCTTCAAGAGCCGGTATACTACGTATCCACTGTCCTCACACCATGCAAATCAAGGTACCCACATTATCAAAAGATAGCATACGCGGTCTTCATGGCATCCTGGAAACTACGACACTACTTTCAAGAGTGCTCAATCACGGTGGCCTCCGAAGTACCACTCAATGACATAATAAATAACCGCGATGCAATAGGCCAGATTGCTAAGTGGGCCATCGAGCTCCTCCCGTTCGACATTACATATAAACCATGGCGCGCCATTAAATCACAAGTATTGGCCGACTTCGTCGCGGAATGGACAGGAGCCGAACTCCCTAAAGTGTACGACGCATACTCCAACTTGATCATGCACTTCGACGGCTCTAAAATGCTGGCTGGTCTGGGAGCGGGTGTCGTTTTGACATCCCCCACTGGAGATACAGTCCAATACGTACTCCAAATACTATACATAGACTCCAACAATGCAGCCGAATACGAGGCTCTGTTGCACAGTCTTCGGATGGCCATCTCTATGGGCATTCAATGCCTAGAAGTGCGCGGGGATTCAAACCTCGCGATATCTCAAATAAATGGAGACTTCGACGCCAAGGATCTGAAAATGGCAGCTTATCGCAATGCCATTCTTCAAATGTCAGCTCGATTCGAGGGGCTTGAATTTCATCATGTGGTTCGAAAAACAATCAAGCGGCAGATGTCCTCGCCGCATTGATTGCTTAAGCGCGACCTTGTCCCACCTAATATCTTTCTGGAAAGGCTTTTGAAGCCATCCGTGGTGTGGCAAGGGGAGCCCGGCAATACTAGTCCGGATCCGACCACAAACCCAAATGCCGAACACACTGACATAATCAGGGGCTCTGCCACCAAAATAACACCTTCGGCCCACTTAATCATGGCTGTCATCGCCCCATGGACCGAACCATTCTTAGCCTACCTAAATAGGCAAGAACTCCCCGAGGATCAAAATGAGGCATTCTGCATTGTGCGGTGCTCTAAAGCCTACAAGGTCCACGAGGGAGAACTTTATAAGAAAAGCGCTACCGGAGAACTTCAAAGATGTATCTCCGAAGAGGAAGGGCAGCAGCTATTGGCTGAAATTCATGCTGGACTCGGCGGCCACCATGTCGCAGCTCGGGCCCTCATAAGCAAGGCCTTCCGTATAGGTATCTACTGGCCGACAGCCCGAGCAGATGCACAGGACCTCATTCAACATTGCGTCGGTTGCCAGCTCTTTGCCAACCAAAGCCATATGTCACCCACTGCTCTCCAAACAATCCCCATAACTTGGCCTTTTGCAGTCTGGGGGCTCAATATGGTCGGACCCCTTAAAGGAGGAAGCCATAAGAAAAAATACATGTTGGTCATGGTAGATAAATTCACCAAATGGATAGAGGCCAAACCAACGGCCGAATCCGGACCAGTGATAGACTTCATATCAGGGGTGGTGCACCATTACGGTATCCCCCACAGCATCATCACCAATAATGGCTCTAATTTCACAGCCGACGAGGTGAAAACTTGGTGCGGCAACATGGGCATTAAGCTCGATTACGCCTCCGTCTATCACCCTCAAACAAACGGTCAAGTCGAACGAGCGAACGGTCTAATTATGAGCGGCATCAAACCCAGACTAGTGCGGTCTCTGAAGGAATCAGACACACACTGGGTAGAGGAGCTCGACTCCATATTATGGGGGCTACGGACCATGCCAAATCGCACAACCGGATATACACCCTTCTTCATGGTGTACGGCGTAGAGGCGGTATTGCCCTGCGATATTATTCATGACTCACCTCGAGTGCGCATGTATGAAGAAAGAGAGGCCGAGCTTGATCGGCAGGACAGTTTAGATGCCCTGGAGGAGGAGCGCGACGTCACAAAAGCTCGTTTCGCATTTTATCAGGAACAGGATCGCTGGTATCAAAGCAGTACGGGCCAAAACTTATAACATTGGCGAACTCGTTCTACGCCTACCGCAGAAGAAAAAGGACAAGCTTAAGCCCAAGTGGGAGGGTCCCTTCATCATTGATAAAGTTCTCACCGAAGGAGCGTGCTGCCTGCGTGATGCATCAGATAATCGACTCGAGCCGGACCCATGGAACGCAGCCGGACTCAAGATTCTACGCCTAACGCCAACTCTTTGTTTGTCTCCTTCCCTCCGTATTTTTGTTTTAATTTTTAGTTACATCCTCTTTCTTTTTATGGCTCTAAAGCTTTAGTGTAACTCGACTACACACTCATGACACGCTAATCTTTAAAATGTGCGTTCGTTATACCTGGGGGCTTCTTATACAGAAGCTTAATATAATTATATTCCGGGCATTACGCCCACTGCATATGTGTCCCTTTCCCATATGTACCTTTTCTTCACCATTATATGCATCGATATGACTTAAGTTTTGGTCAAGCTGGGTTGCCCGGCTCCTGTGTTTATGCCCTACGTTCCTGTTAGTTCGGCTAGGGCATAAGGGGAGCACCTCCGCGATTGTTACTGCCGGGTAAGCCGGATGTGTACCTCAGATTGGGTGAAGCCGAAAGCTAGCATTCTTAGGAGAATATTCGGTCGGTGAACTAAAAGATGTTTCTTACCCATTACAATACAAACCCCCAGATGTTTACAATACCGCGTCTCTGTTCATAGTTAGGACATGCACCTTAATGCATGCGTACCCAGGGAAAGGAACCCTTAATGGAACTATTCTCCTTAGAAGATGTTTCTTACTATCCATGTAATATAACATAGCTAGTTGGGTACTTGTCTGTTCAAGCAATTATGACCCCTACGTCTGGTTTTCACGCGTACCCCGGTTTACATAACTGAGCGGGTATTCAGAAACACTCCGGACTGTCGGGTTCAGAGGTTGAAGCGAAAAGGTCCGCCATGACAAATCATTTACAATCCGGCTAGGGACAAATATGTTAATTGAAGTACATAGTCACTTAGACTCACCTACTTCTTCTTCTATGCCATCCAACAGGCTGTCTAGCCTACAATACTGTTGAGAATACTTTGCGGCTAATTCTACCTGGTCATATACCAGACTAACGGGAATCTCTTTCCCATCTGACCCTACAGGTCCGACCAGGGCCATGTGATTCGGGTCGACCTTGGTGTACCGTGTTTTTACCATGGCCCACGCTTCCCTCACACCTTGTCGGCAGGCTGATATCTTCCACAATTGGAAGCGCTGCCGCGCTCCTTTGAGCAGCTGTACAAGCTCCCCCATGCTTCCTGGCAGGGAGGCGGTTGGCCACAGGGCCCTGGCAATACCCCGCATTACTTGCCGAACTTGTTCGTGCAGTTGTGAAAGCTCTTGCAGAAGATCGCCTGAAGATCTGGTCATCTCCTCTTCAGGACGACCGGTCAATATACCTGCAGACATAACTCTGTTAGCCCGTACCGAACTATATAATGGTTCGCTTGAGCAGATACTGAAAATGCCGCGTTGAAGCCTTTTATTCTCCTTCACGGCGTCAGCCAGCTGAGCACGAACATCTTGCAATTCTACGCTCAGCCGGATATTGGCATCTTGGAGATCCTTTTTCTCCTGCCTGACCCGTGTAAGCACACGCTCACCAGCTTGTTGTTACCGTTGCGTTCTTTGTTCATCCTCTTGCAGGATCTCCGGATTCACTACGAACTTATCTGCGGAATCTAGTGTTAGACCCGCAACGCGCCGAATACCACCTGGTACACATACTTACGTCTTTTCTCGATAAGAATATTACCTGGTGAGGCCTTCTTGGACCCCTCTATTTCGGCAACGGCAGCCCTTAGCTGGGCTTGACACTTCTCCAGCTCTTGAGACAAAATGGTATTCTTCTCTGTAAGAACCTGTTCATTCAATGATCCTTAAAAGTCATGCCAATTGTTTCAAGTCTCAGGGGCTACTGATATACATAATTATCAGATTTCGCTTACCCGTATATCTTTTAAATACTGGTCTGTGGCTCTAGCAAGCCCATCTTGAGCAGCTCGGATATATGCGTCACCCGAGTTCAAGGCATTAAAAGCCTCTTCGGAAAAACCAGGGTCGTGTAGTGCGGTCCGCCAACACCGATGATTCATGGCGCTCTCCACCTCGGAATTTGTAGCGGATATTCTATCCAAATACTCTATAAGAGGACCATCCGGTGTCGTTCCCACGTTAGCCTCCGCCCTCGAGACCGGTTCTGGAATCCGGCTGGCAGAGGTGTGACTGGCAGGATCCCTGGACATAGTCCGGCGGATGTTCTTTCTGCCAAAATACATCAGATAGGGTTATATTTTAAAGATAACCATCATGGAGCATGTTTAAGCCATACATCTTGGACGATGGCTCAGCCATGTCTCTGATCGCTTTCCTTTTTGGAAGCCTGCCCGGCTTGGGCGCCCCTTGGTGGTGAGTTGCCGCGGGTACGGCATGGCACGCCGATCGCCTTCCCTATTATAGCGTAAGATATATGCGGTGGGTAAGGTAAAAAGAGTAAATCCTTTTTGAAAGATAAGTTTCCTGTTTATTACATGTTATGTAGGGAGGAGGCCGGGGTAGTGGGCAATGATGGCTACTCCAGTGCCGTCACAGCTCGCCTGGTAAAACACCCCTTCGCCGAGCTCCACAAATATGTCCGGATCCTCTAAAATCCGGGGTCAAGGGCCCAGTTATGGTCCTCTGGATGTGGAGCCAAGCTGTGGACCTCCCTCATAGCTTTCCGCCATTCCTGTTAACAGAGGGGCGAGATAAATATTTATGATAAGGAACTACGGGAATGAATAGAGTTGAGTAGGGGATAACATCTCACCCAACTTGGGGGGTTGTACATGGAAAATCTGTCCCGTGGCTTGATGCGGGCAAACTCCTCTTCTTCTCCTTTATATAGGTCGGGCAGTATTTTCACCAAAACGGTGGTGGAGTCTGGGCCTTTCCGACCGCAGCGGGTGGCATCATCTTCTCCGTTGAAGTACCACATGGGACGCCCTCGATACTGGAGTGGTTGTACCCCTCACATTATGCATATTGACATAACCTCAACTATTGTTAATCCGGACTGGGCAAGCATTTTTATCTTGCACATCAGTTGAAGGACCTCTCTGCTATCTTCCTCCTTGGGGCTCCAAGGACGCCAGCTATGGCGTTTCTTCAATGGGGCATTTGCAAACTCCGGAAGACCCATTCAGATAGGGTCAGGAAGGGAGATGTCCTCTATATAAAACCACTCGGAAGGCCAGTCTTCGGATGTCTTCTTTGGGTTGCCGGATAGGTATCCAATCTCGGCGATGCGCCATATTTCGGCTCCGCCCACTTGGAATATTGATCCCTCCTGATTGCGGGGGACGAGGCAGAACAACCTCTTCCATTGCTTGAAATGAGCTTCGCAACCCAGGAATAACTCACGAAGGGCGACATAACCTGTGATGTGCAGGATAGCGGCGGGGGAGGGGGGGGGGGTAAAATTGTGCAGCTGGAGGCCGTAGTACTCCAGGAGCCCGCGGAGGAATGGATGGATCGGAAATCCGATGCCCCTCAGCAAGTAAGGGACAAGGCACACTCGCTCCCCCTGGATGGGTTGGGATAACTCTCGGTATGCAGGTGGGAGAAACCCTTGGGTCTGCAACTTAATCAGTTGACCGTGGGATATAGTGCACTTCTTTCAATCACCTGGCTTGGTGCTAGAGGGGCAGGAGGAAGAGTTGCGGTGGCCGGCCATGTTGGAGTGGTTTTTTCGGACGCGCTCTGATGATTCCTCGCTTGGGGAAGGTGGTGTGATTTGGATCTGAAGATCCCCGTCTCTTTAATAGATGATTTATTTACATGGTTACGGTGGCAAGTGTAAAATGTGCTCTTCGTGATTCGCCGACACGTGGAGACTGATATTATTAAGGTACGAAGCCGATGAGTGCAACATTAAATGGGAAGCCGGACACTGCTCGTCACAACAAGTACCCTGGAGAATTCGGAGAAGGAACCCGCCTTGCAATGCCGAAGACATTCTGTGCACCGGACTCATCATCATTGAAGCCTGGTTCAGGGGCTATGTAGGGAGTCCTTGATTAGGGGGTCCTCGGACAGCCGGACTATATGCGTATGCCGGACTGTTGGACTATGAAGATACAAGATTGAATACTTCGTCCCGTGTCCGGGTGGGACTCTACTTTGCGTGGAAGGAAAGCTTGGCGATTCGGATATGTAGATTCCTTCTCAGAATCGACCTAATGTAACCCTAACCCTCCGGTGTCTATATAAACCAGAGGGTTTAGTCTGTAGGACAAGAACAATTATAATCATAGGCTAGCTTCTAGGGTTAGCCTCTACGATCTCGTGGTAGATCAACTCTTGTAATACTCATATCATCAAGATCAATTAAGCAGGAAGTAGGGTATTACCTCCATTGAGAGGGCCCGAACCTGGGTAAACATCGTGTCCCCCGCCTCATGTTACCATTAGCCTTAGATGCACAGTTCGAGACCCCATACCCGAGATCCGCCGGTTTTGACACCGACACCATGCCGACCGGGTGGATTCATCATCGCCGCGCGCGCCGCCTCGGCTTGATTGGCCACCACGTGCTCCGCTTGCTCCGCCGCCACCGCCACGGCCGCCTCGTGTGCTGCTCTCTCCCTGGCCTTCTTGGCCTTGTTGCGCCTATCAGCGGAGACGGCCTCCCGCCACTGCACATCTGCCTTCCAGTCGGCATTGGTCATGCCTGGGAGCTTGGACGGCGGCGCCCTCGGCTTCCTTTGCTTCGGCTGGGTGATGGCGGCGGCTGTGGGATCCGTCGTGGCGCGGGGCATCACGTACTTCTTTGGCGGCATGGCGGGTGGAAGGGTAGGGAGGAGGCGGAGTTTGGCGGGAGGAATGGAGAAGAGAGGGAAGCCAAGGGGGAAGCGGGAGGAAACGGCAGGAAAAGGGCCTCCTCTCGCCGACAGAGAGGCCCCACGCCGCTTTTCACTTCTTCCGGCGCCTCAGCGACATTCGTCGCTTGTTCGGGCGGATCGCCGGCTCTGGATTTTGCCCAAACCGGCGCTAAGCGAGGTCCTGGGGGCATGACTGGGCCGATTTTCAGCCACCGGTGCTAAAAATTCACCTGGGGGGGGGGGACTATTGGGGGCGTGGCCGGAGATGCTCTTATACTTGGTGGCCGCCGTGTAGATCCCATCATTCGAGTGCTTCAAAACAATATCATCCACGAGGTGCTCATCGAGATGGAAGTTATTCACAAGCATCCAAAGAGTGAAAAAAAATCATGAATGCATTCACCGGAGACGACGGTGTTGTAGTTGTTTTTGAAGATCCATGCGTTCCCCTTGAGGGCCTCCCACACCTTCCAATTATTTCTCCTCGAGGCCTCGAAAATTAGTGGCACAATATCCTTGAGCCTGCGCCCAAGAAGCCAAGGGAAAGCCCAAAAAGGTGTTTTGGCACCGTCCCCCATAGTGATAGTAATCGAGGCATAGAAGAATTTGAGATCATCCACCGTGCAATTGTTGCAAAATCCTACCCCTAATTTGCGGGGTTCCTTCTACTAATAACAAAGCCATTTTAGCATTAAAGCACTTGCAAACTTGTCGGTATTAATCACCCCTAGGCCACCATACTCCTTCGGCATATAAACTGTTTCCCAATTGACCTTGCATTTGGCTCGCGTCGTCTTTGTCCGCACCGGACCAAAGAAAAGCTCTTTCAATCTTTTTTAGCCTATGAAGCGAGCTTGGTGGCATGATGAGAGGCATGGAGTACACCGCTTGGGAGAAGATGACCGATTTGATGAGGGTTGTGCGACCAACAGTAATGATGTTTTGACCCTCCCAAGTGACCAATTTACCGGCCGCCTTGTCCTCGAGGTATTGGAAGTCCACCTTCTTAAGTTGCCATACCGAGAGTGGTAGGCCAAAGTATTTCACCGGAAAAGTTGCTCGAGTTGCCGGCAGACTCTCAACTATGTGCCCAATATTAAGGTGATTGCAGCGAATTGGCACCACCGAGCTTTTCTGGAAATTGGTGCAGAGGCTCGTAACCTCACCAAAACCTCGCAAGATAGAAGCTAGGTTGTAAATGTCCCACTTGATGGGATAAAAAAACACCACCACGTCATCCGCATAGAGAGAGGTTCTCACCACGCCATCCCACCCTCGAATCTTATGAAGAAGACCTTTCTGCATTGCCAAGTCAAGACTTTTATGGAGAGGGTCAAATAGCAATGACAAATAGGAGGGGGATAGGGGGCCCCCTTGCTGAAGCAGTCGGTCGTGCTTGAATGGAGGGTCGGGCATCCCATTTAGAAGGATCCATGACGATGATGTTGATAGAAGCATGGCAATCCAAGCCTGAAATTTGGCGGGGAACCCCAAAAGTTGAAGAAGATCAAGGATGTACCCCATGTTACCGAGTCAAAAGCCTTCTTGATGTCAAGCTTGAAAAGGAGAGTAGGGATTTTGTACAGAAGTAACATTATGCGATGTTCTGAATGTACATGAAGTTGTCATGAATATTTTATCAAGTACTACTACATGCACACAACTAAACCATCTTGACACCGCCGCTTTAGTCGACGCACTAGGCATTGTAGTTTCTAGCCAACTATTTATGCACACCAAAATTTGAAGAGAAATAGAGGGAGAAAAGAGTTAATTAAACGCCAGATTTTAATATATTCACTACATGAAAATTCATGTACGACAAGTGTTTTTCACTCGAGTGTTTTTCACTCGTACTCGTCAACCAGATTGTCCTAAGTCCAACTTCATTAAGTTTGATCAAATCTATATAAAGTTATATCAATAACTATAAAATGAAATTTGTTTAACTAGATTCATTATGAAATACATTTTTCATATTATATATAGAGAATGTTGTCAATCTCTATGTATTTTTCTCCAAGCCTGGACAAACTTAAAAACAATATTACCCCCAAGTCATGTTCAAGTATCTCAAATTTAGTGTGGGCTTTAGATATTGGCACAATGGAAAACACGTAGGAATCCTAATAAAAATTAAACCTAAATCAAGGGGAAAATCCTGGAGCTCCCTCTACCTCTCTAAAGTCAACCATAACATTGTGTAGCCTTGCGCAATTATTTTTTTAGCTCAACCTCTTTATCACCATGCATGCCCATCAGATAGGAGGGTAGGGTAGATGGCAGGGGTGACTCAGAGGTAGGGAACAATGACTGCTGGTTAGGAGGCATGGAATGACATAGGATACTTCCCATAAAATAGTTCCCGAATTAGGTTTTGCCCTATATTTTAGACTTATTTATTTTCTAGTATGGTTCTTCAAATCACAATGCCAAAAGTAGTTCAAAACAAAATTTATCCAGGCGAAAAAATTCCATCTACCTCGCGTTATCCTCATTTTCAACCTAATCCATCTCATTCCCTTCACGTTACCTCTCAAAGCCGCCTATCAACGCCATGCCTCATCGGCATTGCCCGCTCTTCCCTCACGCCCTAGCTAGATGCATGCCCATCCTCCACTCCCACCCCTATAACCCAAACACCTAAATTGTCATGCCCACTTTCCTCCGCCCTTCCTCCCTTGGCGACATCTTCCATGTCCTCCTCCTCAACTACGGGCGGTGCCTGCGCAACTCCTTCCTCTCCCATCAACGAGGGTGATGTGTCTGCAACTTACGTGGACGATCTACCTCCCTTTCCACGAATACACAAGCACCCACGGCTCGATGGAGCCGGTGGTGAACCTTATCCCAAAACTTTCCCTCACTAGAAACCAAATAAACAACAAATTACTATCCCATCAAAATATTTTGGGTCCCACCAATGCCCCACCCCCCAAATGTTTTCCCTCCCACCTAAATTTCATGTTCATGCCCTAAAAAGCCTCGTTTCAAAATCGTTTCCAAGTTCTAGAGTTTAAAACAAATTAGAAACATGAGAGGAGTGTGACAGTCATAAACTTAACAAAACCAGGCAAGCCCACTCCCCCTGATTCTATCGCATGTAGTAGCCGCCGCCCTCATCTCCTTCGGGTGCAGTTCATGAGCTTGCTCAGGCCCTCCCAACTCGAGAGTTCAAATGAAATGAAAAACTAGTAGCCCTAACATCCCTCCAGATTCGTTAAAATATTTCTGATCCCACCGACATCTCGCGAAATATTTCACATGATGGTGGAATATCTAGCAGAAATATTCCCCTCCTACCAGAATTTCCCACCAAAATATTTCCTGTCCCACCGGTATCTCCCAACATATTTCGTGTGACACCTGAATCTACTACAGAAATATTCCCATCTGAATTTCCGGCCAATAAAATTCCTATCCCACAGTGGTCTCCCAAAATATTTCCCATGCCATCGGCATATCCTACAGAAATATTTCCCCTCCTGAAATAATTTCCAGACAAAATATTTCTGCTCTCTCTGGTGTCTCCCAAAATATCTCCTGTGTCAATGGAGCGCATTAATATTCCATGTATCGCCAGAAAGAATTCCACACAATATTTCCCGTCCCGCCAGGGTTTTCTGAAATATTCTATGTGTCACTCGAACGTCCATAGAAATATCTAAGATTTCATGCGCTAGTGTTGAAAAATATTCAGGGCCAAACAAACATAAGTATCTTCCTCAAGTCGCACTTTATTCCCCTCTCACCTTCTCTTTTTGATAAGGGCTCCCATGCTAGTACCACCCACACTTCATCCTCCGGTCTCTTTGATCTGCACACCTACACGATCGGGCCTCACACTTGAGCTCGCATGAGCCCCTCCCTCATTCACCCTTCCTAACCGTCCTCTGTCTGTCCTTAGCTGCATAGATCCTTCTTCTCCGAGCAATGTATTATGGATCCCGCACTTGCTCAAACTCAAATAGTTTGGGTCTGCTCCAGGTTATAAAGTTAAAATGAAAATTAAAACCCTAACCTTACCTAGCCATGGTGGATGCCATGTGACTGCTCCCTGGAAGTTGCTTTCATTTGGGTTGGACGTTGTTGGATTGCTTGGATCAACCTTGCTACTATCAGACTCCATCTACAAAGCATACAGAAGCAAAAAAATATCAAAGGATATAACATATTGGAAAGTGTGGGATTGAAAGTATGTCTAGAGGGGGGTGATTTGATTACTTGACCAAATAAAAATCTAGCATTTTCCAAATTTTAAGTCTTGGCAGATTTTAGCAACTTAGCACAAGTCAAGCAATCAACCTACACAAGCAATTCTAAGAGTGTGGCAGCAGAATGTAAAACATTGCATATGAAGGTAAAGGGAAGGGTTTGGAGAAGGCAAACACAATGTAGACACAGAGATTTTTGGCATGGTTCTGATAGGTGGTGCTATCGTACATCCACGTTGATGGAGGCTTCAACCCATGAAGGGTAATAGTTGCACTAGTCCACAGAGGGCTCCACCCACGAAGGGTCCACGAAGAAGCAACCTTGTCTATCCCACCATGGCCATCGCCCATGAAGGACTTGCCTCACTTGGGTAGATCTTCACGAAGTAGGTGATCTCCTTTCCCTTACAAACTCCTTGGTTCAACTCCACAATCTTGATGGAGGCTCCCAAGTGACACCTAACAAATCTAGGAGACACCACTCTCCAAAAGGTAATAGATGGTGTGTTGATGATGAACTCCTTGCTATTGTGCTTCAAATGATAGTCTCCCCAACACTCAACTCTCTCTCATAGATTTGGATATAGTGGAAAGATAACTTGGGTGGGAAGGAACTTGGGGAAGGGTACAAATGAATGTTCTTGTGGTTGGATTGGAATGTCTTGGTCTCAACACATGAGTAGGTGGTTCTCTCTCAGAAAATGAGTAGTGGAAGTGTAGGCACGTTATGATGGCTCTCTCTCTCTCTAATGGATAAGGGGGTGGAGTGGTATATATAGCCTCCACACAAAATCTAACAGTTACGCACATTTCACCAAACTCGGTCAGACCGAATACAGAAACTTGGTGGGACCTATCTAGTTCAAAATGTGAATGTTGGGATTTTCGGTGGGACCGCATGATCAACTTGGTGGGACCGATGCACTAGGGTTAGGCCAAAACCTCATCTCGGTGAGACCGATCACATGAACTCGGCGAGACCGATTTCAGCAATTAATCAAATAGAGAGTTGGTCAAGAAAACTCGGTGGGACTGATCGCTCATTTCGGTGAGACCGAAATGTTACGAAAAATAAACAAAGAGTTTGCATTGCAAACTCAGTGGGACCGATCGCTCATTTCAGTAAGACCGAAATGTTATGAAGGGAAATAGAGAGTTTGCAATACCATCTCGGTGAGACCGAAATCCCTATCGGTAAGATCGAACTGATTAGGGTTTCTGGCTATGGCTATGTCAAGTGAACTCGGTGGCGCCAGATGAATTTAATCGGTGGGGCCGAGTTTGACTTTAGGTTTAGGACATATGTGGAAACGAGAAAGTGGTTGAGGGCTTTGGAGCATATCACTAAGCATTTTGAGAAAGTAAGCCATTAAGCAACACCTCATCCCCTTTTAATAGTATTGGCTTTTCCTATGGACTCAATGTGATCTTGGATCACTGGGGGAGTCCTGGATAAGGGGGTATCCGAACAGCCGGACTATATGCTTTGGCCGGACTGTTGGACTATGAAGGTACAAGATTGAAGACTTCGTCCCGTGTCCGGATGGGACTCTCCTTGGCGTGGAAGGCAAGCTTGGCGATTCAGATGTAGATCTCCTCATCTATAAACCAACTTTGTGTAACCCTAGCCCCCTCCGGTGTCTATATAAACAGGAGGGATTAGTCCGTAGGACATAACAACAATCATACAATAGGCTAGCTTCTAGGGTTTAGCCTCTCTGATCTCGTGGTAGATCAACTCTTGTAATACTCATATCATCAAGATCAATCAAGCAGGAAGTAGGGTATTACCTCCATCGAGAGGGCCCGAACCTGCGTAAACATCGTGTCCCCAGCCTCCTGTTACCATTAGCCTTAGACGCACAGTTCGGGACCCCCTGCCCGAGATCCGCCGGTTTTGACACCGACATTGGTGCTTTCATTGAGAGTTCCTCTGTGTCGTCCCTATAAGGCTCGATGGCTTATCCAACCTCCAACAACGCCGTTCTGGGTGAGACTTTTCTCCCCGGACAGATCTTCGTGTTCGGCGGCTTCACACTGCGGGCCAACTCGCTTGGCCATCTGGAGCAGATCGATAGCTACGCCCCTGGCCATCACGTCAGGTTTGGAAACCTAAACTACACTGCCGACATCTGCGGAGACTTGATCTTCGACGGATTCGGGTCCGTGTCAGGAGCGCCGAACGATCACGACTTGCATGACCTGGATCTGCAGTCGGACAGTATTCGGAACATCGCACCTCCTACAGCTCCGGACTTCGCTCTAGAGTAGGTCGTGCCTTCCGAGGACGGGCGGATGGACCCCGCCCCGAAGGCCGCACACTCATCGGCGTTGGAGCCGAACACAGACTCCTCTCCTCAGGAAATCTGTCCCTCCGGACCCCCGGACTCATCTCCGGTCGTGTGTTCCGGACCGCGCGCATCCATGCCCATTGAATCTAACTGTGCTCCAGTTATCGAGTTCGCCGCCGCGGATATCTTTCAGCACTCACCCTTCGGAGACGTGCTAAATTCATTAAGGTCTCTCTCTCTGTCAGGAGACTCCTGTCCGAACTATGTCCAGCTCGTGTGGGATACGGAGGACGAAGAAAATCGCTACCCACCCACCACCCACTTTGTAGCCACTTTTGATGACCTAACAAGACATGCTTGACTTCGACCCCAATAACATCGACGGTATGGACGTCGATACAGGGGACGATCGAGAACCACCGCCCATGGGGCGCTGGACTGCCACTTCATCATACGACGTCTATATGGTGGACACGCCCAAAGAAAACAATTGTGACAAAAAGGATACAACGGAGGATAAACCCCCCGGACAAAAGAAAAAACGACGGCGCAGGCGCCGCCTCAAGGCCAGTCACAGTAAAAATAGCGATAACAACCCAAAACAGGATGACACTCCAGTTGACTCCGAAGGCAACAACGAGCATAGGGACCCAGGGATGGAGCAGGATAAGGCAGGTCATGCCGAACACAGCCTGGAGCGGATGCCTGATCACAGAAATCCAGAAGGCCGAACTCATCATACTACCTCGAAAGAGGAGAACAGTTCGGTTGACGATGCGTTCATCATCCCGGAAGAACGTTCGGAACAAGATAACCTCCGCAGAAAACTCCTGGCCACAGCGCGGAGCCTGAAGAAGTAGAAGCAAAGGCTTAAGGCCGCGCAGGATACGCTCAACCGAAGATGGAATAAGGTGCTAGACACCAAAGGGAAATGTGGCGATGATCGCAACACAAAGAGTTACCCAAAGCGCAAACTGCTACCCGATTTCGACGATGAAGCCGCAGTGCCCGTTCGGCCAAAAAACAATATGGCTACTTAGCCGGACCAACCACCTCATGGCCGCGATAGAGCAGCCACCGATACCACACACGATTTACGAGAGCTCCTGGACAAAAAGGCCAGTGCGGCCAGATCCATCTATGGTTCCAGAGGACATGCTCCGACGCGGGATTATGGTCACCACAATGATCATACTGATCGAATACCAGTCCGGAATCAACACCGGGAGCAACAACAGCCGACAACAGAGGGGCTGCGCACCACCTGTGCTTCACTAATGAGGTGCTGAATCATGAATTTCCACAGGGATTCAAACCCGTGAATATAGAGTCATACGACGGAACGACGGACCCTGAGGTCTGGATTGAAGATTTTATCCTTCACATACACATGGCTCGTGGGGATGACCTCCACGCCATCAAATACCTCCCCCTCAAGTTAAAAGGACCAGCTCGTCATTGGCTGAAAAGCCTCCCCGAAAACTCAATTGGAAGTTGGGAGGAACTTGAGGATGCTTTCGGGGCCAACTTTCAAGGAACCTATGTCCGGCCTCCAGATGCCGACGATTTAAGTCACATAATATAGCAGCCCGGAGAGTCGGCCCGCGAGCTTTGGAACAGATTCCTCACTAAGAAGAATGAAATTATTGACTGTCCGGATGCCGAAGCCTTAGCGGCCTTCAAACACAGTATCCGAGATGAGTGGCATGCCAGATACCTCGGCCAAGACAAGCCAAGAACGATGGCAACCTTAACAAGCCTCATGACCCGATTTTGTGTGGGCAAGGACAGCTGGTTGGCCCATAGAGGCACCAGGAACCCAGGCACATCCGATATTCAAGATGGCAACGGGAAGCCACGGCGCACTAAGCACAAACGTCGGAATAACGATAATCCAGACAACACGGCGGTTAACACCGGATTCAGGGGCTCTCGACCTGGTCAAGGAAAGAAGCCATTTAAGGGAAGTAAAGAGGAACCATCCGGCCTAAATAAAGTCCTGGACAGATTGTGCCAAATCCATGGCACTTCCGACAAACCTGCAAATCATACCCACAAAGAATGTTGGGTTTTCAAGCAGGCTGGCAAGTTAAACGCCGAACACAAGGGAAGGAAAACACCAAGCGAAGACGAGGATGAGCCTCGCCAGCCGAACACCAGGGGCCAGAAAAACTTCCCACCGAAAGTCAAAAAGGTAAACATGGTACACGTAACTGACGCAGAGTTCGTAGCCCCCCAATTCAATCCCTGGGCGAGTTGCCTGATCACTTTTGATCACAGGGACTACCCGGCCAGTATCCGGCACGGAGGATCGGCTGCCTTGGTGCTCGACCCAATAATTGATGGATACCATCTTACTCGCGTCCTAATGGACGGTGGCAGTAGTCTTAATCTGATATATCAAGACACCATCCGCAAGATGGGGATAGACCCATCTAGAATAAGTCAAAATAACGCCACCTCCAATGGAGTGATTCCAGGCGTCGTAGCCCACTGCTGGGGCTCCCTCGTATTAGAACTAACATTCGGTTCTCCCGACAACTTCAGAAGCGAGAACCTACTCTTCAACATCGCCCCCCTCAGCAGTGATTATCGTGCATTGCTTGGAAGAACGGCCTTCGCTTGCTTTAACGCAATACCGAACTACGGCTGCCTTAAACTCAAGATGCCCGGTCCACGCGGCGTCATAACGGTTAGCGGAAACACAGAGCAGTATGCGGCAGTTCCCGCTGCCGGACTCTAGGCGGCCTCTCCTACCGGAACGCATGACCGGTCGTCAAGACCACGGACACGGTTAGACGAGTCCAGTACACCATTTTTCACAATAGCTCAGATAAACCTGCGCTAGGTGTTGTACATGTGTCCCCATAAACAATACGAGGGGCTGCAAAACATGTAACAAAGCCCACAATTTGGCTCGCCTCATTAATAGGCAAATATCTCGAACATCCATCGAGCATAACTAACTTTTCGCACACTTACTCTTTTTTCTTTAATGAGTTTTCGTTCCTACAGACACTACCAGTGCGACACCCTTCCAGGATACGGCACAACAGAGACAAAGGCGCAGACGTGCATCATAGCCCCACTCACAGGTTTCTCTTTAGATTAAGCCCCTGCGTAAACCTTCTTTACTGTCTTTTGTTGTTCGACATCCCATATGTATTTCATACACCTATAAGGGATACTGGCGTTATAGGCTTTTTGCCACGACAGATCAATGCACGTACCTAGAATTACAGGGTCAAGGGCGTTATTCAGCCCAATATATGTTGTAAAGTCCGAATACCTTCGGGAGTTGTCGGGGATATACCCCGCGGTGTAAACCGGCCGGAAGTATAACCCGGCCGGACTTGGCGGTTTACCTGAAGAACCCACTGACACTTGGCGGTTCACTGGCGACCCGGCGGATTACGACAGGCAGGGCAGATGAGCGACAAGACCCGGTGGCCCGACTGGCGGTTCATGAAGGCCGGTTCAACTACGGTGGGCCGGTTTAAGAGGAAAGACATAAAGAATATTTGTCTTACAAGGAGTTAAGACCTGGACTTGTATCCGGTTTGTATTAGAGATAGACTAGTCCTAATCCTAATAGGACTCCACATGTAACCCGCCCCTTCAACATATATAAGGAGGGGCAGGGCTCCCCAAAGAGGGACAGGCTACAAGCAAACAACAATATCTAGGGCTAGACACAACTAGAGGAGAGCCGGTTTACGGCGACTCCCTCATGATCATAATGAGACCTAGCCTCAAACAGCATGTAGGGCTATTACCGGATGATGTTTCCCGGGGCCCGAAGCTGTCTAAATCTCTGTCTTGTGTTGCGTCTCTCGATTCCGCTCAACCCCTCTCAAGCTACCACATAGATGCGTTGGCCTCGCGACTAAGTCCTGACACTAAGGACATCTGATGTGTTAATTCCACGACAGTTGGCGCCCACCGTGGGGCTCGCGCACGGTGGTGTTGAGTTCTTGGAGGGATCACTTTTCAGGGATCAAGCTCGTGATTGGTCAGATGAAGAAAAGATGGTTTGATGGTCAAAATCATGATTAAATTTGGAATTTACAACACGAGGGGTTTTGAAATCAAGAAATTAGGGTTCCATCGTCTGCGCCGCTAGACGTAACGAGGCGATCCGCCGAACCCGATTCTACGTTGAGTCTAAGGTTGACAAGGAGTTGGTCTGCTGCACGGTCGGATTCGCCGAGTTCCCCTACCGCTGGCTCAAGTCTCAAGAAGGCCACCTGATTTTCAATAAACCGGAACAGCTGCTGCTCCCGAGATATTACAAGGTTCGTCCAAACTGCTGACCACAGGTTCTGCAGAGATCGAAAGAGATTAAAACAGCGTCGGATGCACTGGCACAAACCATCAAGTCTATTCCACCGCCACAATGGATGGTCCAAGTTTTGTTTTTTACCACAAGTTGCTATTATACGCTACAGGTGCAGCTACAAGTCCACGACCTGGAAACGGATAAGACAGCAAACCGGGCCCATAGGCCTGACCCTCGCTCCGCCTCGGTTCAGATCCATTAGCTGCTTCAGGCAGCCGTCGAAACTCGCCGCTCTGAACCGCCTCTGCGGATCGCCCGCTCTCTGTCTGGCTGGTTGCTGTAAACTGCCGCCCGTCGGAGTCTCCTCTGCAAGCTGGTTCGCGCGCCTTCCACCACAGACTCGCGGGATCCTCCGAGCCGTCTCGCAGCTGACCAACACCATGGGCGCATCAAAGCTGGTCGCCCCTGTTGTCGGCGTCAAGTTACGCTGAAGCCGTTCCAAGCCGGCCGCCGAGTCGACCCGTCGTTCTCCAAGCGCCGTTCTGCTAAGTTGCCAAACCGCCGCCGCCTCGGTTTGCCACCAAATCACCTCCGGCTCTGCGTGCCTGCGCTAAACCGCCACGGCCTCTCCTCGCTTCCAACCCGCCACGTCACGGGCCAGCGCGTTGAGCCGCCGCCGCTCAGTTTCATCGGCGGATCACCCCGTCCCGCTTATCCGCTTTCGTGGCCTCTGGTCGTCACTGTTCGCCAGCCCGCGGACACCGCGTTGAGTCGCCGTCGCCCGAGCCCAATGAACCGATGTCCGCTTCAACATCCGTTGCCGGTGAGCTGTATCTTCGTCCTCAAACCGGCTCTATGCCTCTTCTGCCGCCTTACGCCGCGGTCGGCGGTCGGTGCCGGGCCACGCTGGACTTGCCTACCTTCACCTCCGTTGCCTTGCCATGCCGGGTCACTGCCGTCATGCTCGATGCTGTTCCATAAATTGTTCTGCATCTGAGCCGCTCCGGCGCCGAGTCGCCACACTTCTCCCGCAAGTTGCTGACGCCCGCTGTTGCGTCTGTTGTTGAGCCGCCGCTGGGCGGTCGCGGGACCACCAACTCGCCGCCGCTGAACCGCCGCCGAGTGCCGTAACCCGCCTACTTCGGCCAAAGAAGCATCATCGAGCACTTCCTTCCATTGGAGCTGCCGTGAGCCAGCGCTCCGCCTCGCTGCCATCCCGGTGTTGAACCGTCGCCGGGTCAAGTTGACCCGGCCTCCCCGTTCCCACTACTGCCGAACACGACCCTGCCACGACCCGGCCTCGCTGCTTTAAACTGGCGCCCCCGAGCTGCCACCTCCAAGTCGCCATGGCTGCGCGCCGTTCCGAGCCACAAGCCACCTCCCCTTGAGGGCCGGCCCACCGGTTCAGTCGCGCCTCGCCTCCTCTGGGTCTCCATCACCGACCAAGCAGCTGCGCTTCCAACCCGCCGCCGGTTCAGTCGTGCCTCGCCTCCTCTGGGCCGCCATCGCCGACCCGCAGACACCTCAAACCGCCCTCGCCTTCACATCCGAGCCATCATTAGTGTTTCAAACAAGCCGCCTCCGCAGCAACTCGCCATTGGGGCCGCTTCACCGATGCACCAGTGAGGCCGTGCCCCTGGCTCTTTGGCTCGCCGCTATTGCCTTGCAAAGCTTCGCCACGAGTCGCCCGTTGTCAAGGCGCCTCTGTTCCCACTCCTGCTTTTGATCAGCGATGTGGTTGTGTAATATGGTGTACTGGTGGATAACAGTGTCGATTCTTCACCCTGTCAAGAAATTATGATCAAAGTTAGCCATTTCACCCTCTGGCAAGAGAGGGGTGAGAAACAAACCAAGGAGAGAATTGGGCAAAAGCAACAAGTGAAAAAAAAACACTGCATGCAGGCGCATGCACATCCACAGAGAAAGGGACGGGGCAAAGAATATGTGTGCATGCAAAAACATGGGGGAGAACGTGGGCAGAAGGATACAGTGGCTCAAGGCCTATTGCAACTGCCCGACGCCTCTTCCATAGCAGTCCAGGAAACATTACTCCATGAAGTGGTCAGACGCGTCCGGCGATTTAAAAAGATCGGACAAAGTTCAAAGTATATCTGAGAACTCTTTTTCGTCCGATTATATCATCGGTGCCCGCGTTTGTCCGACAAGTCGCCAGGTGCTATTTTTCTATATATTAAGGCATATTAATTTGTTTGAGAACAGTTATTCTGTCTTTCAATATATTTTATGCAGGGCAAAGTCCACTACAAAGGTGGCGTCATACCATGGACAGGAGGCTCGCACCGGTTTAAATGTTGTGGCGAACTCTCGCACCTGCACCGACTACCGTTGCCGCGCCCGAATTGTCAGTCCGCGCTGATTTACAAAATGCCGCGGCCGACTCTCCCGTCCACACCGGTTTACAGCGCCATGGCCGACTCATGTGTCTGTGCCGCCTTTGAAGCCGCGGTCGTCTTTGTTGTCTGTCTCGCGGCCTGGTCTACATCAACATACTAGGCCGCACCTGTCTGCATGAGCTGTTCATTGACCGTCGTCTGCGATGGATGAATGGACATGCGCACAAGTCGCCGCCACTACAGTTTGATTGGACTTCAAACAACCAGCTGGGATGAACCGCTGGCCGGATTATTGACACAAATTACACGGAGTCATTTATGACCCGCCACGTTCGACCTCAAGCTTCCGTGGATTTGCATTGCGTTATCAATACCAAGGATATACAATGAGTGTTGCGAAGATCATTAACTCGCCACCTTGCTTCCAGCTTCAACATGTGACAGCGGTCCGCTGTTCAGTTATATGTCGGTTTATATCAGGGCCAAGTATGAAGAATCTCAAGCCAACTCCACGAGTCGTCTTGAGACTCGGGGGCTACGATGGCATGACTCAGCAAATCTTGCGAGTTTCAGCAAAATTTAAAGAACCCCAAGACGATGGAGGGAAAGATAACCCGGTCCAGAGGCTATCTGTTATTTGAAGGCCGTCGAGAAAATTTCCGGCTTAGAAAGTATATGACAGTTACAAAATCCCGGCTCAATGAAGAAGATCCAGGTCATCAGAAAGGATTCCGGTTTAAAATCCGGCTCAAGGGAAGTCAGTCTCATTGAAGCTCTCAAATATCTGGTTTACAATCCGGTTCAAGGGAAATCTGTTCTCCCACAAAGCTCTGAGGCGCCCAAATCCGGTTTAACAATGTCCGGTTCAAAAAGGAATTAACTTCTCGCAAGTTCGAGTTTAAAGACCGTCAGAAAATTTCCGGCTGAAAATAAAGATTCCGGTTTAAAATCCAGGTCAAGGGAAAGATGTCTCCCACAAAGCTTTGAAGCTCTCAATATCCGGTTCAAGATCCCGGTTCAAGAAGAATTTATCTCTTGCAAAAAAGTTAAAAATTACCGAAGAGGACCTGCTGCCATGATGCGCGGTTCAAACATGGGTACCCTGCCTTATTGGCCTAACATATTATTGATCACATGGGGGCTTCTGCTTCATAAAGCGGGGTCTCTGTTCTTTTTTACATCATGTGTGGTTACACGGAGGTTCTGTCTTAAAGCGGCCTCCGGTTTACCTCTTGGGTTAGCTTTTCAAAGCACCATGTTATGTCACTTGGGGGCTTGGTCGTGTCCGAACCAATGCAACACCTTTTGATAGGCGAAAGCCACAGCATCACTTGGGGACTTGGTCATGTCTGAACCATAGTCACGCCTCTTGATCGGCCTAGTGCCACAGCATCACTTGGGGGCTTTGGTCGAACCCGAACCATCGCTACACCTCTTGATCGGCGTAATGCCAATGCATCATTTGGGTACCTGGCTGACTTGAACCATAGCTACGCCTTTTTGGGGGCATGGTCTTGTCCGACCATGGTAATGCCACTTGATCGGCTCAAAGCCTCATTTGCAATGGTTTTATCTTTGCCTTTGCTTCTGTTTTTCTTTTGATAATATATATTTTTTTTCTTTCTGTTGTGTTTTCAACCAACCTTATTAAATCCGGTTCAACTGCTGGCGATTCTGATTGACGGAACACGATTAAATCATAACCGGAGACTATCAGCCGGTCTGGTTTCGACTATAAGTCGCCAAAGACATATTTGGATTGCGCCATTGGAATCATGCGCTCATAAATCATTGGATTATATTATTCAAATCTTCAAATAGCCAACATGGCTGGATTTCTATTATGGTTATCAATAACCAATATTATGGTTAAGGTTTTCAAAGTCGCTTTAGCGCAATGGCTATCATATTGTCAATAGGATATGGTTTATTCTACAATTGAAGGCATAGTCCTGAGTTGCTACAGGCGCACAACCCAGCACTTGGGGGCTACATTATTTAAGTTGAGATTACATCAAATATGCAAGTCTCATGTCGCTGCAAGCATGCACCATGACACTTGGGGGCTAATGCAAAGTAATTTTTTGCTCATATTATTGAAGACCCGACTCATCATATATAATGAGTCGGCCCTTGGGGGATACCAATTGCTCCTGTCAACAGTTGAAGGTACAAAGCTTTTTATTCATTATATTGAAGGGTCCACTGCTCAGTTGGTAAAGCACAAGGCTCTTAACCTTGTGGACGTGGATTCAAGTCCCATGATGGGGGTTACATCATATGATGTTATTTTCGTTGAAGTATATATTAAGTTCCAGCTCAATATTATCTTCTTGAGCGGCCTTTGGGGCTACACATTATTGCTCAAATCTACATGATTATACTTACAAAGTCCTGCTCATTATTGCATAATGACCCGGCCCTTGGGGCTACACTGGTTGAAGTTTTTATGAGTATAAGACAATTACATCGTCCCAGTTCTTTGCAAGCATGACAACCCGACACTTGGGGCTACATAATATGGAGTATTCAGTTTTACTAAGTGACTGGGATGAACAACATGGATTTCTTCTTAAGTGGCAGTATTTATATTGAAGCAAGTCTTAAGCCATCACTTTGTTCTGCTCAAGACTTGGGGCTACTGAGTAATATGGATATAAGGGAGAAACATCTTCAAATTCTCGATTCGAGCAAACCAGATTGACCCGGTGTCTGCAACAATTATGACCCGGCGTCGGTAACAATTATGACTTGGTGCCATCCATACTTACAAACCGGCAATTTTGATAATATCAAACCGGCAAGTTTTTCATCTTCAAACCGGTTGAATATCAGATGAGTATTGCAAGACCAATATTTCTTAAACCGGTGCTTTGGAAGCCGACTCAAGTGGATTATTTTTTACAATATTTCTATGTGGGAAACCAATGTCAGCAAGTTAAGTATGAGGCTGGCTTATTGACCTGGATTTTCTAGAAGAAGGAAATGACAAAATGATCAGATGCCGGTTTACAAGAATTCTTAACCCGGAGCATAATCTGTCAAGTTTGTTCTTGTGTTTATTTCACAGGATCAGTTTAACATGGATAAATCCAAATTAAACTGGGGCTAATGTCGAGGATATACCCTTGGCGTAAACCGGCGGAAGTATAACCCGGCGGACTTAGCGGTTTACGAAGAACCCACGACACTTGGCGGTTCACTTTGGCGACCAGCCGGATTACGACGGCAGGGCAGATGAGCGACAAGACCCGGTGGCCCGACTGGCGGTTCATGAAGGCCGGTTCAACTACGGTGGGCCGGTTTAAGAGGAAAGACATAAAGAATATTTGTCTTACAAGGAGTTAAGACCTGGACTTGTATCCGGTTTGTATTAGAGATAGACTAGTCCTAATCCTAATAGGACTCCACATGTAACCCGCCCCTTCAACATATATAAGGAGGGGCAGGGCTCCCCAAAGAGGGACAGGCTACAAGCAAACAACAATATCTAGGGCTAGACACAACTAGAGGAGAGCCGGTTTACGGCGACTCCCTCATGATCATAATGAGACCTAGCCTCAAACAGCATGTAGGGCTATTACCGGATGATGTTTCCGGGGCTGAAGTTGTCTAAATCTCTATCTTGTGTTGCGTCTCTCGATTCCGCTCAACCCCTCTCAAGCTACCACATAGATGCGTTGGCCTCGCGACTAAGTCCTGACACTAAGGACATCTGACGTGTTAATTCCACGACAGGAGTGTTCGACGTCACGAGTTTGGCCTTATATGCATCAGCTCTGAATCATGTCTTTGGTCAAATGTTGGGTTAGCCCGGCTCCTAGGTTTGTCGCCTTATGTTCCTTTCTATGGGCTAAGGAGGCCAAAGGAGAACCACTGCGATTGTGCCCTGGTTATTCCGGATGAGCACCTCAGTAGAGAAAGTCGAAAACTGACTGTCATGATACAGCAAGAGACTGGTCAACCACTCGAGGACTCATCGGAATCTATAGGATTCCTCCGCATTAATGAAGGGCCGGTTTCCCGGTCAAGTACGTGCACCGTATCCGGAAGCTCGCGGAAGTACCAGGGGCTACATAGTAGCCCCACCTTTCAAACTCCTATGGCTAAGTGAAAAGTGCTACAACTATATAGTCCGGTTGCCTGGTTCGACGTGCAATCACCTCCTTAATGGACCAAGACGTTGGATCAAGTGTGTTTACGCCTTTTTTTCGAACACCCCCGCATTATATGCGTGGGGGCTAAAGCCAACGACTATTAACTTTCACGTTATATGTATACATACACAGCCACCAAGGAGACATGGTAATACTTTCAGGCAAAAGTGTAAAAAACAGCCTCTATAATTAAACACATAATTGTTTACAATTAATAGAATGTCACTCAAACATGACATTCTGTGAGCACTGAGCCTCTATCTTACGGGCACCTTCTATGACCTGCTCAAAATAGTGCTCGGCTGGGTCTTGGCTTCCTGCCGGACCCCGGGTTGCTATGCTGGTGGCCACCATGTCCGCCCAGTATGTCTTCACATGGGCAAGGTCCATCCGCGCACCCTCTATGCATGCTGACCTCTTCTCGGCATCTATTCGCGCTCTGGCGCCAAATAATTTTTGGACCAAACCAAAGTAACTGTCCGGCTTCTGCTCCTTCGGCCACAGATGGTCTATTACAGACCTCATTGCAAGGTCGGACAGCCTATGGAGCTCGGCTATAGCGGCCATCTTCTCACTCAAGGGTAAGGAGCGCGCCGGGGCATTAAATTGCGATCAGAACAACCTTTCTATTTTGTTATCTTCATGGTCCTTGAACAACTTGGTCGCATCAGCCGCACTCTTTGCCAAGTCCGCATACTCATCTGCAGCACTCCATAGCTTATCCAACGGAGCATATTTTGGATCTAAAAACTTCATCCGCAACAAATAAGGATTTCCAGCCGCGATTTCTCCGGCTTGTCGAAGTTCCTCCCGTGCGTCTCTAATCTGAGAGCACGTCTCTTTAGCCGAATCCAGCGCCTTCTTCAGGTCAGCCGCCTTTGTCTGATTCTCCTTTTCGAGAAGCTCATACCGGCCGGCGGCGTCCCTTAGCTCCACAGCCATCTCGGCTATCTTTTCTTCGCTTCAGAGACGAGCGGCCTGTTCGGCTTCCAATTCTTCGGCCGCCTTTAGAGCAGCCGCATTGTGATAACCCACAAGTGTAGGGGATCGCAACAGCTTTCGAGGGTAATGTATTCAACCCAAATTTATTGATTCGACACAAGGGGAGCCAAAGAATGTTCTTGAGTATTAGCAGTTGAGTTGTCAATTCAACCACACCTGGATAACTTAGTATCTGCAGCAAAGTATTTAGTAGCAAAGTAGTATGATAATAAAGGTAACGGTGGAAAAAGTAAAGATGTTAGTTTTTGGGTTTTTTGTTGTAGTTGTAACAGTAGCAACGGAATAGTAAATAAACGAAGAACAATATGTGAAAAGCTCGTAGGCAATGGATCAGTGATGGATAATTATGCCGGATGCGATTCCTCATGTAATAGCTATAACATAGGGTGACACAGAACTAGCTCCAGTTCATCAATATAATGTAGGCATGTATTCCGTAAATACTCATACGTGCTTATGGAAAAGAACTTGCATGACATCTTTTGTCCTACCCTCCCGTGTGCAGCGGGTCCTAGTGGAAACTAAGGGATATTAAGGCCTCCTTTTAATAGAGAATCGGACCAAAGCATTAACACATAGTGAATACACGAACTCCTCAAACTACGGTCATCACCGAAAGTATCCCGATTATTATCACTTGAGGTTGTCGGATCATAACACATAATAGGTGACTATAGACTTGCAAGATAGGATCAAGGACACACATATATTCATGAAAACATAATAGGTTCAGATCTGAAATCATGGCACTCGGGCCCTAGTGACAAGCATTAAGCATAGGAAAGTCATAGCAACATCAATCTCGAAACATAGTGGATACTAGGATCAAACCCTAACAAAACTAACTTGATTACATGGTAAATCTCATCCAACCCATCACCGTCCAGCAAGCCTACGATGGAATTACTCACTCACGGCGGTGAGCATCATGAAATTGGTGATGGAGGATGGTTGATGATGACGACGGCGATGAATCCCCTCTCTCGGGCCCGAGCGGACTCGAGATCAGCCCTCCGAGAGAGATTAGGGCTTGGCGGTGGCTCCGTGTAATAAAACGCGATGAAACTTTCTCTCTGATTTTTTTCTACCCGAGACGGAAGATATGGAGTTGGAGTTGAGGTCGGCGGAGGTCCAGGGGGCCCACGAGATAGGAGGGTGCGCCCTATAGGGGGGGCACCCCCTGTCTCGCGGACAGGTCGTGGGCCCCCTGGTGTATTTCTTTCGCCCATAAATTCTTATTAATTCCAAAAAGTGCCTCCGTGGATTTTCAGGACATTCCGAGAACTTTTCTTTTCTACACATAAAACAACATCATGGCAGTTCTGCTGAAAACAGCGTCAGTCCGGGTTAGTTTCATTCAAATCATGCAAGTTAGAGTCCAAAACAAGGGAAAAAGTATTTGGGAAAGTAGATACGTCGGAGACGTATCACATTGCTAACCCTGGCTTGTTCCTTAGCTAGGGCAAGCTCCGCCCTCAGGGCCTCAATGGCAGCAGCTCCACCTGCAGCCACATCGCATCATATTATTATTACAAACCCCTTACAATCTCCTAAAGCAAATAAGGAAAACGAGCACATACTCTATGACTCGTCAATCCGCTTATTTATAAGCGTGACGTCAGTATCCACCACATCAATTTGTCGCCTTAATTCGGCAAGCTCAACATTCCGGTCTATCGCCGGATCCTTAGCAACCTGCACATCAACACAAGTGTGATGATTACCGGGGATTGTGATCCTCCGTTTGCCGCCTTCGGCTGGCAACCACAGTCTCAGGGTCTACTATCTATAGAGAGCACATCTATCGCATGCGGTGCAACAAAAAATGGCGTATTTCGCTGCTTACCTCAAAGCCTTTGAGCAAGCTCCTAAAAGCTTCATTTAACCCATTTGTGGCGGAGGAGATTTTCTCCAACACCGTACCCACTAGTGTACGATGATCCTCCGAGAGAGCAGTTAACTCCAGGAGGCCCGTCAGCGTGTTCGGCCGGACACTGGACTCTTCCGGACCCTTTTCATTGTCCGCCACAGGAGCCGAACGCGCTAGGCTCGGGGCGGCCGAAGTGTTAGCTTCCGGCCCCATTGGATCTGGACTCCTCCGTGACGATACCTCAGGGTCGCCCGCCTCACGGGGCGGAGAGGTAGGTGGGGTTTCACCCTCCATCATCTCCGGAAGAAGATCCCCGAGGACGAACCCTGTTGAGATGAACTGCTAGCCGGACTGCAAAAAAATAGGTCCCAGTTATTACTCTCGGACAAAAAAGCAATAAGCTTCTTGTTTATTAAACTTACAGCTCGCTGGAGGGCTGGCCCGTTAGCGGGCACGGTGCGGTAAGAACGCCCTTCGGGGCAGGGCCCTTTGGTGAAGTTTTCTTCCCATGTTTGGGCGCCCCCGTTTCCAAGTCTTCGGAAGCGGCCCTCTTCTTCCCGCGGGGGGAGGAAACCTCAGATTCGCCTCCCCAATTCTCCTCCTCCATGGAGACGTTAATTCTCCTGGTTCGGATCCACAATGTGTGCAGCCCACTCTTGGCCTCCCCACTCTTCCCTTCATCTTTCTCTGATGGCACTTGACTTAGCGTCCGTTTAAGAATCCAGGCCATTGCCGGACCGGGCGAGCCTTCGGGAAGCGGGGCCGGAACCTGATCCTCTCCGCCTTACTAAGCCAATCCGGGTTGCGGACAGTATTCAGAATAATGCTATGACAAATATAAACAAAGTGTTCGGTTATAGGGTTACTTACTTGGGTATCTGAGCGATTGCAACTCAGGCCCGCATCCTCGGTGGTGTCCGGACACTTTATTCTTGGTCCAAATAACAACTTATACATCCCTTCGAGTGTCATGCCGAAGAAGTGTTGAATGGTTCGCGGACCTTCTGGATTAAACTCCCACATCTGGAGAGGCCAACCTTTGCACGGCAGGGCCCGCCGAACTAGCATTACCTGGATTATTTTGACAAGACTAATGTCCCTCTCGAGGAACTCCCGAATGCAGCTTTGTAGCATCGGTACATCGTTCGCAGGCCCCCAGTTCAGTCCCACATTGGCCCACAACGCCAATTGAGGTGGAGGGAACGAGCGGAAGGCGGGCGCGGCCGTCCACTTTGAGCCTCGAGGAGCTGTGACATAGAACCACCTCCGTTGCCGTAAATCAGATACCTCCGGGAAGGAGTCTTCGGGCCACGGAGCCTCGAGGAGCTGTGACGAAGCTGCTGGTTCCAGCACCTCACGTGGTGCCGGAGAAGAAGGCCATGGGGACCCGAAAGAGTTCTCGGCGCCTGGTGGTGTCGGATTCATCGCCGGACAACCCTGAAGCACCCTCCGCCTCTGAGGACGAGGAGGAGGAAGAAGAAGCCTCCCCCCCTCCAATAGGGGAAGGAAAGAAAAGGAAGGCCGCCCCAACTAGGGAGGCCGGAGGGTCCAAGAAGGGGAGAACCCTCCTTCCGGACTACACCTCCGATGCCGAAGACGGCGGGGAGGAATGGCCATCCAGGTTCAAGCCCCTGGCAAAATCGTAAGCATCCGGATATCTGAATAACTTATGGCGCTCCTCCATTATTTGGCATTTTCTGACGCCGAATTTGATCATGCAGTGCGCCCAAGGCTCAGCTCGACGATTCGACGAGCGGCTCCTTGGATTCGTCGGATGTGAATAGTGCTTCACTTCCGACGGCCTCCTCCCCTCTCCCTACGGACGACGCCGAGGTGGAGTCTGGAAGGACTAAACCAGGAGGAGGTGGTCTGGAGGCGCCATAAAGGCGACCTCCCGGACTCGAGCCCAAAGGGGGTAAAGCCGGAGGATCAAGTCCGGCTCGACGGCGGACACTGCTCGGAACCATCAGCGGTTCCGAGTCCGACAGCGGCGCCGTGAAGAAGGGCAAGCCTACGACACCGGCGACCTCCGTCCATCCGAAGGCGCCGGACAATTTGCTGGAGGTGCTTAACGGTGCCTTCATCAACGAGGAACACCGCACTTTATTATGAGTGTGGTGATTGGAAGGTTCGATCCGCCAAGAGCGGGCTGGCGAAGCTTTAATACAACTCATTAACAGGCTTTGAGGTATGTGTTCAAAAACATATAAAAATGTTACCGCATAGACAGTAGCCCCTGATGCTCAGTTCGGCGTTTGGAAAGAAAAGCCGACCTGAGGATCTAAAAAGATATATGCAGAGTCTAAAAAATATGTCAATATGGGAATGCAGGCTGTGCTGCTGACCTCTGCCGCACCGACTGCGGAGGTCAATTTATTGAAGGAGAGCCTCGAGCGGTCCGAGAACGAGCTCGGTCGTGCCAAGAAGCAGCTCGAGGACAAGGAGGGTATGTAATACCGTATGTAAATGTATATAGAAATACTTGGTTGCAAATAATGACATGACCAACGTAAATGTTGCAGGGGCCACGACCAAGGTGACGACCGTGAAGGAGGCGATCTCCAAAGCCGAAAACAGTGCGGCCTTGGAGCGCACCGAGCGAGAAAAGCAGGAGGCGCGGGTGGCGGAGGTGTGGCAAGAGCTCCAAGCTCTCGTGGAGAAGCTCGAGAGTTTGGTGCATGACTTCGAACTCGAGAGTCGAGCTCGCCTTTGCTCTTGAGTGCCAAGACCGCTAAGGCGAAGCCAGAAGGCCCTCCGGAGATCGGCGATGAAGAAGATAGCGGCGGGTAAGGCATTCTTTATGCAAAGCAAGAATATAAAAGTAAATTATCTGTTACTTACCCGAATCCGGAGCTCTCCAGGAGCGTTCGCCGATCTGCCCCATGGTGTGTCTGATGCTGCCGCATTCTACCGAGCCGAAGAGGGGAGCTCGACGGAAAAGGTGTTCTGGTCTCAGTATGCTGAGGCCGAACATCCGGTGCCCTTGAGCGACCAGCTGAAGCAGCTGGTCGAGCTCCACAAGGTGGCCGAACAGGCCATGAAGGGCCTCATAGTTCAGTTGTGGCCTAGAGAAGCCATGCCTGGGAGCTACTTAGGTCTGGTGTGGCGGCTGGTGGACGCGTGTCCGTGGATTGAGGTCATCAAGCGCTCCGTCTGTATCGAAGGTGCCCGTCGGGCCCTTGCCCGTGCTAAAGTGCACTGGGGCAAGCTGGACGCTGAGAAGCTTTTGTCGGACGCGCCACCGCCGGGCAAGGAGTATCGCACGCTTGAGATGTATTATAAGGGCGTCTGAAGGGTGCCATTTATAGCGGACGAATGCTCCAAAGATGTAATTTTTGAGTAGACTCGCATCTGTTATCCTGTACGCTGAAAACTTTGTTCATATGCGTTAAGCAACGCTTGTTAATTTAAAATATTACCTTCTATGCGGCCGTTTATCAAATCTGAGAGATGCAAGTCGTCGGCTTCTACCCCCATGCCACAAGTGCTGGGGTGTTCGGGATAAACCTGAGCGCTCTTGTTCCCATTCTTGGGTCCATCTAGGGAGGCGCTCAGCACAACGAACCAGGTCATCGGACTTATAATGCTTTATCACTCTCACTTAGCCATAGAATTCTATAATTCTAAATTTCGGTGAAGCCCCTAGTATTCGGAAGACCGAGCTCGGGGCGCTATCCATGCCTAGGCCAGATAAGTCCGGCTCCTCGCTCTAAGCGGCACGAGTCTTTAAGGACTCGAAAAACCTCGCGAACAGCGACCGGTCTCTCGCACTATCATGACGGTCAGTTTTAGCTTTCTCTACTGAGGTGTTAACCCAGCTCAACTGGGGCACAATCGCAGTAGTTCTCCCAGTGCTACCTTAGCCAACATTGCGGAACGTAAGGTACCAAAACATGGGAGCCGGGCAAACCCAACTATTTACCCAAGACATGATTCAGAGCCGATGCATATAGTGCTATAAGTTCGGGTGCCGCACTCATGAGAGTGTTGGTCTTCTCACACCATGTTATGGGGTGCTTAAGCTCCTAGTGTATTGGCCGTGCCAAAGTGTATGCAGTTGCATAATGTCATGACTGAACATATTTGTATAAAAATAGATGAGTACAATAATAGATAAGAGCTCTGTATTGTTTATTTAAAAGGGCTGCTATGAAAGCGAGCGATACAAATAGTGCGATCAGCAAGAGATGGGATTATTTTACATGTCCCCCTCGAGGGCAAGCTGCGGGACTTTTAAGTAAAACAGGTATTAAGCTCGTTATAGAGACCACCTGGACATTTGGCGCGCTTGTTCTCTCCCCTGGCTGTTGCATCGTGTGTTGGCGAGTGTATTGCGGACAGGCCTTCGAATAGTTGGGTCACGAGTGTATAAGAAGAGCGGCGGAATAGGGAGCCCCTAAGTGCGGTTGAGCCGCATTCTGGGTGTGACGTAGTTGTGCCCCTCCCCTTATGTGCATGGTATTTCCAAAGCGTAATTATGTACGCGTAGTACCGATATCACCATCTGGCGAGGGCTGGGGTTGGGGCCGCACTGCTATGCTTGCTCGGAACGTGCCAGCCGGCTTTGTTGTAGGTTACTTCGGGCTCGCTTGACATTGTCGGGACGTTTAACACCTGGATTAGATAATTGCCTTGAGAAGCTACTCTGTACATCCGCCGCCAGGGCCGCCGTGTGCTCCTCCGTTCGGAGAGAGTGTTCGGTGTTTCCATTTACTGTGATGACTCCGCGAGGGCCTGGCATCTTGAGCTTGAGATATGCATAGTGCGGCACCGCATTGAATTTTGCAAATGCGGTTCGTCCGAGCAGGGCGTGATAGCCACTACGGAATGGGACTATGTCGAAGATTAACTATTAAACCCGGAAATTATCTGGGATCAAAGACCACTTGAGTGTAACCGAGCCTGTCTGTTGGCTTCTACACCTGGTATGACGCCTTTAAAGGTTGTCTTTGTGGGTTTAATCCTTGAGGATCGATACCCATTTTTCTGCATGTATCCGATAAAGCAGGTTCAGGCTGCTGCCGTAATCCATTAGGACTACGGTGAGGTGAAATCCGTCGATAATTGGGTCTAGGACCAATGCGGCGAATCCGCCGTGACGGATGCTAGTGTGGTGGTCCCTTCGATCAAAAGTGATCGGGCAGGAGGAACATGGGTTGAACTTTGGGGCGACTGGCTCCAGCATAGACGTCCTTGAGAGCACGCCTCGCTCCCTTTTGGGGATGTGGGTTGCGTATATCATGTTCACCGTCCGCACTTGCGAGGAATCCTTCATCCTCTGTTGTTCGGTGACGGGGCTCCTCCTCGTCATCGCCATACAGCCCTTGTCTACGGTTTCGGCACTTAACTTGCCTGCTCTGCTTGAACACCCAACAATCCCTGTTGGTGTGGTTGGCTAGTTGTTCGAAGTGCCGTGTATCCGCAGCCTGCGATCAGTATCCGGTCTAAACTGGATGGGCCTGGAGGGTTTCTTTTGAATGGATTCTTCCGCTGACCGGGTTTAGAGCCTCTGAATCCGGCATTGACTGCCGTATCTTCAGTATTGTCGCCGTTAATGCGGCGCTTGTGCTTGTTGCGAGGTGACCTGCCAATGTTGTCCTTGGTACCCGAATTGCCAGGGCTCTTGGTTATGTTATTGCTACGAGCTAGCCAGCTGTCTTCTCCCGCACAAAAGCGGGTCATGAGTGTCGTGAGGGCTGCCATAGATTTCGGCTTTTCCTGTCCCAGGTGCCGGGCAAGCCATTCGTCCCGGATGTTGTGCCTGAAGGCTGCGAGGGCCTCGGTGTCCGGACAGTTGACTATTTGATTTTTCTTGGTTAGGAACCGTGTCCAGAATTGTCTGGCCGATTCCTCTGGCTTCTGGATTATGTGGCTTAGGTCATCGGCGTCTAGTGGTACACATAAGTGCCACGAAGTTGTCAAGGAGCGCGGTTCCAGGTCCTCCCAACAACTAATTGACTTCTGCCGGCAGGCTGTTAAGCCAATGCCGAGCTGGTCCTTTAAGCAATGGGAGGTATTTGATGGCGTGTAGACCATCACCACGGGCCATGTGAATATGAAGGAGATAATCCTCAATCCATACCGCGGGATCTGTTGTGCCATCGTATGATTCAATGTTGACGGGTTTAAAACCCTCGGGGATTTGATGATCCATTACTTAAATGCGTGAAGCATAGTGGGTGTCGGTGCCCCTATCTTTGGGCTATATCGCGGCGCAGCTCGGATGAGCTTTGCCTTACGTGTTCGGCCTGGCCGTATTTATCATATCGGCGTGGCGGTTATAAATCCGCGTGAAGTGGGCGCCCACGCGATCCGTGGATCGATCTTGTTTGCCTTGCCTTATTCTCCAATATGTCTCGCAGGTGCATTGCGTCTCCCGCACTCTGCTATTTTTGAGCGGTGCGACGAGTGCGGCTTGGTCGAGGGCTGAAGGCCTCTCAGTCATGACCACGGGTGGCCGATCCCGGGCGATCGTCGCTGGTGATGTAGGTTTAGTTGCTTCCTCCTCAAGTTGGGGTAGCAGCTCGCGCTTTGGGTAGCTCTTGGGGGCGTTCGAGTTTAAACTCTTGGCCGCGGGACTTGGTCCATCTGTCGGCTAGCAAGTCTTGGTCAGCTCTAAGTTGCTTTGCTGTTTTTTCTTGAGGCTGCTTGTCATGGCCATAAGCCTGCGTTTGAAGCGCCTTGTTCGACGGGATCCTCAGCGCACGAATTAATTGCGTCGTCGAGGCTTGCCTCGTCTTGAAGGAGGCATATAATTGTCGCCCTCGACCTCCATGTCCTTAGCTCTCTCATGAGGGCTGGCTACTTCGTTCTCCTGCACTTTGAATCCTCTTTGGAGGGTTGTCTTGACACTGTCCGGCGTGTTGTTATCTCCGGTGCGGACTTCGCCGTTTTACTTTGGCGGGATTTAGAGCGCGCCTTGACGCCGGCACTTGGGTTGCTTCTTGGAGGGTGCGTCCTCCGCTTTTTTCATCGCCATCCCTGCTTTGGGGGTGTCCACCATGTATATGTCATATGACGAGGTGGCTTTCAGTTCCCTATAGGTGCTGGTTCTTGGTCGTCTCTTCATCGGCGTCCATACCGTCGATGTCTTGGTCAAGTCGAGCATGTTGGTTAAATCGTCGGCGGTGGCTCTACGGTGGGTGGTGGGTGGGCTTCAATTTCTTCGCCGTCGAGATCCCAACCATGCTGACCGTAATCCGCCAGAGCTCTCGAAAGAGAGACTTTAGTGAATTCAGGATATCGCCAAAGGGTGAGTCTTGAAAGACGTCCGTGGCGGTGAACTCCATGATCGGAGCCCAATCGGGTTCGATCCAAGAGAATGCGGAAGATTCGGAGATCGGGCGGAGTCGCAGCACACGGAGTTATAGGCCTCGCCAAGGACTGGGCTGGTGTTCGACTCTATCGCCCGTGAGGATTGCGGCACCTGGGCGTCCAACCATCCGTCCCCAATT